>JAREYC010000003.1:58427500-58737500 GCA_030015325.1 Cryptoblepharus egeriae | reverse complement strand
AGCTGACATTTAGGCCAAATCCATGGGACAAGGAGGACTCTAGGCTGGCCTACTTGCTGCAGCACAAGGGCAGCCTACTCACTGGGCTGGTGTTGTGCCATATCCTGAAGTTGAGTGGCAGGAGAGGTCATTCATATCATTGGCATCCTTCAGTCTCGAAAGACTATGGTATCGTGCTCTGATTGGAGGTCCTGAAACAACATCTAGTGTGGCTAAAAAGGCCAATTTGAGAGTGGGAATCCCTTCCACACTGAGGACAAATAAGTTCAGTCCCCTGCCCAGGCCCCAGGTTTCGCTGCTTCTGGGTCTGTCTCTTTGCTTCAGCCTTCAGATTCAAGATAAATGTTAAAAATAAGTATTTTTTAGCCATTACTTTATAAAATAGTGGCTACACATTATTATTATTATTATTATTATTATTATTATTATTATTATTATTATTATTATTATTATCAAACATAAATGCACAGCAAACAATTTTGTGCTTGTTTCATTCACTTCACCAGTCGGACCTTTCCCAAGAGTTGCTGTTGTTGTTGTTATTATTATTATCCATAAATACACAGCGAACAATTTTGTGCTGGTTTCATTCACATCACCAGTCTGACCCTTCCCAAGAGTCTAGGACTGTGTGATGTTGCGGCGTATAATTCGTGCTGATCCCAGAAGAGCAGCTTTCTGCAGTTGGCAGAGTGATATTTTGTCAATGCCAATAGTTTTCAGGTGCCTGCCAAGGTCTTTGGGCACTGCACCCAGTGTGCCAATTACCACTGGAAACACCTGTGCTGGTTTACACCAGGTTCGTTGTAATTCAGTTCTTAGATCTTGGTAGTGGGAGATGTTTTCCAGTTGTTTCTCCTCAATTCTGCTGTCACCTGGTATGGCCATGTCAACAAGCCACACCTTACTGCTTTCTATGATGGTGATATCTGGAGTATTGTGTTCCAAGACCTTGTCCGTTTCTATCCTGAAGTCCCACAGAAGCTTGACCTGCTCATTTGCAACCACTTTTTCAGGCTTGTGGTCCCACCAGTTTTTTGCCACTGGCAGATGATACTTTTGGCATAGATTCCAGTGGATCATCTGGGCAACAGAGTTGTGCTCAGTTTGTAGTCAGTCTGTGCCATCTTCTTGCAGTCACTTAGAATGTGGTCGATGGTTTCATCCACTTCTTTGCAGAGCCGGCATTTTGGGTCATTGGCTGATTTTTCAATTCTGACCTTGATGGCATTTGTCCTGATTGCCTGTTCTTGGGCAGCAAGTATCAGGCCTTCTGTCTCCTTCTTCAGTGTTCCACTCGTGAGCCACAACCAGGTCTTATCCTGATCCACTTTTCCTTCGATCTCAGCAAGGAATTGGCCATGCAATACTTTATTCTGCCAACTGGCAGTCCGAGCCTGAATCACACTATTATGATACTCATAGTTGGTCTGCTGCACTTTCAACAACTTTCTCAACTTTCTCAACTTTCAATGCCATCACTTTCTGTGATCTTCCCTTTCTTTAGTGCCACTGTGGCACATTTTTCCAGGCCAAACTCCATGTTGATGTCGGTACTAAAGACTCAGACTGTATTGGTGAGTGACTGGATTTCTGCTTCTGACTTTCCGTGGAGCTTCAAATCATCCATGTACAATAGATGTGAAATTTTCTGTGAATTTTTGGCAGTTTGGTAGCCCAGATTCGCTTTCTATAGGATCACTTTCTTTGGTAGCTCAGATTCGCTTTCTGTAGGATTATTATTATTATTATTATTATTATTATTATTATTATTATTATTATTATTATTATTGTCCCTGTCATGCTGCTATTTGGATCTTTGCTATTTTTTAGCAAGGATGCTGTCTTTTAGGGTGTGGTCCAGTGCAGGAGCTGCAAGCCCAGTTTGCTGGGTGAAGGACATCTTTGCTCTGCTCTGAACTGGGGTCTGGTGGCTGCCCATCACCTCTCAAAATATATAACCAGAGTTCTTATGGGTTTTTTTTTGTCTTCATGTTTTTATCATTTTTATCCAGTTTTAAAGTGTACATTATTGTCATTGTATGTTTCAACTATTGTAAACCGCCTTGGGTTCCCTTTAGGGAAAAAAAGGCTTGGTATCAATCAATCAATCAATCAATCAATCAATCAATCAATCAATCAATCAATCAATCAATCAATCAATCAATCGTTTAGCTTGCCTTTGGGCCCAATCCTATCCCACATTCTAATTCCAATGCACTTGTGCATATGGCATCCTCTTTGCATTAGATCCTAAGGTAAGCAGTAAAGGTAAGGAAAGCTTTCCTTTCCTCATGGTAAGGAAAGGTTTATTCTTTTATATTGGGTCTGCATTGAAGCTGCATCAGCAAAGGGAAGATGAATAGGCTCAGGTCCTAATTGTGGGCAAAGCTTCACTATGTGCTCTCACTAGTACATTAATTACACTACTGTATCAATTAACTTTCATTCATAGTGCAATTCAAATCCCTAGTTTGGTCAGCACAAGTCCTGGCACATGTCCCGTGCTGGCCTGGCATGTCACAAAAGTGCCATAAGACTCTTCTGCACTCCTCCTGGGTAGGTAAGGCCAGTGCACAGACATGCACTGGTCTCTCCATGCCACTGTGGGAATGGGGAAATGGGCGAATTGTGCTGGCCTAAATTGGTTAGGATTGCACTCTGAAATAACAAAAGAAATTCATGTTTATAAATGGGTAACTGTGATTGGAAGATAACCAAATGTATATCCAAAATACAGTGATAGCATAACATTCTGTATATAACATGGTTATGGTATATTTTGTATTCATAGACAAAACTAGCTGTGATATAAACGATGTATAAGAAATAATGATAATGGTGATATAAAGCATGCATGGATAAGAAGGATAAAGGAATTAGAGAACAAAAAAGGACTGTGCAAGGAAAGGAGAGAAGTAGGAGATGTGGTTTGGAGGTGGAGTTGTCTCCTTCCCTGATAAAGCTAAATGCCATTTGATTAACATTGGAGTTATCTGTGTAGAGACCTGCAGTGTGGAGGAGTTAGCTGGAAATGCCCCCCCCCCCAAAATAAAAGAGCTAATAGTTTTGTGAAACTGCGACAAACTCTCTCTCTTTCAAGAGAGAGCTTGAAATGTGCAAGAGCTGGCAGTCAGACAACTGCACCATGAAAGGAAACATTTGGAAAAATGGAAGCTCTGAGATTGACATGGAATAATATTTATAGAAATCTCATAAAAATGAATTTATTTTCAGCCTGCTTATCAGCCTATTGAGAAAGGTGGTACATATAAATATATAAATGTTGTAATAAAAAAGAGAGAAGAAAAAGAGACAAAAGCTGTATGAAAACTTCTGAAAATAAAGAAATAATTCAGTGATTAACAAATCTTAAGCTACTGTGAACTCCTTACCAGATACAAGATAAACAGGTACATTTTACTACATGTTACAAAGGCACAATCATTTTTTTGCACCAACTCCACACACAAGTACGTCCCTTGGACATGCTAATAGACATGCTAATGTCCCTTGGACATGCTAATCTGTTTTCTTGTATATATATAAACACAAAGATCTCCATATTAAGAAAGCATTCTTCTAACAATTCTAATAATGGAAACATATCTGTAAAATATGGAAACAGAATTGTTCATCTGTAATCATGTTAGTATTAACATTTTTTTCTGCTAAGTTGTAAGCAAATCAGTCTAGAGTATAACTGACCAGTGCATTACAAATCAAGATGTTGGTTTGAGGCTTGAGTAAGATTGATTGATGTACATCAATAAGCCAGAGCGCTGCAAGTCAAATACATGTTTACCTTAGGCATTGTATATATGGATTGCAGGGTGGAGGTAAATATCATCAGTGCGCACTGAAATATTCACAAGACTGTTTACATTTTTGAATTTTACATCTGCTCAAAAAAGACCATGTTTAAGCTCTACCACATTGGTTTAGCAGTTTAGGAAATTTACAGAAGTATTGTTTGAATACAAAGCTAGTTATTTTAACCATGTCCACAGTTACTGAATGGACACATTTCTCTCCAGAAGGATAATCTATTGGAGCAACAAAGACAACACTCATAGGCATATCTAGGTAAAATTTCACCCATGGCAAGGACTGAAATTTCGCCCCTATCAAAATAGTTAGAAGAGATCCCAAGAGGTTATCTAGTCCAACACCCTGCTTGTAGCAGATCTTAGAGGGCATAGGTGGGGATCTGGGTGGGAGAAGGCATAGGTGGAGAGCTGGGTGTGGGAGGTTGGAAGGTAGGTAGATGGTGGGTGGGTTTGGTTAGGTAGGTAAATGGGTGGGGGATGGATGGCTGGTCTCCAGGGGAGCAGGGGAGGGAGTTGCCCTTGACTGTTTCTGCTCTTTCTGGGGACTGCCAACCAAAAATGCATCCTATGGCACGGAAGTGGCTGGCCGCATGAAGGCTCTGGAGGCCGTTGGAGTTCAGTGGAGCCAGTGGCTGGCCACAATGAGACTCTAGAAGCAGTAGTTGGGCTGGGGTGAGCTGGCTCAGGCTGCAGGGCTGGCGGGCAGGCGGGCTCAGGGGGAGAGCGGCCTGGCAAGCGAAGGAAAGACATAGCTGGTTGTGGGGCAATGCTGGCGCCAAGTGGCTCCGAGTCCTAGAAGACTGGAGTGAGGTCAGCCACTCCAGGCAGAGTCTCCTGGCCCAGCCAGCAGCCATTTTTGAATTGTGCGGTACTCTGGGGGTTCCCAGAGCTGGTAAATGGAATGCGGGCCCAGAGTAAGCTCCTCTCCTGCCTCCTGGCCAGTTGTAGAGCTCCTAGCAGCAGGAGCCGCAAGAAGCGCTCTGCTAGGAATGCTAGGAGGCTGTTAGGAGCACTCTGACTGGCTGCGAGGCAGGGGAAGAGCTTACTCCATGCCCGTGTCACTTTTACCAGCTCTGAGAACTCACAGAGCAATGCGCAATTCAAAAATGGCTGCCCAGAGTGCGTGCTAGGAGGAGCACGGGAGGGGGAAACTGGTGCCCTGTCTGGTGCCCCTGGTGCCCTGTCGCCCAAACCAGATCTTATCCCACGCTATATCCTACTTATGCCTCTGACAACACTTTATTGTAATTCATTGTAGCAGAACATTTTGTGGACTTTTTGTTATTTGTTTCTTCATATTTGTATACTTTGCTTTAGAACAGAACCCTACTGGACCAGGCTGAAGGCCCATCTAGTCCAGCTTTCAGTATCTCACATTGGCCCACCAGATTCCTCAGCACATTAGACAACAAGAGATCTGCACCCTTTGACCCTCCCTTGCGCTTGGCTTTCTGAGATAGCCCACTTCTAAAACCAGGAGGATGCACATACCCATGACAGCTTGTAACCTATGATACATGTTCCCTTCATAAGTATGTCAAATCCCCTTTTAAAGGCATCAAAGCCAGCCATCTTCACCCCATCCTGTGGCAAGGAGTTTCCCAAACTATTTTCCCTCTGGGTAAAGTAGTACAATCTCCATAGATGACCACCTCCCACCATTGACCACCTCCCTAAGTTGACCTAATTTTCATAGATCAGCTGTACACCATACATAATCAACAGAAAGCCAACCTCTCTATATTGACCACCTCTGTGAGTTGTATCTTGACCACTTGGACCTTGGCACACAGTATTAATTTACTCATGATTTACTTGCTATAACTTAACTAGTTGAGGCCAGGTGCACCAAGGACAAGAAAAAGTGAAATGCAGAACTGGAAGCAATGAATTTCTTTCAAGAAGAATATCGGAGAATATAATATTTTTACTCTGATTTGACAGTTTAGCAATTATGAATTCATTATGTAATACAAATTCCACAGACTTAATTTTTCCAATTCTAATTTTTCCCTTTCTCTTTTTTCAGGATTGACTAAAAATAGCCAATGGTAAAATGAAACAAATACACACAACACAGATGCATGTGAGCTGTTTACTGAGAATGAAGCTAACAGTTGTGAAAGAAAAACACAGTTTTAAAGTATAAGTGTTTAGGCATAGTTATGAAGCAGTCGTATGAGATACAAGCAGGTTTTTTTGTCTTTTTCTCTATGCAAGTTGAATGAAAAAATTGCTGTACAATAAAAGGAGGAACATGCATATATCAGTACAGTTGCTCCATATGTCGACCACCTCCCATATGATGACTACTTCCCTTTAGACCCTTGGGTGGTCAATGTTCAGAGGTTTTACTGTATTTTCTTCTTCTGTGTTAGCACTCAGAGCAGTGTTCATGGCTTCTCTACCTCCTCCTAACTTCACAATAAACCAGTAGTTCTCAGTCTTCCTAACGCCCTGACCCCTTTATAAGTTCCTCATGTTGTGGGGATCCCAACCATAAAATTATTTTTGTTGCTACTTTATAACTGTAATTTTGCTACTGTTATGAATCGTAATGTAAATATCCGATATGCAGGATGTATTTTCATTGTTAAAAAATAAAATGTGTGTTCTATGCACACATTGAACACAATGGGATTTATTTCAGAGTAGGCATGCATAGGATTGGGCCCTGAGGCTGCAATCCTATCCACATTTACATGGGAGTAAAGGCCCCCCTGACTATAATGGGATTTATTTCAGAGTAGGCATGCATAAGATTGGGCCCTGAGGCTGTCAGTCAGCCCCAGTGCACTCACAGCTACAGCCAAAGATCTGGCAAGCTTGACCTGGCCCCTGAACCAGGGGTCTTTAGGCGACCCCCAGGAAAGCTCTAGGTGACCCCCAAAGGGGTCCCGACCCCCACTTTGAGAAACGCTGCAATAAACCTATGGGGTAGGTTAGGCTAAGTTAGGGTTGCCATATGTCCCGGAAAACCAGGGCTGTCCCTGTTTTGGGGGATTGGGCAAGTGTCCCTTCTGGCCGAGTACAAATCCTGGATTTGTACCCGGGTGGTGATTGGTTACAGTGCAGGAGGTGGGGTGGAGAGACAGATCCTGCTTTCCTTGTGCCAAACGCCACCAAGGGCACAATCCAGAGTAACTACGGGGGAGTCCTTGCTCCAGTATAAGAACAGTTTACTCTGGATTGCAATATGAATTTCCCATACGTTTTCACTAAAAAGCAGGCCTCTGTCAATCCTGGAAGACTATGGTATCGTGCTCGGTACTGCATATGCTGCATGCGAAGCACGAAAGCCTGGGTTAGAATGTTATGGAGGATAGGCTGTTACCCAAGCAGCAAATCCCCCCTCTCCATGCCACTGAATTAGTTCAATGGAAAGGCAGAGCTGATATGATTGGATCCAGCTGGCGTCGCAGAGCTGGGCGAAGGACAGGAGCTTATCCTGTCTTGTGGGGCTGACCCGGGTCTTGAACCCTGGCCTGCTTGTTAACAGGCACAGTGTCTTAACCACTCGTGCCACCCACAGCACTAAGTTTTCACTAGGTGGTACAGTAACTATGGGTGCATGTAATGTCTCTTACATGCTTTCGTAGTTACTCTGGATTGTAGGCATAGTCTCTTGTTCCCACTAAGAAGTTTCCCCACCTTTCCTCGCCCCTGCCAAGTCCCCACTAGGAAGCACCTGCTCTGCCTCTCCTCACCCCCCCCCCCAACCTTGCCGCAGTTGTGTTGACCTAGGAAACTCAAGTTTAGTCCCCTTAATACATCTTCAGGCAGTGGTGGAATTCAAATAAATTAATATCCTATGGACATTCAAATAAATTAATGAACCTAAATTAAGGTTCTATGTCCTAATAACCTAAATTAATAACAGGTTGTATGTCCATAGAACAACAGGTTCTATGTCCCATTAGTAACCGGTTCTCAGAACCAGGAGCTCATTAGCAAAGTGTTCTATAGAACTTGTGAGAACCCCCAGAAGCCCACCACTGGTCAGAGTATTAGATATGATTGCACCAACATTGCTAACTCTGCAGGGTGACAGAGGGTACAATCCTAATGAAATTAGGCTCACACAACCTACCCATCTCCCTGTTCCTTTGGTGGTGTGGAGAGGCACACATCTGCGCAGTGGCTTACACCTCCCAAGACATGGCACAAAAGTACCTTACAGTTAGAGTTGCCATATGCCTGGGAAACCCAGGGCATTTCCAGTTTTGGGTGTCCCGTCTCATACAGCTAGGTCCAAATACCATGTTCGGATCTAGCTAGAGAGAGGGGAGGGTGTGTGGGTATGTGTGACGTGAGTGAGCTCCGAGGGTTCTCCCCAGCTGGTGTCCCAGGTGAGAGGGAGCCAGGGAGGGATGCGGCCATAGAGGCACATTGTTCCTGGGAGTAAGCCCCATTCAGTGGAATGGGATTTACTTCTGAATAGACATGCACAAGGCTCTGACCCAGTTTTGTCACAGTTTTGCAGTGGTTTGTACCATCATGATTTTGAGGAAGGAAATTATGGCAATATCACTTAAAGCACTTTTGTGACACCTCCAGGCAAGCATGGGACTTGTGCTGGGACTTGTTCTGGCCTAACTGTGGGTTAGGATTGCAGCATAAAAGATCTTTGAGCTAATGTGTTTGTATGTATTCTACCTGGTTGCTTCAGCCCTATTCCAGGACTAGTAATACTGGCTAGTAATACCAGCTGTCACTAAGGCTTTGTATCTGACAGCTATGCACCAGGCAGTGAACTATCCATGGTCAGACTTTGTCCATGTATCATGAACTCTGGAAAAGGACGACAGTGTCAATGCTCATGTGTCCAGAGCTCACAGACATACAGTTTGTTATATACATAACAATCATATGGCAAATGGATAAGGCCAGATGGCAGCCTCCTTTTCCCTCCGCTATGCATATTTCTCAGTGTTGATACCGTCTTTCTTTTTTTACTATAGCCCAAATGTGCATTTGTTGACTTGGTGGTTTGGCCTTTTGAGATATCTGTCACTCCCTTCCATTGATTGCATAGCTGTAGTTTCAAGTGTAGAGATTGTGGCTAATTTGTATGCTGCTGTTGGGATTTGTGGAAAGGTAACGTATACATTGTATCAGTAGAATGTTTAAAAATGTGCAGAAATAAGTCATCTCACATGCCTAAAATAATAATATACAGTACACGTTACAGAAGCAGTTGCAACATTGTGGATGAACAGAAGACTGATATAGGTCCTTCCCTCAGGTCCTTCCCTCCCTCCCCCCTCCTGTCCTCCCTGCATTGTGATATTTTCAATTATATTTAGCTGTGATTAGCATAGAAAAGGTTCTGTAGTGGCTTGAGTTGCTCCTTTAATTCTTCCCGTGCATTTGTATTTATTAAAAACATTACACAGCAGGAGCTTCAATTTCACAGGCTGCCATCTCCTAAACCGCTATGGATGAAACACAAAAGACGCAGCACAGATGCCATACCAATGCACATCATGTAATCAGAGAGCTGTGTGTTTTTGGTATATATGTCCATGAAAGACATCCAAATGTGCCCTTTTCTGAAAAACCCTACTGTTGTCTGAAACAGGCAAACAAACAACACCTCTCCTCAACCATTCAATACATATCCCTAGGTAATAGCCTGATCCAGGATAGCTTGGCAAATGCTTGTCTTTATATCTACTGCCAGTTCAACATCAGAGAGAAGGACTGGTTCATCTTGTGTGCGATGAACTCCAAGTATGTATAAGGCACTTTATGGATACACAATGTGGGTTTTCTCAACAGAATCACAGTGGCATGCGAACTGTTTACAGGACTTGGCTGAAATGAGAAGAACTTTTCACCAGCATTTCTTTTGCCACAAAGAGCGCATCCTATTTAGTGATTATGGGAATGGGACTTGAAAGTGGGCAGAAATGTTCTTAGAAGTTGGATCAGCCCACTATACTTTGTTGCCCAAGGCAAGTGACAAAATGGCACCCAGCCCAGTAAACTTACTACAAGGCGGTAAACATGTATTGTATGAACAAAAGCAGATTTGGGAAACACATGATGTTAGTGACCCTGTCCTCAGATTCTCCCTAATATGCTTAAATTAATGGAAGGCCAATTGCTTTGCTTCATTGGCCCTGGGTGACAATGTTGTGTGGCCAAATCCAATATGCTGCATTGTATTATTATATCATCATTTGGTCACTGATTGGGTAGCATCACTTGGGGAATTTGACAGCCTGGGAGGGAAAAAATAATGCTGAAGCAGCAACAGAGAAGAGACAGAAGTACTGTGAAATGCTTGAGGATGATTTGATTAAATAGTATCTCGTACATTATGAAGCAACTTAACAGTGGTACAGCTGTAAGGGGTGATGTGATAAGTACTTACTATGCTGCCCCTCTGTAGCTCTGCCACTACTTCTAAACAAATATATATATATATATATATATATATATATATATATATATATATATATATATATATATATATATATATATATAGCAAGCTATTTTTTAAAAGTAGCATCTTGAGTTTAAAGTTTTTATTTAAAAGTTTTTTTAAAGTTTAATCATACCAGATATCACCTGTTGAAGCTCTGGTGGTGCATTGGGTACTACCATCAGCACTGAGGGTTCAGGGATCAGTCTGAGAGCACAATCCTAGACCACACTGAGGGTGGCAGGAGTCCTCTGCGCTGGCCAGGAGGTGTTGTAAAAGTGTTGTAAAGCACTCCTACACCATCTTTGAGGACTTAGGCTGGTGCATGGATGTGTGTTGGACTCCTCATGATGTCCTGCAACTTCATTGGAATGGCGTGGAAGGTATGATATGCTGTGCAGCAGTCTGGGGTTATAGGGGGAGGGTGTACAGAGAGCAGGACTGTCGACAAGTAAAAGGGCAAGAGGGAAGCAGGGCCTGCACAAGCTGTTATGCCACATTAGGTTTGCCATAATTCTCTTCCACAAAACTGGGATGGGATCCCCTGTTATATTTGCCATTATGTGAACACGATCCCCCAAAACTGGGACAGTGCTGGTAATCGGGACATATGGCAACCCTACACTGGATCTAAACCTCAGTCTGAGGACACACGAGAGTAGTTCTGGCTGGTTCAGAGGTGGCCTCAGTCTGAGGTGGTCTCTGGATGTGGTCTACTTCCAAGTAGATCTACTGGAAATGCTGCAGTAGTGCAGCAGCAGTCCCAATCTTTTCAATGAATACAGCCCAGGCTGAGCCAGCCTGCCTGTTCCAGCATAAGTTTGGATTGCATTGTGAATGAGCGAATCCCCTCCTGGGCCAATGCCTGTGGCCTATACCTGTGTCCAACCTCTGATGCTGATAATCCTCATTTTTTACAGAGTTGGATGACAGAATTATGTGTAAAGTGCCTTGACTCTCCAAAGCAGTGATTTTCAACCACTGTGCCACACCGCATTGGTGTGCCGCAAGCAGTCAGCAGATGTGCCATGGGAATTTGGAGGGGTGGGGAATGTCATTTATTAAAGGTCATTTATTAAACTATCTGAAATGAATGGATGGTTTGTCTTGACAATTATACTGCCTTGTTAATGTGTTGCGAGATGAAAAAGGTTGAAAATTAGTGCTTTAAATAATTATAGATGTTTATTTCCAAGTGTTGGTCTGCCTGTGGACCAATAAGGAATTGAACTCCGTGTAAAGATCAGGATAGCCGGTTTGTGGTATTAGATGTACAAGATAGCAAATCTCTGCCTCACCTGTGCCTGCAAAGGAATTCTGAATACTAGATTCCTCCACTGTGCCATTCTACCAGCATGCCTAGGAAGTTGCTAGATGCGCACCAAGCTTTTCGGAGCGGTATGACAGTCCAGGAAGCAACCTTTAAATAAGACAGCTCACTGCTTTCTTTTTTTTTTACTACCTAAAGTCTTGATAAAGTAGATTAAAAATGCTGAAATAGATTAGCCTGGAAATTCTTCACTGCTTGATAACTGAATTCTTCGAGGCTGGGCTCGACACTCTGTTGCCATTCAAAGTGTTTTTTAATAATCAGTCTCAGTCCACAGACAGAAATCTATAACCTGGCAATGAGATTGCTATTCAAGCCCTAGTTATAAAATCTATTCCCTCCAGTTACTTGCTGTATAAAAACTTCCCTCGCATATTGATCATGGGTGGGGGACATTTCAAAGTAGAGGAAGAGGCAAGTGGCACAGCCCTGTGAGCGCCTGGTTACAGCCAGTGCTCTGCTTGCGCACTGGACATCGGGCAGATGCGAGGATAAAACTGTCAAGTGTGAAAACACAAAGAGAAATATTGCTATTTTCTATTATTCACATTCTTCCCATGAGCTGTTTGCTCAGTTGCCATGGCACAGGCGGTGAGATTTCATAATTTTCCCCCTGCCTGCCATGTGCTCATGCAACAATGCGAATTTAATCAGGCTAGACAGTTGGTTGGGTTTTGTCCATGCGAGTGGACTAAAACTTTTCTCACCAGCTAAACTCACAAAGTATTTAAAAGCCATAAATAATCAGTAACTTCTATGACTTGCACCTGCTTGCTTTATTTGACCAGGAATACAGAAAGGCTCATATCGGGCACCGAGTTCCCAGCATCAATCACTCTGGTTTACTTCTAAAATCAGAATAGATTTTGAGCTTTTAAACTATCTACTGCAGCAGACACTCAATACTGAACTTATTATTTTGGTCCTATCTGACATCGAGATGCAATTGCTGTCAATGCTATGGTATGTCAATATAATCTTTCGGAGTCCTTTCTTTCCCTTTAATAAATATCCCTAATAAGAAAAATGGCACATGCATTCTGTGGCATGTACATTTTTAGTGACTGTTAATCTTAACACACCAAGTATTCCTGTAGCCATATCCCATATCCCAAGATGGGGAATACTGAGGGACTATGGCAAGGGAGAAATCAGGAAAGAATGGAAAGAATCCCACTCATGGTTTAGGTTTATGTGCTCCAAATGTGTGCCAGATTGAACAAAAAATGCAACAATATTTTACATTGGTATTTCTTACCCAGTGTATCCCCAGCCTGTTTTACAGACACCAAACAATACAATTAAAGAGATAAATAATAGCAAAGGGAGAGACAAATTAACAGGCATGTGGAAGGGAGAAAAGATATATTTGCAGTTTAGATTTTGAACTAAAGCTTAATAGGGACAACGGCGTGTTTAGTTTTTAATGCTTTTCTAAACAAGATTTGCTGTGTCTTTGGGGAGACCCATCAGAGTTAAATGAGGTAAGGAGATGCAATTCAGTCTTTGGTTACTGAAGTTTAGGATGCAGCTGTGATGTAAATATACACTTCAAACTAAATCTGTGTATTTGCAGAATATATTTGCAGGCATGTATTTGCAGTAATATACAGACCACAGATCTCCCAACAGATTGTTTATCCATCAGGGACCATGGCTCAGGACTGATAGTAATAGTATTTGCAGTAATATATATGTATGTTATTTATATATAACATAGTAGTAATATTATTTGTAGTAATATATATGTATATATGTGATAGGGCTGTGGGTGGTGCATGTAGTTAAGACACTGTGCTTGTTAACCAGCAGTTCGAGACCCGGGTCGGCCCCACAAGACAGGGTGAGCTCCTGTCCTTAGCCCAGCTCTGCAACGCCAGCTGGATCCAATCGTATTGGCTCTGCCTTTCCATTGGACTAATTCAGTGGCGTGGAGAGGGGGGATTCGCTGCTTGGGTAACAGCCTATCCTCCATCACAATCTAACCCAGGCTTTCGTGCTTCGCATGCTGCGTATGCAACACCGAACACGATACCATAGTCTTTCAAGATTGACGGAGGCCTGCATATGTATGTATGAAATCCACACATAGACATAATGTAAGTGTAAGACAGATAGATCCACATGCTTTCAGGTGTGTGATAAGCATAAGCCTTGCAGATTCTTGGGAAGTGGAACCATTGCAATGCTTGCCATGCACCTAGGGTTGCCATATTTTCCAAAAAACAGGGACAGTCACTGATTTGGGGACTGCAAGTGTGACAGAGGGTCCATTCCTGTTTTAGTGAAAGAGAATTATGGCACCCCTACATACTCCATATTTCCCAACTGAAAAGTGCCTAATTAACAGCTCCACTCCTAATGAAATTTCCCTGTCTCAATGCGGCTTGCAGTTTCTTGCAGTTTGTGCACCAGTGTGATCATGCAAGGTTAACATTTGTCCCCTTACCTAGCCCCAACAATGGGTCAACTGAAAAAGTGCTTACTTCTGAGTAGAGAGGTGCAGGATTGGTCTTTAAGAATGTACTCTTCTCCACCCCTTCCAGAGAGTAAGCTCCATTGGCTGCAAATGGGCTTACCTCTGAACAGAGAGGTGTAGGAAAAGGTGAGTGTGAATGGGGCAGAGAAGCACGGTGCTTCTTCATCAGCCCCATACAGGGCACTGGCTGCTAGGGTGGAAGGGAGGGCCCCACAGTATTCCTCCAGACTCCCCGGCAGGGCCGGCACCCTGCCCACATTGCCCACCTACTTAGCCTTGGTGCCTTCAGGCTTGTTGAATTTTAGTTCATGAGGGCAGCTGAGGGAGGTGTCACAGGGAATGAGGCCAGTGCTGCAACCCAGCCTTCCTGGACTTTGGACACTGTTCCAAACTGGCTGCATCCAAGCCGTGCTCCTGCTCTCCCACAGACGGCTCCACAGGATGGGGTCTGTACCCCGGTAACTTCCATTCTGGTGGCAGCAAGGATGGGTGAGGGTGGGGATAAACTGTGCTGTTCTGGGCCCTGGCTATGTTGACGGACAGCTGCCTGCTGGCAATTGGGGCAGTGCTGGCACCTCCTGGCTATGGGTGCCAGGGGTGCCAGCATGCCACTCAGCACCATTCCATGTGCCAAGCTCAATATACATGCTGTGGGTTACCAACCCCTTAACTATGTGATAGCCACAGTCCAGTGATAGAGCATGAGTCTCTTATGCAGAAGGATCCAGATTCAATTTCCATGTACAGGGGGAGCTATCATTTCTTGAGAACCTGGACCAGCAGTCAATCTGTGTTTACAACTCCTGAGTTGTAGGAATTGGACTCTGCATAAGGCATTTTCTTGTATTCAAATTTGCCATGTCTACATGATGTGTTGACCATAGATCAATGCTGAATTGAAATTAATGTTATGCGTAAATTGGCTGAAACATCTAGGAATCAGCTGAACCAACAATCTGGAATCATTCTGTAATACTGGAAGCGATGCAAATGGCTATTTTTCAGAAAGGTTTACCTCAAAAGGAGGACAAGATTTTGGATTCTTCTCAGCCTGGCCTTTCTGGCAGACAATGGCACATTTGTCTACTCACGAGTAAAGCCGTAATATCGGGCACTTTCACTTTCCCATAGAGCTCAATGCATACTTTTTGTTTTTAGTTTTTTTGGCCACAACTTTTGATAGGAAGGAGATGTTTCAAAACTTATTTTTGCATTGGATTCTGCTCTTCAGTGCAAATCCAACGACATATGACATGATGGGGTACTGCACACTGTTGCAAAGTTCCAAAATTAAGCCAAAATGGAGGACAATGAAGCCCTTTTAGAGGACACTCAGACAGGAGTCTAAAAAAGAGAAAAAACCTGGAAATTTCCAGTCATATGGAATATCATCACAGAATAACATCACAGAATCAACCTGGCATAGGGTGACCATATACAATGGAGGGCAGAGTCTCTCTACTGTTAAGCTCCATATAGAAGAGGAAATTTTGGCAGGTGCTGCTTTCTAAACCCACACTGAGCTGAACCTGCCTAAATTCCCTCTTACATGGTTAAAATATTGTTCTTTTTATTCCTTTGCTGATTCCTTTATACAACGTTTACAGACTCAGAATCTGTGAAGCTCAGTCTACAACTGAAACCAGGGGTACTTAACATGCTTTAGTGTGGTAGATTTATGCTCATAGTAGTTGGGTACAGTTTATATCTGTTCCAGTCAAGAAGTGTATACATATTTACACTACCCAACTTTGGTGCATGTTAAACAAACAAGACCATACATTTGTGGAATTTCAACTTCACTCTGTATAAACCCATTGCAATTTAAAATGCTAACTTCTGAGTAAGTTATTAAATAACAGATCTCAACATTATAATCCCCTAGACTACTCTACATCTGTTTAAAGTATGTTTACAATTATATGTCAGTAGATTGCTGCTTACAGTTTTATTTTATTTTTTAATTAAAAAGTAGATTTTTGAAGGGACAAAGGCAAGAAAATTAATCTGGCCATCCAAATCCTGTGGTTGTGATCTTTGTTCAGAAATACACTTCTGAATGCAGATTGCTGTGTGTCCATTTGTGTGAAGTAGGATCACAGTCGTAGCCAGCAAAACCTACCCTTGGAAAGTCTGAGCACCTGTGTTGGAGTGAATGAAGGAATGATTCGAGGAATCTCTTTCTCCCCTATCTTTAACATGACAAATCCCACACAGCCAACTTTTCCTTTGGCAGGGGAGTCACTCCCACTGTGTGTGCAACTCACTGCTGCGCATACAGATCTCTGGATTGGGACCAGAAACTTTAATGGAGTGAACCTGCCGTGCTTTTCACAGCGCTACTTAATATTCTTTTCCTCCGGCCACCCCTGCATGTTATTTAAATGTTTGATGGCGATTTCAATGAGCGGCAATAGACATGCAATCCTTCCTCTTTAAATAGGTGGAAAGTGAGTTATTGTCACAAAGCATATTTGGGAGGTGGGAGTGGGGGGGGGGGGAGGCCAAAAAAGACATGAAACAAGAATCCTGCCTAATCTCTGTAATAAGGGCTTGTGAGGGTACTAACATGGTCACCTGAATTATGCATGCCTATTGTGTTCAAATATCATAAATCGATGCATGAATACCCTCCAAATCATTTTCAGTTCATGAACATTTATATACAAAGCTCTTGAGCACTGCAAAGACAATTAGTCATATTTGTATGCTGGAATTAATTGAGAGTGAGATGCGGGAGGCAGAAAGAGAGAACAAAGAATGCTTTTTGTCAGTTCCTCCAACTGACAGGGATAATTAGATATATGAAATTGAA
Source organism: Cryptoblepharus egeriae (assembly GCA_030015325.1). Lineage (NCBI taxonomy): Eukaryota > Metazoa > Chordata > Lepidosauria > Squamata > Scincidae > Cryptoblepharus > Cryptoblepharus egeriae. Next base: position 58,720,616 of record JAREYC010000003.1, on the reverse strand, counting down.
ATTCCTCAGCAGGGGGTTTCTGTTGACAATGAATTTTCTTTTGATTCCATTCTGTTATTCTTTTATGCTGTCATCTGTGGCAATTTGTTATTCAGCTTGAAGCTTAAAAAAGCAAAGCATTCCACTTTTATGAGTAGATGATGTCAGTTTGTACACTGCTGGGAAATAGATATTAAATGTAATCTTTAAACTAAAAAAAAAAGAGAGCGAGAAAGAGAGAGAGAAAATAAAATCAGTTAAAGAGACAGTGTTCTGTTTACACAGCAAAACTTTGAAAGTCAGTGAAAGAACTTTCCGCATGGCATCTGATGTCGCTCGGCCTATTATTCACATTGCAGACAGTGGAGTGCTACAGAATTTATATAAGGGGGAAAAAATTAATGGTTAAAAACACCTGCTCTATGGTTTAAAAAAATATGGGGTGCAATCCTAACCAATTTAGGCTGGCCTAACATGGCTGGAATATCTTTCTGTGGTGGTGTGGGGAGGTTGGCATATGCATGTGCACTGACCTAACCACCTTAGGAGTGGGGCAGAAGTGCCTTATGGCACTTTTGTGACATTCCCAGGTCAGCAAAGGACTTATGCCACATGCCAGCCTAACTGGAGATTAGGATTACAGTCATACTGAGGGCTTTCCTGCTATATGGCTGATGTGTGGTAGAATCCACATGGATCTTGGTTGTCGATCAAAATACAACAAAATAGTTGATCAAAATACAACAGACTGCGTGGCCACCATGCATTCAAGACAAAATTGGCTTGTGTTTGAATTGACTAGTGACCACACGTGATGGGCCTCTTCAAATTATAAGTGTCTCATGGTCCTTCTCCTGGCAAAAGAGTTGCTTCCAGGTGGTACCTGCTTCCACCAGAGATTAGGCACAATCCCAACCAATTTAGGCCAGATTAACTCACTTGGTATATCTTCCCGTGATTGTTTGGGGACGGTGGCATATGCCTGCACACTGGCCTAACCTTCTTCCCAAGAAATGGAATAGAAGTACCTTACACTCCCAGGTCAGTACAGGACTTATGCCAGGGCTTACACCGGCCTAACTGGAGCTTAGGATTGCAGCCTAAAACCCTTGCTCTTGTGTGTATTATCTGTGGGCATCTTCTTGTGGTTGAGATGATGACTGTGGCTATGTACATTCCGAGTTGCTGGCAGAGGAGTGTCTCCAAGCATTGGCTTCTCACTGGCCTTGCACGTGTCCCTACTTCCTGATCAGTTTACCCTGGGATGCTCCTTGATTATTTGGGCTCTTTATTTGAGTATTTGGGCTGATTGGATGTAGTTATTTACTCCTTGCACGTCACAACAATAACACATGGCTGTCACATGGATGGCATGCTGATACATAGATGTCTCATAGATGACACAGACACACTGACTTCATAGCAACATATGGTTTTTCACTGTGAAGGCACATTGCTTTTAGGATGCCACTCCTTGGATAACAAATTGTGCTGATGTTTCTATAGATGTTCAGGGTGTTACTGGAAATGGCTATTCCAGAATTGTTTTTTCCAGCACAGACTTGGCTCTCGGACCTTGGCTCTCAGCCCTTGTTGGTGTGCCATTGTCAGAACAGAACACAACAGACATTGTACTGTTGGAATAGGACTGAGGTGTTGAACTGAAGACCAGGTTCCAAAGAGCTACTTTAGGGACCTCACCATCTGGGGTCCACCATCTGAGGTCCACAGGTGGTCCACCATCTGGGGTCCATGGGGTCCATCACAAGTTGCTTTTGCAAATCACAGTTTCAGAAGACATTGAAATGAAATTTGACTGCTGAATAAAGTTCCCTTTCAGGTGTGACCCAACCTCTGGGGCCAAATGAGGTGGCTGCCTCAGGCAGCAGGTTGACAGAGGGTCATTCATCTTTGTCCCTTTCTTTGCTTCCACCACTTCTTTCCCTTCCATTCCTTGGACTGGAAAATGAAAGGAAGATGAAATGCAAAGGAGGTTCTTGGGCTAGTACACTGGAAAGTTGTAAGAACAAACGCTGCCACATCATTGGGTTAGAGGAGCAACATTTGGTAGGCTACCCTCAAGTGTTCAGAGTGCTTGGCCTGGCCCTGAGCCCTTGGGTGTGTGGAAGTATTTATTATTAATTTAAGGGATTTATACCCTGCCTTTCCCATGCTTTCTAAGTCCAAAGTGGCTTACAATGCTTTCCTCACAACAACCCTGTGAAGTAGATGAGGCTGAGAATGTGTGACTGCCCCAAGGTCATGGCTAGGGGTGGATTTGGTCCTGGATCACTACTTTGATTCTTGAATCCTCTACCATCAAGGAAGGGATGTAGTTGTTATTTGTGAACATTTTTTTCATATGCAAAGTAATGTGAACTATGTATGCTGTCAAATACAGCAAGAATAGAGAGATCCCATTAGAACATTCAAAAAGCAGTTACTGCCCAATAGCTCAAAATTTAAAAAAAGAATACTATTCATATAGTAATGTTAATAAAATAATATTGTCCAACCAGGAGGTGTCCCAGGAACAGGAGGTGTCCAATGCCTGACAGCACCTCTGACTAGTCTGCAGCAGGGCTCACAGCTGTGGAGGAAGGCTGTGCACTGCGACAGAGCCAATGCTGATGTTAAGGCACTGGAAGAGGGAGGCACTGTGGTTTGGAGGAATAGAGATGCTGAGAGAGAAAAGGGGAAAAGGAGGCAGGGTCAGGGTCAGCATTACCTGGTACAGGACCCCAGCATGCCACTCTCTGCCCTGCATATGTGCAAACCTTAGCACATGTGCCATGCACCTCTGAAGCCAGCCGCCTTGAGTGACTCAGGACAGCTCACTTCAGAGGATGACTGTGCATGTGCAGCTCCAAGCACTGCTTGGGAGAGATAGGATTTCTGGGATGTGTGCTGGGCTCCGTGCTCAGATTGCTTCACTCCAAGGAGGAGCAGGCTCTTGGGTGCATCACCTGGAAGCATCACCTGGGTGTGTTACCTGGTGTGGCCTGTCCCTGGTGATGCCCTGAGTGGTGGCAAGAAAGCTGGATGATCTGTGAGCCTGAAAGGAACCATAAGTGGGGATAAGGACAAGAGTGAAGCAGCCCTCTTAGCCTATGTGATGCCTATCACTTTGGGCTTGCAAAGGGGGGAGCCAGAGGTTCTGATGGTCTTAATCTCTAGTGAACTTTATTGAGACTACCCGGGACCAGACAAATATGATCTGGTTATATTTTGACTAAGAGTTTCTTCTAAACACTTTAATATTTTGGATTCGTCAAATTTTGATTTTTTTAAGGCAAATTCATTCCTACGATCATCACAACATACCAGCAAATAACTCAGTCAATCCATCCATCTGTTCTTGGGTAGGTGAAGAATGGATTTCATTCAGTTTAACTTGAAACGTTCTGTTTTTGAGCAGTCTGGTGGTTCTTTGCACTGGTCTCACAAGTTGTTTTCTTTAACTGTTATAAACTCTCCATGTGTCGTGAGATGCAGCTATTTCACAGATCTTTCCCTTCTTCAAGTCTGTTGAACCTAATGCTGATATAATCACAGACATACTTATGGAAACCTCTGCAGCGGCAGAAACTATCCACCGAGTGGTTTATGCCCACGAGAATAAAAGGAAAGTCTGGGTAACTCCTGTACAAGAAATAGACTGAGCACTGAGGCTTGGCTGCCAGCTGTATTATTCAGTATGTTCGTGTTTGGACTCTTGCAAACATTTGCAAGAAAACAAACCCAATTAGAGAAGATGCCAAACAGGAGTTTACTTGGTTGGGTGCTCTGATCACATCATCAGTGCAAGGTGCATTGAGCATAAGCCTGTAATCCTAAAGACACTTTCCTGGGAGTATCGATTGAACACAATGGGGCTGACTTCTGAGTAGACATGTTTAGGATTGTGCTCTAAGAGAAACAAAGGAGCTGCTTAGGTGCCTGATTTGCAGCGTCCCATGTACTATTAAAAAGTAATAATTGTCTAAAATGGCACTTTTTTGTAATACAGTTGAGGATGATCAACTTCTTAGAAATTAGATGTGCACAAATGTACATGAGCACAAATGTACCAAAGCAGACGCTGTAGCTGAATATAGTATTCAATGTATTAGCTGTAACCAAGAAAGAGCATATCCTTCCATGAATGCCAACATTTTTATATATTAGTAACAGACAGTACTTTTCAAAGAGCTTACCAACATTTTAGAAATAGAAAATATGCAAATATTTGTAACCTGAGGCTAGCATTAACTTGCACAATGATCATTTATGTTTTATGAGATTTTTTTATATTCACCTTCATTTTGATGGAATTCATTAAAAAGCCATATTGATATCAAGGCACTTGAACTGTCACAAAATTCATAATCTTTACTAACCCCCCTCCCAATATAATCTTCAATCTGTGTACATTCCTGGCATTTTCAAGGTAGAAAATAAGGTGGTTATAAAATTAAGCATAATCGCTTCATCTAATGTTCTTAAAATATTACATATTCATTTACTGTGCAATTGTTGTAATTTGCTTGGTTTGTAATTCAAGCCAGTCTTGATTTTTATATCAAAGTTTTAACAAAACAGAAAGGAAGTTGAAACTGATGTGGGGCTTTGTTTTGTGTTCAGGTCATTCCATGGGCAAATTCATACATCCTGGATTATGTCCTTGAGTACTGATGTCACTGAGATTTGTATTTCCAGGCTTGGAAATATGAATATAAGGGACTTGTAATGCTTGCCCTAAATATAAAGTGAGCATTATGAATTCCTCTGCATAACAGATCCAAATCAAAGATTCAATATACTTCTGCCTCCACTTAGGCAGGCCTAATCTCTTCACATAAGCTATCCTCCTCAAATTCCACTTCTATCAAACCCTTATCCCTTCACCCCATTTACTGGGGTGATGCCACCCCTTTCCTGGGGTAGTGCTCTGCTGGTAGAGGGAGGATAGAGATCTAATTTCTGCACTCCAGCACTAGATGTGTTCTTCAATGCAATGCTCTCCAAACCTTTTGTCTCACAGGCCACATCATATGTCTTAACATGGCATCAAAGGTCAGATGTTTCTGACCATAGGTTTCACGGTTTCAAGACCCCTGCTCTAATCTACAATATCCCATGGAAATGTAGTTTTCCCAAGGGCTAATATCATGTTATTAACTTCTAGAAAAACCACATTATTCCAAAGCTAGTGGGGACTGGTGTACTATATAACAGCACATCAGACAACAGAAAAGTTGTCAAATGCAGACAAAAAAATACCTATGTGGCCTGTTTCTGCTTTTTTGAATAAATGGAAATTAATTATGTATTTGTATTATGTATATTCCACAATATTATGTATATTCCGCAATAAGCCTGTAGGGTCAGAGTGGCTGAGAGATCGTGAGTGGCTCAAGGTCATTTAGGAAGCTTCGTGGCTGAGCAGAACCTGGATCTTCTAGGACTTGGGTCCAAGTACTGAATGGGGCACATTCTTTTCAGATTTCACGTGTTCAAAAATGAATGTGGTCCTAGATGTGTATGTATGGATTGGATTGCTTTAGGAATCCCTGCAATAATCTCCCAGTTGTTTTAAATTTTCTTTAGTGGAAAAAATTATATTGTGCTGCTGTCTCTAAGTTAGTGCCTTCTTGTGTATCCAAAAATGTTCCACATCATTGTCCTGAGAGACTGTGGGTACAATATAGTTGCCAGAATGCAAAAATGGCAGCTAATGTGGTAGCTACCAAAAATGGCAGCTACCACATTACTAGCATATTTTTAAAAATGCTGTGAATGAATCGAAGAAGTTATGGCTATCCCAAAAGGGATCCATCGGGGGGAAGCCCACTTTTGGGAAAACTTTGTAGCGGCATGGGAAATGTGAGCGGATTGAGGTGAAGCCATCTCATGACTGACTACTTCATCGCATGTTGAATTGTACCTGAATCTACTCAAACCATATTTTCAACAGTAATTTTATTGTGTGACTGAATTTGTTCTTTGTTGGGGATGATGGCACCCCATGTACCCTGGTAGCTCATTCACTATGGCAACGAGACAACAAATTTGTGGCCGTGAGAACCGTAAGTCTCACAGGACGTCAGGCCAGAGGGAGTGAGCATGCACAGCAGTGCAATTTATGCAGAGGTTTAGCTGAAGCAAGTCCAAAAAGGATTGTCTGATGACTCTCCTCGGACCGAAGGGAGGGCTAGGGAGGAGGAGATGCAACCAGGTGTTGAATAAACCCACTAACTTTCACTTCTGGATGGGCTCAGCTTATTCCTGATATTTTTACCCGTGATGTAGGCATGTGTCATGCGCTTGCTTAAGAAGCAGTGTTTTCAGTTTGGATAGATTTCTTATCTGCTCGTGCTCCTCATAGCATTGGCTTTCCTGTTTGTGTGTGTGTGTGTGTGTGTGTGTGTGTGTGTGTGCGCGCACATATATGCTGCATGTTTCCAGAAAAAATCTGAGGACATGTGGTCTAGGACTTCAAAGGCTCGAAGAAGAAAAAGGGGGGCCATGGGGTGTTTTTGAAAAAGAAACTGGGGTGTTTCTGAATCCAGAGAAAGAGAGGGAAGCTGTTGATGTTGGGATTAGGATTTCACCGGGATGATAAGACCATCTCTGGCTTCACAGGCCTTATCTCTTGTCTCTAATTCTATGTGTCTGAACTGAGCACATCTCTCACCAGAAAGGAGGTTTCAATTTAAGAATACGCTCTATTCTCATCTGTGGTCTACAAGCTCTACCATATTTCACCAGTGTTAGGTGGTATTCTATGTGTGGCAGGATCATACAGGAATGAGCAGTGAACACCATTGAAACTGGTGTCCTTTGCATCTGTGTCTCACTCTGACTAAATCATTGTCTTCTTCTCCCCCACTCCCCCTCCTGCTGCTCCCTTTTCCGATGACAGCAGGTCACTCAAAAGGTTAAAGCAAATGTTAATATTAGAGTGACCTGCTATCTTGGTATCACCCCTTTCGCCAAGCAGGCAGTGTTATGTTTTTAATTCCCTAATGTGTGATCCAGCAGTCCGTATCATCTTACAGGGATTGAATAGAAAAAGCGAAAGGCAGACTGTGTGGTCACTGTTTTCAATATCCCCCCTGCTAGCCATTACATCATCCAGCTACTCTCTAAGAGGATTTTCAGCAGGCTTGGCTTCATTATTAAAATAGTAATTAATTTTTTCCTCTTCACAAAACCGGAGGACCTTCAGATAGAGGCCTCGGGAGCGCGAGGGCAGTTTTCTTTTGAAAGTGGCCTTTCTGAAAGCCATAATCTGCTCTCCAACTTTACAGTACACATGTTCCCCAGTAAATGTGATTAAAGAGAGACGCATATTAAAAAAATCCTTTTGCAGAAAATTAATTCAGTTTCCAGGATTAAAAAGAAAAAAGTTTGATAAAGTTGTGCAATGCTCCAATGACAACGCATAATAGAAGTGCAAAGTTTTATCCTCTTGAAGGATAAATGAGTGGCCAGAAAGGTCTCGTAGTTCCCAGAGAAAAAACATCTGCTACAGCTAATTCACTTTAGCTTTTGATTGTAAAATTCATTAGCCATATCAGGCAGCTGTAGTTTCAAACATGTTGCTAGGATGTACAGTTTTAAGGAGTGTGATGCCATTTGTTCTCCTCGGCAGTGGGAAGGAAGGATGCGTGCCCAGTCAGACGCAGCCTCCCACTGATTCAGAGAAGAACTGGGGTGTCTGCATTATAAAGGGGTGCTGGTCAACACAATGGCGCCTTCAGCGCTCTCAAAATACAGCAAGGTTATGTAATGAACTGGTCTCTCCCCTTTTTTGTTTTCAGTCGCTTAAGAAGCTTTGGGCAACATTTTATCTCTAATGTACAGTATCCAGCTTTAACCTGACGTCTTAATAGTTGCAATGATGAAACACAAAGACACAACAAGTTAATAAGCTGTGGGAGAAAATCACTATGTTGTTGTTTTTTGGTATTGATTTGATTCTTTTGACCTATTCTGCAAAAAAAATAAGTTTTCAGCTTGAGCATGGGAGGGGAAAGAAAAATATGTCTGTGAAGGAGTCTTGAAACTCCTTCCGCTGACATGGAGAACAACCAGGGTTGCTCCAAAGCAAAGCTTCATTTCTTATGGCTTGATACTGTCAGGGTCCAATCTTAATCAAATTAGGACAGAGAAACTTTCCCTATTCCAGTGGTGATTTGGGGAAACCAGAGTTCGTCCGTGTGTCAGTCTAACCCCCTTGAGAGAAAGGCTTACAGTATGGCTACAATCCAGAGTAACTACGGGACCTTTTGCACCAGCCACCTATGGTGCCACCTATGGGAAACCTATGGGAAACGCATAAAGCAAGCTAGAGTAAGTGCCTCTTATGACTTCCTGTAATTACTCTGGATTGCAGGGTCTGTCACTTTTGCAACACTCATAGGCTGGGGACAGCTGCAGTCAAGGGACTTGAGTCAGCCTAACTGGGGTTTAGGATTGTGCTGTAAGATACTTTACTGAGGCAGTAGAACCCTTAGGATTCAGTAATCAAGGTTTATGTTGGAGTATGAACGTACTTCTTATTGGAAAGGAACCTGGTTTAATCATAGTGGGATAGACATAAAAGGTGTTGCAATAGCAGATCATTCAGCAGTCAGTCAACTGAGTACAGAGGAGAACTATCACTGTACAGAGAGGTTTTGCATCATGATGTAGTTGGACCAAGGAGATTTGGTTCAAAGGTCTACAATGTCATAAGTGCAGACTCCCCCTTGCTTGACATTGATGTTTTAATCAATGTCCAGGCTCTGGGGACAGGACTGGCAGGTACATGGTTGTAATGCATGATTATTTGGAGAGGGCAAAAAGATTGATCCAGCTTATCTCTTCATGCCCCATATATCCATGTAGAAGCAAACAAGAGAAGAAGGCTGTAGACTCTCTTTTAGAGAGCATGCAAGTTTATTGTCTGTAGGTTGGGCATGGTATTAAGGTAAGGTAACTCCTCACATTAAGGTAAGGTAACTCCTGCTAGCCGTGACCGGCCATAGGGTGCAGCACTAATCTCTGTTTCTGTGTCAGAAAAGCCAGTATTGTCTGGAGACTTCTCCATGGTCATGTGCCCAGTATGGCACATGAAATGCTGCTGACCTTCCCTCCAAAGTATCGGCATGGTATTGCAGTCACCTCTAATTGTCTAGAGTAGGGGTATCAGTGCCTAAGACCCAAAGGCCAGATGCAGCCCATGGAAGATCTTTATCCAGCCCTTGGACTCCTAGGAACTCAGAGCTGTGCTGAGGGTTACTGCTAAAAGAGTGGTGGATCATGTTAATTGGACTCTCATATAATAAAGATTTGTGTATTTTCTTTTCTATTATTTCCGGCTTATGGGTTATTAAGTGAGAAACAAGTGCTTATATTCTGGTTCCGACCATCACTTCCTGCTTAATTCTTCACTTCCAGTCCTCAGTAGGCGTTATGAGTGCTATTTGATCCTCCTGATAACCCTTTTTGAAGTCTTTAAACACAGTTTCCCATAGAAAATAGAAAAGCAGTTTGGGCTCTAAAAAAATTAAATCCCTGTAAGATGTTGGGGATCTCAAACCATAAAAGGAACCTGGGATCAGCCCTCTTACTTTTTGTGCCATCGATGAACTTCACAGGGAGAAGAACTGGCTGAACTGACTCATGATATGAACCTGGTTGCTTTGCAGTATCAGTATTATTTTTTCTTTGACTACTGAGATGATTCTCTCTTTGACTGTGACCCCTAGTCAGTGATGAACAATTTAGAAGCATAAAATCATAGAGTTGGAAGGTACCCAGTGGATCATCTAGTCCAACCCCCTGCCTATAGCAGAAAATCCTCATCTTGTGGGGATCCGGGTCTCAAACCCTAGCCTGCCGATTAACAGGCATAGGGCGCAATCCAGAGTAACTACGGGGAGTCCTTGCTCCGGTGTAAGAACAATTTGCTCTGGATTGCAATATGAATTTCCCATAGGTTTTCACTAGGTGGTGCAGTAACTACAGGTACACGTAATGTCTCTTACGTGCTCCCGTAGTTACTCTGGATTGTAGGGATAGTGTCTTAACTACTTGTGCCACCAGTGAATTTTGGTAACCAGAGGGTGGGATGGTCCTATGTTCTAGATTGCAGGAGGGGTTTATCCAGAGGTCATCCCAAATGGTAACCTTAGCTGCAGCTGTCATATGGCTATGTGAATGAATGTGTGTGAAAATTATAGTGTCAAAAATTTATAAACTGCAGGTGCCAACTTACTTTGGTACACCACTGCTTCTAACTACGTGTTCACTAGTTATTGATTGTGAACTAGTCTGAGCCTACTTAAATTGCTGGACTGTTGATCTCTGCCATACCTGCCCATTTTCAAGTCTGTATACTTCAGAGTCCCTCAACAACTATCTAGGCTTCTGTGCATTAATTTGCCAACATTTACTTTATGTTCCAGATCCAATGTGTTCTTCCTAAGAACCTTGAGCAACTCCAAGCTTGAGTAATTCACAGCCTGATCCTTAGGGATCTACATCAGTGGATCTTGTGATCTGATCCAAGGAAGCCTAGAAATGGTGGAAATGTTCCACCAACACACATGATGGAACTGCTAGCAGAAACAGCCAGTGAGTCTGCACATGTGGGCTGGGCTGTGGGTGGCTCAACTGGTTAAGACACTGTGGCTGCAATCCCAAAGACACTTTCCAGGGAGTAAGACCCATTGAACACAATGGGGCTTACTTTTGAGTAGACATGGTTAGGATTGTGCACTGTGCCTGTTAACCAGCAGGCCAGGTTTTGAGACCCAGATCCCCACAAGACAGGGTGAGCTCCTGTCCTTAGCCCAGCTTTGCGATGCTACTGGAACCAATTGTATCTGCTCTGCCGTTCCATTGGACTATTTCATTGGCATTGAGAGGGGAGATTTGCTGCTTGGGTAACAGCCTATCCTCCATATTAATCTACCCAGGCCTTCATGCTTCTCATCCAGCATCGAGCACGATACCATAGTCTTTCAAGACTGATGGATGCCTATACTATACTATACCTGGATGCTGCATGGCAAGGGCAAGAGAAGAACTGGAATCATTTGCTTAGTCAACTCCAAAACAAGCCAACACCACGCAAGAGTATGGTCCCTTGGTTTCTTTTCAGTGGGTGCCGGGCGGGGGGGGGGGGGGGGCTTGAGAAGAGATTCATTAGAAATGGCTTTTGTTTTAGTTCATAAAGCCCACCCAGTTTAAAATAGAAAGTTCAGAGTTTGTATGCGGCTGTGTAAACCCTGATTTAACCCAAGCCGTTCAGAATTTACACTACCGTTATGGAAAGCAGAATCTGGTCCCAGGGATATCATTTTACCCTGGAGAATGAAAGAAGGTATAAAGGAAGGATTTATCAAAACAATAAAGCCTAGTCAGGAATAGCCCTAATCAGAATGTCAAAAATTAGAAGGGACATATCCCCAAGGACCCTTGTAAATACTCTCCCTATGAAACAAATACTTATCAAATCTTGCTGTTTTCCTGGGAGTCACACTGTGTAATTCTGTGAACAGAAGCCTCCTGCTAAGAAAAAAATAAGAGGGAAACATGAATCATGGCACATATCCTTTTAAATTGTCATTCAAAAACATATTTGCAAATTGCAATGTATATATGAACGTTAACGATTACGAGATCATCCTGGGGCTTTGTCTCCCTGCTTCTTATTGACAGGCACAGCATTGTCCTGCATTATCCATTAGATAAAACAGTAGCAGGGACCAGAGACTGGCTTAATGTTACTTGTTGAGAGCGAACAGAATTTCTCTCCATGAGCTCCCCCTCCCCACCAGCACACATACTTCTGACTGTTTTAAATCTCCAGTGATTTTTAGAAAGAAGCACTTCTCTTTAAGCATGATAAAGAGTCTGTATTATTTACCGTGGAACTTTCCACTATTGAAATAATGATTGCTAATATAATTGAGCGAGAACATTCTGTTTCCTAGTAGACTGAGGGTTCTGTGCAACCTTGCACATTTAAACAAAATGATTACCAACAATCACCTACTTGAAATTCCTCTAAGGGCTTTTGCGTACAGCCTATGAGCACATGGGAACAAAGGCAAAATACACATTTTGTTCTATTTTAGTAGTTCTGCTTCGGTTTTCATCCAGGAAGCAGCAGAATTGGGAACAATCATTTTGTCCTGCTTTGCCGAGTTTGATTAAATAAATTAATTGTTGTGAGATGGGGATCATGGGACTTACTTGCACAACACAGAACAAGAGTTGCATGCACAAATAAGTAAAGGGAAAAATCAATCACATGAAATCTGATGGACCCCGATCTGTTTGACCCAGTGGCAATGATGGAGCCAATGGCTTATAAAGACAGTGGCTGGGGGGCTGCTGGTCCCAGGTACCAGGATGTAGGGCGGGGATGTCCGAAAGGCCACTCTAACGTGGCTAAACTTCTTTTTCAGTAAGAAAACTTATTTTTAAAAAATTTTATATTTCAATTGTCTATATATAAAATTGAAGGGTCACTGACTGACTGACTGAGGCTGCAGTCCTAACCTCCAGTTAGGCTGGCATAAGTCCCTGTACAAGTCCTGGGGGTGTCACTCGGATAGGGGCTGGCCTGGGGGTGTCATAAAAGCACCATATGCCACTCCTGGGCAGGGGTGTTAGGCCAGTGCACAAACATGCGCTGGCTTCCTCACACTACCGCAGAAAGAGGGAGCAGATGAGTTATGCTGGCTTAAATGGGTTAGGATTGTGCCTGATGGATGGATAGACGGACGTACAGACAGACTCACTCACTCATGCCCAGCCAAACTCATGCCCACTCATGACTGAGACCATGCCCATGCCCACTCATGACTGAGAAGCATGAAATTTGGGGAGGGACTTCCTTCTGTGATGTAAGCACCAACTAGGAACTAATTTTTGGAAATTGAAATCGGAAGGGAGTTGAAGGGCACAATGAGTTTTCGTCCTTATAATTTACATTGAAGAATAGCTGACGGATCAACACTCAGCCCAAACTCATGGACCTAGAAGCATAGAATTTGGGGAGCGTATTCCTTCTGTGATAGGAACCCACTAAGAACCAGTTTGGTGCCTGGTGGTAGCCTGTGTCTGGTGGGACCTGTTTCATGATGTTGCCCACTGGTGCCCAGTGACAGCTGACACCCAATGCTCAGTAGGGATGTGTGGTGATGCCAGGTGCCATCTACCCAGTGGTGGTGCCTACTGCAAATTCCTGCCTGGTGCTTACGGTGCCCAGTGGTCAGTGCCGGGAAGGGATTGTTGGTGGTGCCCAGTGATGCGTGCAGCCTGGTTGTGCCTGCCGCCCACTGCCCATTGATGCCTATTGGTGTCTGCTGCCCGCTGGTATCTGGTGCTGCCTGCTGGTGCTTGGTAGTTCCCACTGGTGCCCTTTTGGACCACTGGTGCCTGCTGGTGACCACTGCCCAGTGGTACCTGGTGATATCTGCTGTCTGCTGTTGCCTGCCGGTGCCGGCTGTCGGTGACTGTAGGTGCTCAATGCTTGGTGTCCACCCAGTGCCCACCATCCAGTGCCAGTGCTCAGGGTCTGCATTTGCTCTGTACCCAGCGGTGACCATCAGTGCCCAGGAGTGTTTGCCGTTGCTAAGCCATGCCCTGGGCCCACAAATATTCATTAAATTTTCCTCTTGTAATGATGGGTACATTCAGCTAGTTATATATATCACACAAAGTTAGTGATTAGATATATGATGACACAAAGTTATATATAAAATACAAAGTTACAAAACTAGTACACATACACACACACAAAGTTCAGTAAAATAAAATATTAACTGCCTATGATTCTTCTCTGCCTATTATTAATATTCATTTCATTTTATTAAAGCTATTATTGAGAATATTTTTTGACATCGGGGTGCCAAAAGACCTATTGGATGAACTTATGCTTAAAAAGTGGTAGCATACATTTCACATAGAATGAAATGAAATGTTGTGATTTGCAGACTGTTTCTTCCATGCATCAGCATTAATTATGGACTATGATCTTCACGATCATGGAGAAAAGCTGGAAAATCCTCCTCATAGAAATGGTAGAAATAGAAATCCAATCATAGAAATGGTGATTTCTGGTTCACACACTGTATTTATACAGTGGTGCCTCACATAAAGAGCTTAATTTGTTCCTGAGGTGTGCTCTTTAAGTGAAACGCTCTTTAAGTGAAGCAGATTTTCCCAGTGGAAATAATGGAAACTCAAGATAACTGGATCCACAACCCCCAAAATATTCATATAAAAATATTAACTCTATGTAAAAATGATGACAAAACACTGGAATTGAATTCAAAACATGCATTCAATGTGCATGATCGTATGAAGTCTACATAGGCTGCAACCCTAAAGACACTTTTCTGGGAGTAAGCTTACTTCTGAGTAGACATGGTTAGGAGGCTGCAATCAAAGACACTTTCCTGGGAGGCTTACCTGGGCTGCTGCTGGAGGTTCAAGGTGGCCGGTAGGGGCACTTGGGGGCAGTTAGGGGCAGCTGCCTCTGGCACCCCAGATAACTGCCCCCAAGTTGGAGGCAGTTACAGGCAGCAGCACTGGCCAGAACCCTTTTAAAGAGCTTCCATGTGGAGCATCAGGGCTGCATAGCATGTGTACTCATGTGTAGTGTGCATGTGTAGTGTGCTTGCTTGTTAAATGAAGCGGAACTTGTTATTTGAAGCGAGGTTTCTTGGAAATTTATACTTGTTATGTGAAATGCTTGTTATTTGAGGCGCTTGTTATGAGAGGTATCACTGTATTCATTTTCTAACCCTCCCTCCCCATTGTGCTCAAAGGCTCTTCAAGCCATCAAGAAAACAGAGCACATTTTTAATAAAAGCAAGAATAAACATGAGATAATAAAACAGAACAAGCCGGATAAAACCAGTGTTAGCTTGCCACGCTATCTTAAGACAGCAGCCAGAATATCTGTCAGTGTGAAAACATCAGTTTGCTAAAAAACCAAATGCTTAGCTGGAAAAAATGTTTTCACTGATTTTGGAAAGGCTTCATTATATCCAGACTGGAAGGCCTTACTTGGAAAAATACTGTATTCTAGAGGGAAGTCCTTTCAGATACTGATTGTTTGTCTAAATGGGTACCATTGTACTGTTGGGATTGCTTATGTGGGGAGAAAAACATATAGTGTGGGCCAGGCTTTTCAGCAATTCTGTAGGCCTTTACAGAAGGTTGGGCATGTGCCCAGCAAGCTCTGTCCTCACCACCAATAAACTCCTGGTCTCATCACTTGCTCTTGTCATGGAGACATCCTTAATTATGGGAAAAATCTCTCCCCATAGAGCAGGGATGTCCAAACTCTGGCCCGGGGGACCAGAATATCCGGCAGCCTCCATGTGGCCCACGGCAATTAGCTTCCATGCAGCCATCAGCCAAGCCCTCTAATCCTCCATAGGTGAGGGAAGTTCTGCTTGAAGGCTGGGAATGTTACATGCAAATGTTTATGAACTGGCTCGAACATCTGGCCAGAGAGATGTTACAGAGATGATGTGCCCCTCCTGCCAAAATGTTTGGACACCCCTGCCATAGAGAATGTTTATCACCTCATGGGGATACCCCTCCATTGCATGGGGAAGGGGTGAGGTTTCCCTGTTGGACTAGATGGGCCTTTGGTCTGATCAAAGGCTCTTATGTTCTTAGGTGTGCTCACAACATGTTGTTATTGCCTGTGTTCATGCTGCTTATTCTTCCTGGGAGATCCTTGTGAGGTCCAGCATCCAAGTTGTGCAAACTATTTACCTGTATTTAATTGTGTTTTAATCTGTATTTATTACCTAATTTTAATGGTGTTTTATTGTTTTTTAATTGCTGTTTAGCCGCCTTGAGTTCCCTTTCATTAGGGAAGAAAGATGGGATATAAATTTAATAAATAATAATAATAATAATATTTGGTTGTAACAAGTCATAACAAGTTATGTTTCCCAGGGTACACTGTGAGGATACTAGACTTAAATATCTGGCGAAAGGCCCACACGTATATGAATATACTATACTTTACATATGTGAATTACATATTATGCTGTGGTATTTTGCCATAAAAATGAATAAATACTACAATATGTAAGTGTAGAGTTTCATCACATTTACGGAACATCTGAAAATGGCTATATTCTCTTTTACAGTGACAAAACTCCATTAAACTATACCCTAAACAAAATACTTCTTTGGGTACTGAAATATTCAATGCATTAATTCAGAGGTGCAATCCTAACCTAGGCCAGCACAATTCATCAGTCTTCCTGCTCCTGTGGTGATGTTGGGAGGCAAGCGCATGTCTCCCCCAGGAGTAGTACAGAAGTACCTTATGGACTTTTGTAACACCTAACATGGGACTTGTGCTAGGGCTTTTGCTGGCCTAACTGGGGATTAGGATTGCAGCCTTAAGTCACTCTATTCTCAAGGCAGTTTTGCAAGAACATCATCATATAGTCTGAGTGACCATATAGAATGGAGGACAGAGTGCCTGTACCTTTTATCATTGCACAGAAGAGGGAATTTAGGCAGGACATAATTGATGGGCTTGAACATGGGTAGACTGAAATGAGGGAAACCACTTTTTCTCAGTTTTTGAATTGTAAAAGGGGGATAATAATGACCTACCATCCAAGGATGAATCTGATAAGGGCAGTATAGTACTCCAAACACTCAACATGCTATATAAATGAATAATAATGATAAAACCTAGCATTCAAGCAGCTCCAGTTAATTTCAAATGAGCTACTCTAATGCTTCTGACTTAATTACATGGTTAAGTGCTTTGTTGGAATATGCTACAATGCTCCGCACTTTGCAGCCCTGCTCAAGAAAACAGCCAGGGATGCTTTTAATTTTCACTTCTTTTGGACCTGGTTTAGAAAAATCCATTACATAAATGATGAGGTTCGTCCCAACTCATCAAGAGAACTTAAGCACAGCCTTAAGGTACATCAGTATTTAAGAAAAAAATATACATGCCATTTTTGACTTCAATTTTGACTGGCGGTTTTTAATAGTGTGATATTTTTCTCCCTAAGGCCTGGCAGACGTAACCTTAATTTCACTGCATCCTTTTTTCCCCTCTTCATGTGGCGTATGCTGTTTAGCTCTTTGGTTCTCCCATAAGTAGCTAATATTCATTCTCTCACAGGTACAGGAGGCTAATAGTTCAATCACTAGGGGGAAAAAAGATGAAAGGGCAGGAAATGGCTGTCATGGCCCCAAAGGAAATATTTGGAAGAAAAGGAGCACAACAGCAAATAAAGTGCTAATTAATGTCCAATTTCAGCACTGATATACGGACCACAGCAGTAGGCAAAACCAACCCTTCTGTTCCAGTTACTGCTCAAGTGCTTTTATTCTCAGTTCTATGCAAGAATGCTTCTGTGCTTTCTAAATCTTCCAACTCACTCTTGAATCTCCGTTCTTTGTTCTGTATTCTTTTCATCCCAAAGCAATTTCAACATCTCCCCAACATTAAAAAAATTCTTTACATTTTTCTGTTTTTGCTAGAATCGTTTTTGTTAAATAATAATTAATTCTGGTTTCCCCCACCCCTTGGAAGAGACTATTTAATGATGGTAAGGAAACAGTAAAAAGGCTATGGGAAGTGAAGGGGGGGGGGAGAAATATAGCTTCTGTTCAAATCATGTGAAAATGGGGTGTTAGGATTGCACACATTACAACTTGCAGCCCAAATCAGAAACTGGGGAGGGGGAAGGGAAGAACCCCACAACCCTGCAGCAGCATTAGAAGTTCTAATTCACTGGCTTTGTCCTGGAAAGGGCATTGAGAGTAAATCTTCTATTGAAGAACACAATAGTGAGAGCAACCCTGTTTTTATGTACCATAGTAATTGGAACATGTAACTGACTAAATGTGTTGTTCAGAGAAGAAAATGAAAGTTGAAATTCACAAAGGAATGTCATGATGATCAATTATTTCTGGTGTTTAGTATCTGAGAATCACATCTTAAGGTAAAATGTTATTTGCTGATGACTGAATGCCAGAAATAATAATCTGACATTAAGCTTTTGTGATTCTGACCAAATGAAAGCATAAAAAGGTGCAGTCAAGAGTGTGCACGTTCCACAAACGCGGAGCTCTTAGAAAGTAAATGACTGAAATATTACTCATTATTACCCGGTAATCATAAGGAGTGCATAATAGTGATTAAACACACAAAAGCCACAGTATTGAAGTAATACTAAATATATGGCTGGAACCAACACAAGTCAGGAAATGGAGATCAAATCTGAAACTTTTAATTTTTCCTTTATTTTTTCCAGACCAGTATTGCTGGTCTGTAAAGTCAGCCAGGGCTGAGGCTGTATATTCCAAAGGCCTCACTGAAATCTGAATATTTGACAACATATTGAAGTGGAAGAGAGGATAGGGGCAACACTTTTATCTTCTCCAGTTGTCTTTTATCTTCTCCAGACACATGTCATGTGTCTTACATGCAGTGGCTCAGTGGTTAAGACGTTGTTCTTGTCGACCTGAATGTCAGCAAGTCAGCAGTTCGAGACCCGAGTGAGCAAGATGGAGTGAGCTCCCATTAATTGCTCAGCTCCTGCCAACTTAGCAGTTCAAAAGCATGTCAGTGCAAGAAGATAAATAGGTACCATTTTGGTGGAAAGGTAACAGTGTTCTCTGCGCCTTTGGCACTTAGTTATGCCAGCCACATGACCATGGAGACATCTTCGGACAGTGCTGCCTCTTTGGCCTTATAACAGTGATGAGCACTGCACCCTAGAGTTGGTCATGACTAGCAGGGCAACATGTGGGTAGGGCTGCCATAATTCTCTTCCACAAAACCTGGACAGGACCCTCTGTTAAACTTGCCAGAATGTGAACTGGTTTTTGGGGACATATGGCAACCCTGCCTTTGGTGTTCTACCTTGGTGGAGTATATCCAGGAAGGGAAAATGGCGGTAAGGTTTTCCAAATAAGGAGATACGTTCTGGCATGTATGACTGCCACAGATCCATTCTCTTTCTCTTGCAACATGCCCCAGTTTCTCCACCCTTACCCGTTTCTCCACCCTTTCTCCATGTCTTACCAGTGCCAGGGGATTTGGGAAAACCATTGCTATTGTGACTATTACCAATTGACATTTCTGGTAGCAACCCTATAGAGTGTCACATTTTGTGATTTTTTAAAGTAGGGGTGCACTGCCAGAACGCAAATTCTGGCAGCGCAGCCTAATGAAAGGATTGGGCTACAAATCCTACCAAATGGATGCCTTAGAAGGCCATTCTACATCACTTTTGTCTTTAACTAGCAGTGCAATCCTAAGCATGCCTACTGAGAAGTACCTAAGTTCCATTGTGTTCAAAAGCACTTACTCCCAGGAAAGTGCAGTTAGGCTAGGCTAGGAAACTGCAGTAGCATAGGTATGATCAGTATGAAAAGTAGATGAAGGCTTTCCATTTTTCAGGAACAAATTCAGTTCTGTAAAAAAGGAACCTCGTGAAACTGTCTCCATTTGAAGAATGTGTTTAGACCAGAAGTGGCATTTCAAGAGACAAATATAAAAGGCCAATAAAATCAATTTCCTGGTGTCAAACATTTTGATGGAACAAAAGCTAAAAGCAGGCAAAGAGATGAAGTTTGTCCCATAGTTCTGAACGTGCATCATACTGTTATGAAAGCTGTTTTTCTGACAGGAATTCCCATAAGCAGGATAAACAGGGGCATTTGAAGCTTAAAGGAGCTGATAAAAGATCCTGCTCCAGTGTATGGTTCTTATATCATACAATGCACTGGTGAGCTATAGAGATAAACATATTACCATCGTGAGAGAGTCACCGTTGAAGAATACACATTTTCTCTTAAAGCAGATTACAGACAGAGCCTGTGCTTTAAAAAGACACTCTGGAGCCAAAACATGGTGCTTTTTAGGATAAAAATATGCTGAGTAGAGAATGCAGGACACAATCCACTGGGAACACATCTATTGTACTTTCTTTTCTTGCATATTTATTTGAGAAAGTTTAAAAAGATGGAAAACATTAAAACATTTGATTTCCTCCCCACTCCAGCATTCTGTTGTGTTGACAAGCAAGTCTAGTCTTGATGAACTTATTCCATATTTCTCTTTCACTGTTACTTTTTGTTCCCTTTTTGGCTATCTCCTGAATTCTCCTCAAGCATTGAGAATAATGAACTTCACACAATCCTCCAGATGAGGTAGAATCCTTTACATCAATATTATTCCCATCACATCGGCCCATATAATTCAGAGTGTGGTTTATCATAATTGATTGATGAATTGATGGGTGGATTGATTATACCCCACCTTTCGATCCCTAAGGCTGCTTACAATAATCAAACAAAACAACCCAGGAGCCTCTTAGTTTGCAGGCCAATGGCAGATGGCAATGTTTCCGTTCACTTTTCCAGGCCCCACATAACATCACAAACTGTGTAACCAAACTGTGTCACTCCATCAGAAGTGCATGTAGGACAAGTGAGAAATGAGCACAGCAGTCCAAAAGAAACATGTGGGTGAGACAGATATACCAGCATCATATCTGATATAAGCAGAGAGTTGACACTGGGACAGACATGCCTCACATATTTTTGGGCAGCTGTGGAGAGGTCACAACAGGAAATTCGACATACTCTTGACAAATCAGCTTTGGGTTTATTGGACAGCAAAAGTTAATTGATTACTTCACTTTTTCTCATGATAGCATTGAAGCCAAGGGTCAGGAGGATGCCTCCTGGCATAAGTATTTGGAGGTATTTAATAGCCCAAGGCACCCTACTGCACATAACTCTCACTCCGATCTATTGCAGGGCAAGGCTGGCTACACTTTCGAGACTTCCTTCAATTTAGGAGATGGCTGAATTGAGAAGCTGTGTCTCAATACCCTGGCTGTGCCTTTGCGTGTTCTCTTCTCTCATAGATCCCTCTTAGTTTTGACCTGAACCTCCCAGGAGTCTGTCCCTCACTACAGGTCTTTCAATCCTCTGCCATCTCCAGTATCCCTTAGTATCAGTGATGGGATTCAAAGAAATTAACAACTGGTTCTATGCCCATCTGGCAGCCACTTTTAAATGGCAATTTTTAAACTTTATATGTCCTATCTCTCTTATACTCTCTTACCGGTACTTATATGTACCGGTTCTATAGAGTAGGTGCAAACCTGCTGGAACCCACCACTGCTTAGTATGTATATTCTGTTTATAAGAACATAAGAAGAGCCTCTGCTGGATCAGGCCAAAGCTCCATCTGGTCCAGCTGACTAGACTAGACTGCTGTATCACACAGCAGCCCACCAGATGTCTCAGGGAGCGCATAGGACACCTGCATCCAGGTGCCCCCCCTGCATCTGGCATTTTGAGTTTGTCTACCTCAACACATACCCTTCATGTCTTGTAACCAGTGATGATCCTTTTCTCTAGGAGTTTATCCAATCGCTTCTTAAAGGCATTGAGGCTAGATGCCATCACCACATCCTGTGTCAGGGAGTTCCACAGACCAACTACATGATGGGTATAGGAATATTTTTCTTGTCCATCCTAACCCTCCCAACATTCAATTTTAGTGGATGTCCCCTAGTTCTGGAGTTATGTGAAAGGGATCTTCTTGCTCTTCCACCCTCTTGACCAATTTGCCAACTATGCCTTCCACCCTCTTTCTTGTCTGACCAACCGACATTCCTTCTTGACCTTCATTTCCTTTCTGCCTACTTCTAACTTGAGGCTCATCTTTAAAGCTTCCTTGGCCCTACGCTCAGCTGTAGCCAACTTAGTATAGACACACCCCCTGTCCCATGCAATACCCCTTTAGTGACATGTAGTGTTACAAGAATTGCTCCCTTTTTATATTATACATTTTATTAATTTAATATTATAACTGTGTTGCTCAAAGTCTCTCATTTCCCTTCCCCCTCATTTCAAAATGAACCTGGCTCACAAACAACTATTCCTGTAATTCTTTATCCTTTGTTAGTTAATTACTCTGCCTCCTGTCATTTATATGCTAATGTGAAGCATGGTCTTCGGCTAAACCAGTCACACGGTCACTTCCCCATTCTTTCTCTTTTCAAATCTTGACCACACTTAGCTGGATGTGTTCTTCTTTGTTTTAGTCCTGATTGGGTGATGGTCCTCAGGTGGTAGTCTTCCAGCCTTCCCCTTCCTGTAAGGTAAACAGCCCCTCCCCAGGCTTGCCCTTTTCCTAGGTGACCACATCTAGAGGAGCATGTCCTTCCTGGACCTAGGTTATAAAGAACCCTGCACCCTATTGTTCCTTCTCTTTTCTGCTTGGACTCTCTTTTCGCTTGGGCTCCTTTTCCCCTTGGATCATCTCTCTTTCTGGACCCTCCTCCCACCTGGATCCTGGCATGGCCTAAGGAAGAAGGTAGATATTGCTTCTCCCCCCTTCCTTTGCTCCCCCTTCTCCTTGGCACACACTATGTAAGAAACAGGTACACTTCACTCTCATGCTACTGAATGTATGTAATATTTGTTTATGCTTTATGACCATAAAATCTGTATCTTTGTGATAAGTTTTCCTTAGTGTTTCACTTTCTAACAAGGGTATCCCCTCCATGACGCTGTTTTGAGTCCTGCCTAGATCCTGTATTGAACCAAAGAGAAGCATAAGCTAATTCCCCCCCCCCCCTATTTTTACTGCTCTCTTGGTAACAGTAGCTTCAGGAAGTGGTACGACATTGAGGAGAGAATGTCATTATATCATCAAAGTGCTTGAGAAGATACTACTTCCAGCCTTTTGAAGCCAGTTAGGAGGGCCCATCTTCCACCAAACATGGCACAGGCCTAGACTTGGCAAGGTGCAGGTGGCACACGTATAACCCTCTCTCCTGGGTGTGCCACCTGGAGCAGACTTCTCCCTGTCCACCATTTGTCACTCTACTGCCCACACAACAGGGAAAAAAGAGAAATTGGGGTAGAAGAGACAATGTAGCAGGGAAAAGGTGATCTGAGGGAAGGAACAAATAGGGTGGCTAGCAGATTGTTCATGCTCATGGTGGTGGACCCAAATCTGAGATGTACCGAAGAGTCCAGTGAATCCTCACTCCAGCTGATAAAGTTATACTTTATCTGGCAATTGTGTCATCTTGGCATAAGAATGTTCACTGTGTCTTGCACTGACTTATGAGCCCAGAGCAATGCAATAGTCATGATCCTGAAATGAAAAGATGACAACTTACCGGTATCCTAAATAATTACTGATCAGCCTACAGAGTTTTGCAGTTTGACTGTTAGTATTAAGAAGTGAAACTCTTTTGTCTTCAGTGTCAGCTGCCAGTCCTTGGATTTGGCTGGGATAAGCAATAGCAATCCCAATGAGTAACTAATTATCAAGAACAAATGAAAAGATAATTGAATTAATAAGTTAACTATAATTCATGGTGCATGTTCAAGAAGATGAAAACGCCATCTTCGATCAGCTCCGAATATTAATTTTTTAAAAGACCTTGTTCAATTATATGTATATAATTTGATTTTTTAAAATATATGAATAGTGTGTACTTGAGATCAGTTTTCTTACTGCACTTGGAGTAGCCTGTGATAATATGTGTGGCTCCCAACCATATGGAGTCTTGATGACTCAGGTGAAATGTGAACTGATTCCACTGAGAAAACATGGTGTGCATATAAGGACATTAGAAGTCTTGAAGTTCTGAGCATGGTGGCCTATTCACACATACCAGTCAGCTCTTGATATGATAGGCATGAAGTGATTTACATGCTTATGTGAACTGGCCCTTGAATTGAATTGCAGCAAGAGAAATATCTCCTTGGAGCCTATCTGATGTTTGATCTACAGTTGCAAAGCATATTTCCAGAGACAATTCGTGACTGAATTAATGTCACCAGGACATGTTAGCCATACCAGGCATTTGTTATCAGTGAAAGATGTGTTTACAGTGAAAGATTTATCCTGTTTTATCTGGATGAGCTTAATCATTGCCCTGGCCTGTTTCTCTCATCATGAAAATAAATTCCATCATTCACTTTTGATTTTCATTTTTTTAAAAATATATCTCTTTTAAAGTAGCACTACTTTGTCTAGCACTACTACTACAGCTTCTGGTTTTGTCTTCTGTTAGTGACAACTGACAATAGTTACTCATACTTTAGGCTGCACTTTGATGGGTAAATGGGACACTGTCCTCAGTGTTTAAGGTGTCCAGAATAGCTTGCATTTTCCTTAGGCACAAAAAGAAAAGTGAATGCCAGGCTGGTTAGGGAGTGGGATTAAGACCTGGAAGACCCAAGTTCAAGTCCTTCCTTGGCCATGAAGCTTCCTGGGTGACCTTGGGCCTGTCACTCATGTTCAGCCTCAACTACCTCACAGGGTTGTTGTGAGGTCAGCAGGAGTGGAGGAACTAAAGCTTTGTAAACCATTTGCTATGGTATGGAAAAGGTGAGGTGTAAGTAAACAGTAACGATGGAGAAGGGAGCTATGAGGCAGAGGTGTATCTAGGCACATGCAAGTAGAAACATGCACCAAAGGAAATAAAAGTAATGTGAGGCAGCCCAATTGTGAGACTGCTACTGCCTCCTGATAACCTGATGACCCTTGATGGACCACTTTGTGAACCGCTTTGTAAACCGCTTTGTGAACTTGTGAAATACAATGAACTTGTTGAAAAACGGTATATAAATACTGTGGATACTGTAGATAGATGTCATAACATAAGCATATAAGAAGAGCCTCCACTGGATCAGGCCAAAGTATCCAGCTTCTAGTAGCACACAGTGGCCCAGCAGCTACCTCAGGCAGCACACAAGACATCTCCATCCAAGTGCCCTTCCCTGAATCTGGCATTTTTGAGGTTATCTACTGCATCTACATCTATTTATGCATGTGTGCATGCTCTCTCTCTCTCTCCCTCCTCATGACTTGTAACCCTTGATGGTCACTGTGGCTCCATGATCAATCCTATTCCTTGTTATTTGGAGCATCATGCCACCACCAGTGCTTCCTCCCACTTGGAAATGGAGCCAAGGTGTGAAATCATGATGATGTGACATCATGACATCACTGACCCAAGTGCTACTGCTTCTAGGAACAGTCCTGATCCTAGATGTTGTTATTCATGTTTAGAAGACAGGAACAAAAACTGCTTAAACTCAAGAAGGTAAGCTAAAGTTTACAGTTGAATCTTTCATTGTTCTCTTCTGCAACTTGCTTAATGATAATTGGAAAGGTTAATGCTATATTTTGGGTTTCTAGTTTAGCTTATTTTCCTAATCTGCCAATGCTTGGACAAATGAGGAGGAAAAATATTATAGTATTTATTCAAAGACATTATGCCATCATTGTTGGCCTGGGGGAAGCCATGCTATGTTTATCTTCATGGATTTAGTCAGCTGGGAGATTAATAAGAGCCTAACTTGAACAAGCAAACATTTGCTTTCTTTTCTACCAGTGAAATTATTTCACGTCGCATGGCCGAAAACATAAATCTTTCTCTAGTGGCAAACAAATGGCTTCAGATACATGGCACCAGCTAGGCTTCACAGGACATCCGCAGCAGGCCTGTGACCTTGAATGCCCAAGAAAATAACTACAATACCACTTCAAACAAGACGGCAGCCTTTTTTTGGTACATGACAAACAATGAACAGTTGTAATTCCTTCTGTGAATTTACCTCAGAATAAGCATCAGCTGTAAAAATGGCATAAAAATGGAAAGGGAATATCCTGGTATTCTCTTTTTGATTGATAAGATTGGATCAGCTAATTATTGTTGTATAAACTTTGAATCAGGGTTTAGGAAATGTGATTTTTGCAATTAATGAAGAGCCAATTTAAAGGAGAAGGAATCCTCTTGGCCACACTAGCAAATCTCAGATGCTATTTGGATTGTGTCTTTGACAGATATTTCTCTCCACTGCCATCCTATTAGACTGCTTGATTTTATCTCTTCAATACTGCACACGGAGCCACTAGTTACTTTTAATAACTAGTGGCTATTTTTAGTTACTATTGGTTATAGTTAGATCTCTGTAAACTTCTTTGTGAACATTTTTTGTTGTTGAAAAGTGACATATAAATACTGCTGGTGTGTTATTTGATCCTTTCTTCACAACAAAATGCATGGAACATTTATTCTCAGTAATTTTCAAAATGTCTAAATTTGAAATTGCTTGCTAACCATGTTCTAAAGCAGATATATTTGGACTAAGTCCACTGGAAGATTCTCTTGAACAAGTTCCACTAAATGCATGAGAGTTTGGAGCAAGGTCTGTGTTCTGGCAGAGGGTGTCCTTTTTATTTATGGGCTCTCTACCACTTTAAGCATGAAAAGGGCTTCACAAACCTTAATTCTGTCAATCAAGTTCTTTCTGACCTTCTTGTATCTAAACTTTAGAATGACATCTCTTTGGTAACCAGATCCCCTTGCTTCTTGTGGTCACTCATCTGCCAAAATGCTTTTTATTTAGGAACTAAGTGGGTTTCTTTTATGCTGACAGTGATTTTTATGCACAAAATGCATGCAAATTTCCCACATCTTCCTTTTACAAAACCATGCACAACCTCTCTGGTTTCAGGAGGGAAAAAAAGTCTCTGGAGTTTACAGGATATAGTAAAGAGATAGATTTAATGAGAGGTATTCCTGGTAATTTAAAGAGGGCACTTTGCCTCTATTTTGTTTTGAGAAGGAAGTGAAAGGCAATCGTATCAATGTACCTTTGCTTGTTCTGTTATGTGCATGTGTTTTTTTTAAGACAGTAAGATGTTTCAAAAAGAGACACAATAAGAAATTTCCTATTTTACAATAAGGTTTTCATGTTTCAGATCTGTTTAGCATAAAATGAAGACAGAGAGTATATTAGAGGCTACAATCCTAAGCTCCACTTAGGCTAGCCTAAACCCCAGCATAAGTCTTGTGCTGACCTGGGGGTGTCACAAAAGTGCTGTAAGACACTTCTGCGCCTCTCCTGGAGGAGGGTTAGGCCACTGCACAGACATGCGCTTGCCTCCCTACATCACCACGAGAACAGGAAGACCAATGAGTTGTGCCGGCTCAGGTTAGGATTGCACCCAGAATTACTTTACTGTTTAAGATGAAAGTCAGTTGTTGGGAAAAGTCTCTTGGACTTTGGTACTGACAAAACAAAAATAGAATTTAGCCAACTGATCATTTTAAACTCATTTGTGTGAATATTTGTTTCTCCCTTTGAACTTAAATAGATGATCCTTCTTTCACGTGAAACTCCCACTGGGGTCACTAAGTGGGAACATGGGGTGTGTGGGCCAGACAGGGTGACATACTCTGTGGGATGACACCACTAAGGGCCAAAAAGTGTAAAATCACAATTTTTAGGAATAAAATCATAATGTTATATATCAATTGATGTGTGATTTCATGTAGAAGGCAATGAAATAAACTGTTGAAATATCTCATGCTCATTAGTTATTTCATTTTCTTTGTAAACTGCTTTGTGAACTTTTTGTTGAAAAGCAGTATATAAACACTGTTGATTGATTGATTGACTGATTGGTTCAGCTGAGGTGTACAGCCAGGTGAAGAGTCTTGGTGTTCCCTGAGTGGGGAGAATCAGCCCACCATGATTGGCTTCTGCCTGCCACTTGGGTTTTGCCATTCCCACTGCATTGAAGAGGTCCATCATGGGGGTGATGTACTGGCTTCCCATATAGAGTGACACAAACCCTAGTAACACCACTGAATAAACTATTTCCTTTTCTTCTGAGGCCTTCTGATTTGTATCAAATCCTTCCAAGAAGTTAGACAGGTGGTGATAAGTGACAGTAGTGTAGCTAGTAAGTACTGCAGGCACTGTAACGTACCATGTATGCTTCCCACTCAACCTTGGAGCCATTCCAGAAAGTGATGACAGCATGCAGGAGACACCATTTGGTTTGGTGAGTGCCTGTGCATTGCTATGCCATCATTATCTGGAATGGCCCAGATAGAGAGGGGGAAGGACTGCTTACATGGTGAGTTGTGGCACCTGTAGTACTTGTATCATTTTGTCCTTTCCTTCCACTCACCTCTGGAGCCATTCTCCAGTGTGAATGGCAAAGTGCAGGTACTTGAATCTAACAGCATATCCTAAGCATTGCTGTCATTGCTGAGAAAGGCTCCCACAGTGAGTAGGAGGGGTTGCTTGCACAGTGCTTTGTGGCAACTGAAGTACTTACCATTTAGCTCTCCTTCTAGCTGTGCTACTGCCTGTGTTCCTGTTTTATGGCTGCTGAGTCTGTGATTTTGACTATGGTGGGGGAGTTGGGATTTTATTATAGTTGTATTGTTTTGTTTTTAATTGTATCGTATGCTCTCCTGAAAGTTTCACACTGAATGTGGCCTGAAAATTGAATGCATGAACAAATGAAAAACAAAACACAGAACACTAATTGGTTTATGGGTCAAAGATCAATAGGGTCCCAGATTGTGGCTTGTCATAGAATCCCCACATTTTTCATCCCAACATTGGTTTGGATTTTCAGTTCCATTTTCTTTTCTTTCTTTTTTGCTTGTAATTCTCTTCTATAATTTCTGATCTAGCTTAGGAAATCCACAGGACATTTTGAGGCACAATTTCCTATAAGCAGCTATTTATGCAATTGATTCCTCATCCTCACATAATGGGAAGGAGCAAACTGTTTAAACTTCTCCTGATGACTGCAACCTGAAGGTAACAGTGAGGGCCTGGATAGTGGGATGAGACACTGCAGGATAGAGAGAAGGGGGCAGGGAAAGAACTGGGGTGGGAGTGGGGGGGGGTTGGTAGAGCTCTGCTCTTCCAGATCATGAACTCTGTGTCAGGCTGGAAGACTCAACAAGGAGTTGCTGGTGCAGACTTGAAAAGCCTTTTCAACAGCATGGGGCTTTGCTTGAGGAGACATCCAGCAGCCTCAGCTGTGGTTTTTGAAGCAGTGGTATCCATTTTGGCACATCTGCACCCAGTGGAGCTGCCAGCATTCAGGGTGAGCATTCAGCATTCAGAATGGAGGACAGAGTTTAACCAGAGTTAAACTTTAACCAGAGTTTCTCAATCCCCTGTCCGGGGACCACTGGAGGTCCTTGGCAGCTGCCTGATCGCTCCGTGAGAGTGCCTCTTCCCCTCCTCACAGCAGGAGGGTTCTGCCAGAGGATTGCAGCCTTGGAGACCAATCCTATCTACTCAGTAGTAAGTCACACTGTAGTCAGTAGAGTCTACTGTATTCATCATACCATTCCCTCATCTAAGCAACGGCTAAAGGTACAGGCACTCTTTCCTCCATTCTGTATAGTCACCCTTTTAGCATTAAAACTGGGCTGATAGTTAGCACGTCTGAGATCACATTTACAATACTGTTCAGTACTCCCCAGTGTAGTCGAATGGGATCTGGAGACTTAAGAACATAAGAACTTAAGAAGAGCCTCCACTGGATCAGGCCAAACGCCCATCTCATCCAGCATCCTGTATCACACAGCAGCCCACCAAATGCATCTGGGAACACACATGGCACCTGCATCCAGGGGCCCTCCCTTGCATCTGGCATTTGAGGTTGTCCACATTTTTGAGGTTGTCCATATTGTTGTCCATCATGGCTTGTAACATGTGATGGTTCTTTCATCTGAGAATTTGTCCAAACCCTTCTCGAAAGCATTGTGGCTAGATGCCATCACATATCCTGTAGCAGGAATTTCCACAGACCAACTAAATGCTGGGTAAAGAAAAATTTTCTCTTGTCCATCCTAACCCTCCTAACCTTCAATTTTAGTGAATGTCCCCTAGTTCTGGTGTTATGTGAATGGGAAAAGAGCATCTGTCTATCCACTCTATCCATCCCTTGCATAATTATGTACATCTCAATCATGTCTCCCCACAAGTGTCTCTTTGCAAGACTGAAGAGCACCTTACATATACCTTCCTCATACGTAAGGTATCAGAGACCATCAATCATTTTACTTGATCTCCTCTGAACTTTCTCCATTTCATAGAATCATAGAGTTGGAAGGGACCTAGTAGGTCATCTAGTCCAACCTCCTGCCTGCATCAGGAAATCCCCCTAGAGCATCCCTGACAGGTTATTTCTTCTATAACCTTTTTGAGTTGTGGTGACCAGAACTGGACACAGTACTCCAAATGTGGCCTCACTATCTATTTGTACAATAGGATCATAATTTGTGCCGTTTTATTCTCAATCCTTTTCCTAATGTCCCCAAGCATGGAATTTGCCATCTTTACTGCCACTGCACTGGGTTGACACTTTCACTGAACAATCCACTAGCACTCCTAGATCTCTCTCCTGCTCTGTCACGATTGCTATATTTAGAATTAAATTCATTTAAAGTAATTTGGTGTTTCCTTATGGTTTCTTTGTTGACCTTGAGTGATAGTTGAATCCCATATTAGTGCAATTTTTGTCAGATTGGGAAAGAATTTGACAATATCACAGTAGTGCAATTATCACCTTGTAGAGGAGAAGAGAGGCAAAATAAGAATAGAGGAGGTCTGCTTATTTTCCATCATCTCTTTCCATTTCCCCACTTTGGGTTAACCTAGTACTCAGGAAATGGCGTCTACCAGTGTGGTTGCGCTGGGTTGGACATTACTTATTCCTTATAGTTTCTATTCACAGACACACTTCAATGAGAGTTAGGTGTATCTCAATTGGCTTCAGGCTTTGTGTTCTCCTGTGTCATGAGATAAAACATTCCACATAGGTGTTTAGGTCTTCACTTTCACGACTTAATTGTGCAAAATGGATGAGTGAAATAATGCATCCATTTCTTGAGGAAGAAGAATCAGATTTCTGGGAGTGATTAACTTAATATTTTTTTAAGTTATTTGAAGGTGCAAAAACTTCATTGTTCTTGTAAACAATTGTCTCGTTGCAACTGAAAAGTAGACCTCATGAGTGAAGGAAATGTAATCTAACCACAAACTAAAGGAAAGTATATCTCCTCATCCTAAAGGCCTATAAATTTGGAGGTGGACAGCAGTCCTGAGTAAAGAATACCGACATTTTAAGTGAAACATTTGCTGGCAAAGTGGCCATTGGAAGTGGTTATTGAACATCTTGCCAGAGAGCAAATTGTGGACTAGAGGTCTTTCTTATATTTTGTAGCAAAGCCAACTTCCATTGATACCACCGTCTTGTCAGCCCCTTTCTGCAGCCATTTGTAAAAAGGCTTGTGATGCGAGATTGACGACTTAAATACTTCATCAATCAATGCTTTAGCCAATGTGTTATTCAGTGATTGGTGGAAAATTCAAGTAATCCATCTTATCCCATCACCCTGCTCTCTTTTCTTTTCAGGTATTTTCAATTTTTCCCCCCTCTTTATTTGTTCTCTTTCACTACAGTCGGAGGGAGCCAGCTGAGTTCGGAGGCAAGAGCCTTGAGCTGCTTTAAAAATGGTAGTTAGAACTATCAGCAATGAAGTATTACTGAATTAACTGCACTTTTAATTATTCTAGGGCTGGCTCCTACTGCTGCATTCAAAAGATTGGTGCAAAACAAGAAGGTCATTGGCACCTTTGCTTGAAAGTACACATTAATTCAGTCATATCTGAAATATCTTGAGATGAATTGAAGTTCAGTGATGATGATGATGATTTGCCTTTTAGTCACAATTCCATGCAACCATGCAAAATTTCCCAACACACAAATACACACAAACACGCACATGCACACGCACAAACAAAAAAACAATTACTTTAGCATCATAAGGATCCTGTGATGGCTCTTTGCAGGTTGTCCAAAATCACAAACTGGACAATCCTTTGCATATTTTCTCCAAAAATGAGTTCCACGAACCCTACAATCCAGAGTAACTACGGGAGCACGTAAGAGACATTACGTGTACCCATAGTTACTGCACCAGCTAGTGAAAACATATGGGAAATTCATATTGCAATCCAGAGCAAATTGTTCTTACACCGGAGCAAAGACTCCCTGTAGTTGCTCTGGATTGCACCCTGAGTTTCATTGAATTCTCTCCCTGGTCAGTGGTCACAGAACTGCAACTAAAGAAAGTTTCTTGGCTTTCTGACTTCAGTGTATGAATGAAGATTTCCCACTTACTCTATCTTACATCCATAGATTGAGAGCGAGCTTTCCATATACAGTGGTGCCTCACATAAAGAGCTTAATTCGTTCCGGAGGCCTGCTCTTTAAGTGAAACACTCTTTAAGTGAAGCAGATTTTTCCATAGGAAATAATGGAAACTCAGACAATTGGTTCCACAACCCCCAAAATATTCATATAAAAATATTAACTGGATGTAAAAATGATGACAAAACAATGTAACTGAATTCAAAACATGCATTCAGTGTGCATGATCCTATGAAGTCTACTAAGGCTGCAATCCTAAAGACACTTTTCTGGGAGTAAGCCCCATTTAACACAATGATGCTTACTTCTGAGTAGACATGGTTAGGAGGCTGCAATCAAAGACACTTTCCTGGGAGGCTTACCTGGGCTATTGGTTCAAGGTGGCCGGTGGGGGCACTTGGGGGCAGCTGCTTCTGGCACCCTCCAGGCCCCCAAGTTGGGGGCAGTTAGAGGCAGCAGCGCTGGCCGGCAGCCCTTTTAAACAGCCTCCGGCGGAGCATCAGGGCTGCATAAGTGCTTGTTAAGTGAAGCAGAACTTGTTATGTGAAGCAAGATTTCTTGGAAATTTTTGCTTGTTAAGTGAAACGCTTGTTAATCGAGGTGCTTGTTAAGCGAGGTACCACTGTACTTATGCCATTGCTACTAGTGGTGGGCTCTAGCAGGTTCGCACCAACTCTATAGAACCAGTTGTTAACCAGAGATAGGACACATAAAGTTTAAAAATAGCCATTTAAAAGTGGCTGTCAGATGGACATAGAACCCATTGTTAATTTTGTTGAATCCCATTACTGATTGCTACCTTAAACATATATTGTTTTCTGATGTCCCATTAGCCCCAGATAAGCAATTCTTTCTGCAAAAACTCAAATGTGTGGTACATTATGGATCATGAAAATAGTGCATTTTGATTCAAAATGGGCAAGTCTGTTACAGGTGGGTATCTTTTGATGCAGAACTTGAATGTATCTGTGGAATTGCACAAACAGCCCCAACAGAAGTTTTCAATGGATCATTTTCCTCATCAGCTGGTTGCTCCATTTGGGGAGCTGGGTAAAAAAAAATTTCATACCACCTGATTGGCTTTGGTTATTAGGTTTTTCACCTCCCAGGACAGGCATTTGGCTGTGGTGTTAATAAATATTCTTTGGTATAGTGTGTCTTGGGCTGGCACATGGTGAGCTTGCTGGGTAGCCAGGATGAGGTTGGAGGAGGGGGACAGCATTCCTACTGAGGTAAGCCAGGACCACTCTGAAAACATGTGTTTGGATTAGTGGGGCTGGCTGGTTAAGCAGATGCCTCAACCCCTTGGATGGGATAGGAGAAGCAGTCTTTGAAAGGATGATGTCTAGAGCTCCCATAGGGTCTTGTCTCTCCTTTAGGTTCTGGTGGATTTAAATGGCTAATGCCATTTCCCCACAAGCTCTTCGTGGTCAGCACATTCTTGAGTTTCTATTAGTGTAATTTTCCTGCTACAGCTTATTGTTGTCAATTAAATAAAATTGTAATCATTTTGACTTAAAACCTCTGACTTGTGTCCTTATCCTCAGGGGGCTGGATAAAAGGTAAATCATTTTTACCTTTATATTTATTCAACCTTTTATAATTATTTTCTGGACATAAACAGAGTCCCCAGATTTAAAACTTAAGTTTAATGTTCATGGTGAGTAAATATACTTAAGAATTTATATGCATCTTAAATATTGCAACTCTCATGTCTTTGTGGCTCTCAAACATCTGAAATGTACTCTGTGTATATCTTATAGTAAGCAAGTTAGGCCACTTCAATATAAGCTAACTGACTGTCATCTACACAAAATTATAATGAGAACTTGAGCAACATAAGCAGCCATTCAGTGTAAGTGGAGCACATTATGGTCTGAAAACATGGTCTCTCTGTGCAAATGAAATGGATGTCAGGATCATATTCTTTTTTAAGTCATTTGAGATTTTGTGCATAAAAGAGGCGGTCATCAAATATATTCCTGCACACACTTAAGTTCAATTGATTTGAGACTTAAAAAACATGATGCCATATTTCAGTGAAAGCATTGTTCATACGTGAAAATACATGTTTTTATTGTCCAAATTATATAAAGATTAGAAGTACGTGCAAAATGCTTTGAACGAAGGTGGCAAAATGATATCGATAGACTGAGAATAAAATGAAGAGCGACAATTGAAATAAGAGAAGTCTTAGCTCAGTACAGCACACGGCCTCGTGTTTTGTCTCGTAAGCCAAGCCTGTGACTATTGAACATTCTTTGGGGGAGAAAATTGTGTAGTCTATCACCTGCCTGGAGAAGGAAAGTCAAAAACCCAGTTTCCTCAGTGTCTGTGTGTTCATGAATGAGCTGTTTGTTGGTGAATCTGTCCCCTTCGTCAGATGGTAGATAAACTGCAGGGAGGAAACACAGTCATCATTTCTAGCTTTCCGAAAATGATGGGGAGGTTTTAATTATTAAAATGCAATTATTTCCATTATTGATGAGTGTGATACTCAGGACAGCATCAATACAAACTGTCCAGGATACACACACGGTTGGATCACAGGCCAGGCTGGCTGCAATCGAGTATTGATGCCAGTTGTTTGTTTCACTTCTAATTCACATAATGGATGAGGACTTAAATACAATCCATGGCAAATTAGTACCTAGGAGATTGCATTTATTTATTTATTTCATGCATTTGCTTTGGTTTTGTTGCAACACATGCACCTCTTTTTTTTTTGTAACAGATGTGCCATGATGTGCTATATGACGACAATTTATAGTGCACTAGATTCCAAATGCAAGACCTGACAAGTATCTTGACAGAGTTGATCTAGGCAGAAATTAATTTCCTTCTGTGATCAGAGATCAGGTACTTTTTTAAAGTATTAAAATAAAGGTTTGATTTAAAAGAATATATTTTCAAATTTATTTTAAGACTGCTCATTTTCTGAAGGATGCATTTTGTTAAATAAAATGTACAGCACAAGACAATGCATGTCTTATCAGAATTAAGTCCAATTAAATTCAACAAGTCTTACACCCTAGCTTACAACCAAGAAAGTGGGTGCAAGATTTTCATTTTTGTTCATTTCACTTGCAGATTGTGTATAAAGACTCGTTGCTTTGGGAAAAGAGAGCTGAGAAGTTGTTCCCGATCTGAAAAAATACCGAGAAGGATTGAACTTTAGAAAGAACTAAGGCCTTGAAGCTGTTCTGTTGCTCCTGGAGAAGGTCTTCAATGCAGCTATTTAATGGGATATCACATGAACATTCAAAATATAACAGCCCAATCCCATCATTTCACACCGCACACCACTGGTGTAGTCACACCAAAAATGGACACACTGCATGTAGTGAAGAGTAAGTGGGGTTAATGCAACATTTCACAAACTGTGGTTCAGGTCCCATTTGGTGCTTCGCAACCCAATTTCTAGTTGGTCCCACAGAACCTCTAGTGAAAACAAAAGTGATGGAAGGGTCAGATAATGAATTGCTTCAGGCCCTAAAGTTACTCAAAAATTAGATACAGTAGTACCTTTGGTTTATGAGCACAATTTGTTCTGGAAGCATGCTTGTAATCCAAAACACTTGTATATCAAAGCAAAATTTCCCATGAGAAATAATGGAAAACAGACAATTCATTCCACAACCCAAAAATATTCATATAAAAATGATTACAATACTGTAATGGAATTCAAAACAATAAAGGAAATACAAAATATAAAGAAAAATAAAACCAATTAACCTGCACTTAGACTGCAATCCTAACAGCACTTTCCTGGGAGAAAGCCCCATTGATCTCAATGCAACTACTTTTCAGTAAACACAAATAGGATCGCACTGTTAGTCTTTCAGGCTGCAATCTGCCCCCTTTCACAGGAGTGAGCCCCACTTATTATAATAGGACTTACTTTAGAGAAGACATGCAAGGCTAGGCTCCTTTCATTCATGCCCCTTACATGAATCCAGCATGACTGCAGTCTTCCTGTCCCTTTATACCACACCTCACACCAAGTTTTGCCCCTTTCCTGCTCTGATTCCACTGTCTTCTTCCATCTTAATTGCCTTACCATCTTAAGAACATTAAGAAGACCCTCTGCTGGATCAGGCCAAGCTTCCTGTATCACACAGCGGCCCACCAGAGGCCTCAGGGAGCACACTTGAAGCTTATATCCAGGGGCCCTCTTCTGCATCTAGATTTTGAGGTTGCCATCATCTACAGATTACCCACATCTACATCTGTCTATGGACAGGGACAAAAACACACATGATAGCCTGTAACCTATGATAGTTCCCTCCTCCAGGAATCTGTCCAAACCCTTCTTAAAGACATTGAGGCTAGATGCCATCACCACATCTTGTGGCAGGAAGTCCCAAAGACCACCCACCCACTGGGTAAAGAAATATTTTATCTTCTCCAGCCTAACCCTCCCAAGATTCAAATTTAGTGGATGTCCCCTAGTTCTGGTATGTGAAAGGGAAAAGAACATCTCTCTCCATACCCTATATAATTTTGTACATCTCAATCACGTCTCACTTCAAGTGCCTCTTCTAGACTAAAGAGTCCCAAATGCTGTAGCC
The DNA here is from genome assembly GCA_030015325.1 of Cryptoblepharus egeriae. Lineage (NCBI taxonomy): Eukaryota > Metazoa > Chordata > Lepidosauria > Squamata > Scincidae > Cryptoblepharus > Cryptoblepharus egeriae. Next base: position 58,683,989 of record JAREYC010000003.1, on the reverse strand, counting down.
ATTCCTCACATGGAAGGTATCTCAGACCATCAATCATTTTGGTCACTCTCCATTGAACCTTCTCCATTTCCTCTATATCATTTTTGAGATGTCTTACTGTCATCAGTGCCTACTAGTCATTTTATTCTCAATACTTTTAAAAATGATCTTAAGCATGGAATAAGCTTTCTTTATATCTATCAACACTATCATTGAGCTTTCATTCATCCTTCCCCTCCCTAATATCTCAGTCCACATCCATTACAGACCTATTGATAAAAACAAATAATAAACAGGGAAATCCTATTCATGCTTCCTCAGAAGGTAGTTCCATTGAGTTCAATGGGACTTACTCCCAGGAAAGTGCTTTTAGGGTTACAGCCAAAAAGTATTAAACATTAGTTTATGTTTGGATAAATGTTATTCCCATTGAGCTTCAGGTGTCAGTGTCTTTTAGAGTCCATCGGTCCAAGTGATGTTCAGGTGTGAGCCCCACCCTCAGCTGTCAAAGTCCATTAACCTTGATCTCCTCAGAGCTGTCAAACAGCTATCAAAACATGGGAATCACTGTCAACACCACATCTCCTGACTGATCATCTTGATCTCCCATACATAATAAACCCATAACACACTCTTAACCCCTGGTTACGTTGGCACAAGTCATGCATAAGTCCTGTGTTGGCCTGGGGGTATCTCAAAAGTGCCATAATGTACTTCTGTGCCACTCCTGGGGGATTTAGGCCAGTGCACAGTCATATCCTGGCATCCCCACGCCACAGGAGGAACAAAGAGATGAGTGGGATGTGTTGGGCTAAATTGGTTAGGATTGTGCCCCCAAGACTGGGAATGTTGTGAAAACTAAATGACCTTTATATTGTATACAAAGCCAGTAGCAGAGATTGTTGTGACCAAAAGCCTGATGTAGGCAGGTTTGGATCCAGACAGGGACTTTACCAAAATGCACAAAAAGCAGTTTTCTGTAGAAAACAACTAGTACAATAATGCATATTAAGGGTAATTAAAAGCTTTCATTAAAAATCTGATGTGCAAATCATTTTATATTAACAGAGAAACACATATTGACATCTTGAAAACAATGAATAAACAGAAAGCCAATGTACTCACACTTGCATTTGGGACATTGATATATATGCCATGGTTCAAAGTCTGCTGTTGGCACAGGAGAAGAGAATGGACATTTTTGCATATCTAAGTCAGGTCCTGGATCAGCAAAGCTAAGGAGGTGTATGATTCCATTGTGAGACATGTGTGCACATTATTCTCATAGAAAATGTGTCAAAATGGCAATCAAATGGCAAATACTGTGGAAAGTGATTTCACAAAAAATCGGGTGTAATGTCCACACACATCCATCACTGCCATTTGGACCTTTGTTTGCTTTGTGTCAACATGTCACTTCAAAATGGCACATGCCATTTTGTCATGTGATTACTGAAGAACGCATAACACAAAATCGGCTCTAGATTGAAGTTTTCTCTGTATGTCTGCATTAGACTCCAAACATGTTGACAGCCCAAATCAATCCACCGAGTATGGTAGCTGTTGTGGTGGTGCAAGCAAATGCCCTGGGTGAGATACTCGGGGCCAAGGTATCTTCTTGAAACAACTTACTTCTTGAAACAACTCTAATGCCTCCTCCAACCCCTGTGATCTTTCTACACCTGGCTCTAATACTGGGATCCTAGTCTGGATCTGGCACAAGACATTGCTGCAAAGCATCACCACATCCCTCCCAAAATAAGCCCTCTCATCCACCTCTGAATGTTATGTCATTTATTACTGATGGAACTGTGCTGTGCATAAGACAGCACATAAGAAACAGACTTTAATTTTGTGCTCTGGACTTCAAACAACAGTTCAGAATTAGTAATACTTACTGTCAGTCATGTATAGTGCTGGTAAATAGGGTGGCCTGAAAAGCAGAAATCTGGAGAGTACAGTGTACACTGAAGGAACACAGTGTTCTGTTCTTTTGACATGGCACTTGTATTTTTTTCCAACCAGGATACATTAACTGCAGCCAGGGATGCTGCTAATTTTAACACTTACATTTACAATTTTAAGTAGTTTTTATGATAACTAGCTGCACTAAGGGGATGGGATCACTCTGAATAACTCTTTAGAATATAGAACATTCTTCTTCCTCCCAAGTCAACCCATTTCTATTGTACCTTACTGTTAACAAAAAATGTTAAGGGAAAAGGCAGGGAGACTGTAACAAAGTATTATATACTGTTCTGTAAGCGGCTTCATTTGTATACTGAAATAATATTTTTTAAAAACTTTACTCAGCATTAACAAGAAAAAAGTAATACCCAATTACATTTACAGTGTAGGACATTAAATTGATTTATAGCTGTTCAGTTAATTTACTGCATCTGACATTGCATTCAGCTGCCTGTAATTTAACTTTTATGGACGAGGTTTCTATAGTCTGTTTCTTTCACTGAGTTTCCAGTTCTAAAAGTGTTTACAAATTTAAAGCTTATTGACTTTTTAAAATGTTTATCATGGATTTCTTTGAAACTCACCCAATGTCAGAAGGTTATTTCTTGTGAATTAACAAAAATGTTTTTGGATTGTTTGATCTTAGGTACTGTTAGGCCTAGAGGCACACACTGAAATCTGGGTTAGAAATCTGTATAAATCCTACCTTCTAGCCACACAGGATGCAGTTTTAATAATTAGATGAATATTAATTATTTGAAAATTAGACATAATCAGATCTGTTAAGCAGCCCAGTCCTAACAGTGGTGGGGCCACAGCATACAGTAGTGCAAAATGATGACCACTGTATCTAGCAGTACCACTGTTGCTGCCAGACTCAGGCCTCCTTGGGGAAAAAGTACTTTCATGCCCTTCCACCTCATAAGAATGTAGGGACCATAATTGGTATCTTCCCAAGTACACTAACTGTTTTGCCATTGCAGACTTGAAGAGGTCTGTGTGAAGCTTTTCAGACATGTTTCAGAATGCATCTCCTCCAACCCACCCCGTAATGCCTTCTCCCATTCATCAACTCCACAATGCCACCTGGCAGTGCACCTATTTGCTGGAGGTTTCCACCATAAGCTTCCCAGCATTGGGTTACCAGTGGTGTCAATCTCAATCAAGGGCCAAAATCTAGGTTTTTAGGGACCAAATTGTTTTTAGATTTAACATTTATTGAACAGTCTCAAACTTACAATGTTTCAATGAGAAATATGAATTTGAACATATGAATTTGCAACAACCTTTCCCCTTAATAAACAATATAACATAGTGAGGCAGGCCAGATTCGGCCTGTGAGACTTGAGTTTGACAACTGTGGGTTAGATGCTGGGACCAGTGCTGGTTCTCCTTCCTCTCCTGGTGATGTAAACATGTTTTGTGGTATGTTTATGGCACCCAGTGCCAGAGCTGGAGCTTAGCTGGTTGAGGATAGAATTAGGCCTGTAATAATCTTATATCACAAGATGTTCAAACAAAATAAAATCAGTGTACATATCTGTGGGATGTGCCATTCTTAGGCCATTCATCTGGGATAATTCTGACCATATGATAATCAAAACTTCACATCCCTGTGTATTGACAGGGATGGACCCTATACATAGCCCCGCCATAACTTCCTTGTAGATATGGAACAAGACAAAGTTTTTGAAGTATACTGACTATCTACAGTTCAACACAACAGACAAGCATACAGAGATACTTTCTGCTCATAATATTGGTCCATCTTGCTCAGGACTGCCTGTGCTGACTGCCAGCAGATCTCCAGCAGTTCAGTTAAGACAATGCCAGAGAGTGAATCAGAAACTTTCAAATGTAATGGCCACTGAGCACTATCTTTGAGCCAGGGTTCCATGCCCCAAATACTATTTTGTGAGTATTCCTGCCCACAGTGCAGCCCTCAGCATGTCTATTCAGAATTAAGTCCTACTCTGTGCAATGGACCTTAATCTCAAGTAAGTGTGCATAAGATTGCTGCTTTGGAAATAACGTTTCCACAGTTTTCCAGAGTAGCACAGGAGAAGTAATCAGATGGGATGATTTTAGAAAAAAACCAACAATAAATCCATTAATTTGCAATCACTATTTCACATTGCACCACTGGATCATCCACTGTACCAGCCACATTTCAGGGGATTATTATTTGGTTTAAAAACAACAACATTTCAGTGACCTCCTACCCATGAGGTTATTTTTTAACTGCATTTGAGACAAAATGTCACACTTCACATTACTTGTGGCACTGACTAGGGGTATTATCATCAGTTATTGCAATGAACAGGGAGTATTGTGAATTCCCCTGATTTTCCTAAATCCTGCTCAGTACAGCATTATAGTCTGAGGATTTTTTAGAATGCCTTTTTTCAGTGATGAAGGCAAATTACTAACAGCTCCATCAAAAAAAGCAAAAAAAAGGAAAAAAATTCTTAATATTTACATTTATCTAACTGTGTATAATAGTTTGTCAGATGAGACGGGGTGGGGGGGGGGAGTAAACCTGCCTGGTTCCACCCCCTCCCACCTTCTTCTTCAGTGCTGCATACTTTTATTTCGGTTTCACAATAGCTTCAAGTTAATAAAATCCAATTAAAGACCAGAGGAAGCAGATTGTAATGGTTCACATACAATGTCTATTTGTGAATGATTAGCATAAAGGACATTAATGTGCAGGAAGGATTTCCAAAGAATGTGTCCTAGGTTGCTAATTTACATAATGAACAATCAAACCTAACTCTTAGACATCTTGAAGGCTATTATCTCTTTTTAGATGGTTACTGCATAGCTTGTCCATTTTATGAGAACATTGGCTGCTGTTCCACAGAAAATCTAAAATAAAAATGAAGATTTTATTTGGAATCTAGGCACTTCCCAAAGCCACCCTGGACCATCAAGCTAAGAAGGGTCATTATTGTTGACAATTTGGCAGCACTGAGCCATTGTGTGGATATAGCTTGTATTATCAACCATATATCTACTGTTATTAACTAGAGCAACATTGCTGAAGTCTGTTGTACATGAGCAAGTTGGCCTGTTTCATTGCCAGAAGTGGGACCAGGAAAGTGATGTTTTGAAAGCACGAACAGCAGAGTGGCACAAAGAAAAGCTGGCTTCTTAATAATGGAGTGTGTGGTGGCTCTGATGTTAAGCACATCATGTGCAACTGAGGCTAATAATAAATTGGTAGACTTTTAGAACAGATTTGAAAGAAGCCCCTAAGATCATTAAAGAGCTACGAATAAACCTTGCTGATGGTTAAATTTAACCAGCAAAGAATGACCTCTACTTGCCAAGATATAATAGCATTATGAAAAGTCCAGGGTAGAAAAGGCAAGATCTTTAGATACATGTATAGCAGGTCAGCCAAAAGGCATATACTGGCCTTGAGTAATTCCTTAAATAAGAATGCAGATCACCATCCTAGATTGGATCTTGTGTTTGTGCTATAGGGAACTAGATAGTGAAAAAGTCACATCCAGCCCCCATTTATTCCTATGCTCTATAAATGAATATGGCTGTAAAGATGTCACTGGTATGTTTGAACAATTAAGCGCATTGAGGATGACATCTTATAACAAGTACTACTGGTTGGCCCACGATAAAACATAGTTGTATGTGTACAGACTAACAATGTAAAAGATTAAAATTTGACTGTTCAGTTTTTTTTAATCACATCAGGTAATTAAACCTTTCTTAGCGCTTCTCTTGCTGGAAGGCTTGAAATCAGAAATTGTGATGGCCATTGAATGACCTTGAGTTTAAACATTCAACAAGAATACTCTTTAGGTCACAGCATGAATGAAAACAAGGAAAGCCATTGATATACTTCCTTCATCGGGGAGCATACAGCCTTCCCATTCTGTGGCTCTGTGGGTGTTTGCTGGTCTTTGGCAGTGGAAGACACTTCTTTGCATTCTCAGACTCAGTGGTTGTCACCTATAGTGAAGTGAATGGCTAATAAAGTGGGACAGCATTGAGGTCTTAACTAGTTTCTCCATCTTTGTTTATATCTAGGTCTTGCCGACTCGTTAGATTCCAAAGCAAAACAGTGTGTAAAGAATAATTGCCTCATTTCAAACTGCTCCACATCAGAGAGGCACTAAATGCTCTGAAACCTTAATGACTGGAAATTCAAAAAAATCTTTGCTGGCTTCTGGCCCCATTCTTTGGTTGTCTTATCTTCTACAACATTCACCGACCTTCTGTATGAATAAGCATAAACAAATAATTTTATGGGCTTTCTTTAAAATTAATCATTACATTTATTTACAAATTGTGTTACAGTCCAATCCTACTTCCCCTTCCCCAAACATGGTGTGGCCATGCTGAAAAACAGCATGCTGCATCCATTGGGGGATGCTTGCAAGGATCAGAGTTGCACTTTTGATATTGCTGGTGCAGGTCCAAGTTGGGCTTATCTTGGGGCAAAATGACAAATGTCACCTTTTCTCACAATACGGCAACACTGTTAATTATTTTCCAGACATTTTCCAGATTTACAGCAACTGAAAATCACCCATAGGATGCAGTGTAGCCCTTCTGCAACAGCACATGGGAATTGCATCAGGATTGAGCTTTTAATATTATTAATTAAAGGCTGTGTAAGAAACAATTATCATGTTAGCTAAATTCATTCCACTTGCCATAGAAACATTATTAGGCTTCAGTCCTAAGCACACTATCCTGGGAGAAAGCTCTATAGAACACAGTAGGGCTTACATCTGAATAGACAAATTTAGGATTGTGTCCTTAGTGAACTAAGTACAATATGGAATTAAACAGAAAAGATGGGATAGTGAGAGGTTAACTACCAACATAGGAAACATGGATAAAGTCTTTTTGGGGTAGGATTCATAGGGTTATTGTTTGGCTACCCAATCCTATTCCTGTTCTACACCAGCATAGCATGTCATAAAGCATGTTGCAATAGTCCACCAGTTAGCGGCACTGGCAGGAAAACCTTCCAGTGTAGGGAGCAAGAAGGGTGGGGAGGGATTAAACAGGGTAAGAACAGAGTAGTTACAACCCTCCCAGGAGGGGTGGGATCAATGGCAGCAGTGCATGCTGCATCCTATCCTTCCTACGCCTGATCCATTAATATGGAGCAATGTTGATTGGCACCAGTATTTTAGCAAGTTCAGGCCTAAGTTGCCCTATTGCGGCTACTGCCCCCTTGTCTCACAGGATATTTGTCCCCTTGCTTTGCGGCGATGCCCAGCATGCAAAATTCTCCTGTAGGATGTAGTGTACATTGTGAGGGATGGTGTACTTGATTAGGATCTTTTCTCTTGTCAGTTCTGATTAGAAACATCTCAGTTTCATTACATACTTAAGCATTACATATTTATAGGATGATGTGATTGATAATATTACTATGTAACATTTTTGAGTTCATATAAACTTTATTTATTTTTTACTTACTTATTTACTACCTACTTACTTAGAGCACAATCCTAAAAATTTTAGGCAGGCCTAAAAAAAATAGGTAGGCCTATTTTAGGTAGGCCTCACCTGGCATATCTTCCCATGATGGTATGGATAAGTTGGCATATGCCTATGCATTGGCTTAAAGTATAAAGGAGTGGGGCAGAAGTGTCTTATGTCAAGACTTAGGCTGGCCTATTTGGAGCTTAGGATTGCAGCCTTTAGTTACCACTGTTTTTTCTTCTACTTACTTATATGCCTTTCTCACTAAAGAGACCCAAGGCAGATCTCAGATGATCTTTTAATTTATCTCAGCATGCATCTTTTAATTATTACCTTATTGCAGTTTGTGCAAGTTACATTATCTTAATAGTTTAAGAGCACGATCCTAACCCTGTCAAGTCAAAAGTAAGCCCCATTGTGTTAAATGGGTCTTACTCCCATGAAATTGTCTTTAGGATTGCAGCCTAAGTCTGGATAATGTATGGAATTTAATCATTTATGCGCTGGATAATGGAATAATTACCAAAAAGGACACATTTAAGAATGAAAATACAACCTCGCAACAAGGAAGTTCTATGTGAGTAAAGGAAGTTTGGAACTCCTTTAATCTCCATGAAAGTACATGGAGACTGTCTGATCTCGGAACAAACTCTTAAGGCCATACTTTTAAGGACATAAAGAATAGATTCTTAAAGCCATACCGTGGATATTGTCATGCCATGCTTGAATCCTATAGTGCAATTCCCCGAGCCTCTTTTCTTGACAAAAAACAGTGGCATGGTGTTTTGAAACATGGCATAAGGGAAAGGGGCTTCACTCATTAAAATAATCTCCTGAGAAACTGCTGTTAGATACAGCAAAAAAAAAAGTGAAGGGGAAAAAAGTGATCCTCTCCCCTCTCAGCCACCATGTTGATTTGGGTCCTGTGGTTGCATTTTGTAAAGGGAAAGATGTGGAAAATCCTAAGAATGATATTCAAGCTTACCATTGAAGTAACATGTACTTTGGCCTTCAGAAAGAAAAACTTAAGAGATTGGAGTAACTCTAACATTACCGCCGTAAAAAATATTTGAAATTCACAAAAAATTCAAATTTGATGAAACCATGCAAAGTATTTTTGATAGTATCTTATAGGATTACATGTAAGATCACCATCACAATTCTAATTTATTGTTCCATTCAAATGAATTGGCATGTGTTTTCGCTATCACTGCAGATAACATCTAAATTCATTGTTCTTATTTGAGTCCAGTTCTGGCACTACAACAGGAAGAAGCACGCACAGAATGAACTCTTCAGTTGTCCTTTCAGGTGACCTTTTAATCACCGCAACTGGGTGCAGAAGCCATCATGAGATTAGGTGTGCAGGATTCTTGATATTACAAAGAGCGTGGCACACATTGGCGCTGATTTTTTAATGAACACCACGACTTGTGGGGTCCTTTTGCCCTGATTTCCAGAGTTAAGATTCAGTAGCTCGCAGTTCGTGAATTCCTTTTCTTACCGTTCTCCAGCTCATTATAACCTAGTAACTTCTTTTTTTCCCCTTCCTTCAAATTGGCTAGGAAGGCATGCAAGTTTTACAACCAAAACAATCAATTTCAAGCTGCCGAACCCAATCAGGCCAGGCTGAGAGCGAACCTTTTAAATTGAGTGTGAAATTGTGAGATGCAGCTCCCCTTTTCCGTCTTTAGAAGGTGCAGGAGAAACTTTCACTTCCTCCTTTAGTCACTAAGCATGGTTAATAGTTGTTCTGTTCTTGCAGACATTATGTGCTAACAAAACTATGCACGCCTGGTTCTGTAAGCAGGTTACGGGATGGGGGTGGTTTGGTGGCGGTGGAGGGAAACAAAGCAAAGGCCATCTGGTTGTACCATTTTGTATGTATAATGTCCAGATACTGATTCTTAATGCACTTGTAAATGTAAAGTTGTCTCTCTCCAAGGGTCTGATTTTAATTTGGGTAATATTCCTGTTAATAATAACATCTAATTACAGCATCCATTAAAAGTTAGTAACATTAATTTAACAGGGGGAAAATCTAATAGAGTTCTTAGAGTGGCGTTGGCATCTTTCCATTAAATTAATGTTACAAACTTTTAAAAGGATGTTTTAAATAGACATCGTTAGTGGTGGGAATATTAAAGAAATTAAATCAGGCCCTTTAATATGAGGTGGAAGTCTATTTATGAATCCAAGCAAAGGTGTCTGCTGTGTGCTTTTCAACCCATTAAAAAACCTTCGACAGGAAGCCAAAGGCCGTGCAAATTTTGCAGCATCGAACATTTCCTGCCAGTAAAAAGCTAACTAGCTCTGCAGTTCTTGTTCAAATGGTGTCTTTTGCTCAGGTTAGGTCTTGAGTTATTCCAGTGACTGAATACACAGAAAAAAGAAGGATGTGGATAAAGATTAGAAGTGCCATCCTTGTTTCTCGATCTTCGCTCTCCATCTGTAAAAGGGGAATTATTCAGTGATCTATTGTTAAGGGTCTTTCAGCCACTGGACTTTGTTGACAGTGGTTTGGCCAAGACCACAGCAATGCCAGCAGCAGAGCCAGTAGCTTTGTTAAAGCTTGGTCAACACATTATGAGCTGTTTGCAAGATAACTACAACATGATCCTAGTCCTTTAACAGTACCTGCTCAGCAGCCTCTTCTGAGTGGGGTGCAATCCTATCCATGTCTACTCGGAAATGTTCAGTGGGTCTTACTCCCAGGAAGGTGTGCTTCGGATTGCAACCTAAGTCAATGAAGTCATTAAAGACAGGTGAAGGAAGGAGGCAGAAGAAGGCTAAGCAGGTAGAGGCATGTCTGATGACACTGGAGAGGAACAGACGTCTAGAGAGTGCAGTTTAATACCCTTCTGCCCGTTGTAGGGTTCTTCTGTCATTGCTTGAAGAGCCAAGAGAAGGTGGGTGGGATCTCTCAATCCTATTTCTGTGCTGCAGAAGAACCCTTTTATCGTTCATATTTAAGGATTTTGCCCTGCAGGAGGTGACAGTTGAGCAACGAGAATGTAAGCAAGGTTGAAGACTCCATTGGTGCTGCATACAACATACTTGGGGAGGATGGTAGAAGTCTCCTCAAAGTAAGACATGCCTCCATTGCCCCCCCCCCGAAAGGCCTCATCCTGATCTCTGGAACCATGTCAGTGCAGTACTAGTACCAGCTCAGCTAAGTAATCAACTATACTCTGCTGTAACCCTGAACTATATGTATACATTCCAGCCCAACATGGCGACTCTCAACTCTGTGTTAGCAAAAAAGCTGGTGCAGACTTGAGTAGCCCCATTGAGGGGCCTAAACCCTTAACCAGAAGAAGAGGGAAAATACTTTCTTCCACCAAAGTAATGTTGGCAGCTGCCTGGTGAACACAGGATGCAGCATCAGCCATTTTAGAGTCACTGCTTCTCTAATCCTGGTCAGTTCAGGATTGGGCTACCTGTCTCCTCAGATTTTCTCCAGCTCTTTTGCTGGTGTAAGTCTGAAGAGAGAACTGAAAGGATAGGGCATTATTTAATAGTAATAATAGTATCAATTTTTATTGTATGTTACTAATTATGTTTAAATATTGTCATTCCCAATGTTTTAGATACAAAGTTAATATAAGACGAACAAAATAAAAATTTACATATGCATATGTGTGAAGCAAGTCTCCAGAATTACCAAATTCCCCAGCGACTTTCTTATCTCCTCTGACACATTTTTGAAATAGCAATGGGACGACATTTAGGATTGGTCCAATCAATATGGATAAGCTACCATTAATTAGTTTGATCTATGTTAATAACTTCATTTTGAAGGGATTGTGAGGAAGGATATTGCAGGGAGATAGGAAAGAATGTGAAGTGTTTCCCTGACCACCATAATATACGTCTTGTGTGTATCCCAATGTCAGCACAAGAAAGTCAGATCATTATTATTTTAATATGTTGCACATGGTGTTAGTTGAATAAGTAGCTTGCAACTAAATAAACAAAAGTTTGTACTAAAACCTTTTTGCTTTTTAGGTCAGTGCTGTTTCCATTTTAAAAAAGTGAGTGAGTGAGTGAGTGAGTGAGTGAGAGACCGAACGACCGACCGACCGACCGACCGACCATTTTGGGAGGGAAAGGAGGAAAACGGGAGGGAAATTTTCTGTATCTGTGGATATTCCCTTCCCTTCGATGGTGTTAGAATCCAATCTGCTTAGCAGTACATGTGACAGCCTCCTTCCCTGCGGTGTGCGGCAGCTGTCCCAATACCTGAGCTGGATTGAATGCAGGCCACTCAGCCTGCCTATTCCAGCACAAGCTAGGATTGCACTTTGTATCTTTGGCTACAATCCAGAGTAACTACGGGATCCACGTTTACACCAACATAGTTACGGTGCCACCTATGGGAAACCTATGGGAAATGCAAAGAGCAATCCAGAGTAAGTGCCTCTTATGTCTTCCTGTAGTTACTCTGGATTGTAGGGTTTGTCTGTCATCAGTTGTACCAACTGTAATGCATTTTGACTGCGCCCTTTAACAAAACAAAGACTCTTTTAAAGCTTACATGAAGACACTTATTACGTACTTATTAATACTATCAGTCACTGCATCATTCTGTGTTTTGACAGTATTTTTGGTAGGTAAATAATATCTTTATAGAAAAATGACACATTTAGATAAGAATACAGATTTAAATTGTAAAAGATCCAGGATGTTCCATGTCATATTAATACTATGTTTGTGCTGCTGAGAAAGAATAGCCTATTCCAAACAATAGCTCAAATTCTTGTAAAATTCCAGAAGAACCGATAAATACAGGCATGTCATTTGAGGGAGTATCTTAAGAGCTCAGTCTTAAACATTGTGTTAAACAATATCAGTGCAATCAGTGCTGTATCAGTGCTGCAGTGGCCACTGTAACAATGTCACATCAGTCTTTCAAGTGTTTAGGGTTGGAGTGCTGGGTCTGAAAGACATTACTGACTACTTAAATGAAGGGCTGGCCTCAGCATTGGGATTGGTGTTCGTATTGGGCTCCTCATTCATCAGGCAACTGAAGCCATGGCAAGCCATTCATTTGGGATGCTGCACACAGACACTTGGAAATACATTTGGTGGTAACACAATAATGCCAACTACTTCAGGGAGGCCCATTTCAGGTCAAATAGTATTGTGGGAGGATGAGCAAGCCCACACTCTGCTTACCATGCTACCCAATGCTGACTGCAGTGGTGGAAGATCTGTCTGGTACTGCAGTGCACTCTCAGAGAGTGGACTCCAGTGTCACAGCATAGGCCTCAGAAGCTGGCCCCACTGAATGCATTGGTCTTTGGGGGCTAAGTTTATATTTCTCAAAAACATAGTAGACTTGAACTGCAGGTGAGGAAACCACCCCATGCCATGTCAAACAACACATAATTAAAGTATGGAATGTGCTACCATCAGATGTGATAATGATCACATAGTTTAGAAGGTTTTAAAAGGACATTAAATAAATTATTTGAGACAAATCAGTCTCTGGCTATTAGTCAGGATGACTATACCGAACCTCCAGAGTTGGAGGGAGTGTGCCTCTCAATACCAGTTGCTGAACTGGAAGAGACGGCTATGCTTTCGTATAGGCAAAAGTGGGAGAAGTGAGAAGTGGGAGGCTGGACGAAGCAGACTTTTGGCCTGTGTTCTTATATAGCAGTATAAACTGTATACTTAAGTCATGCTGACTGAGATGTATGAAATAAAAAAGATACAATTTGGTCCATAGGATACCAGTCAAGTATTTGAAAGGTAATACAGGCGCCCCCCCCCCAACTTTCTGACAGTTCCGCAACTATTTTCTGACAGTTTTGCTCTTTCAGCAACTTTTAACTCTTCATTTAACAGATGCTCCACTCTTTCATCTTAGCAACATCTTTCATCATACCAACTCTCTCTGTTGGTCTAAAGGCTAAGAAATGGTCTTCCTTACTGTTGATTTGCATGTGACATGGTGATTAAACAATTTTTGGCATTTCCTTATGACTTTCTTCAGTAAATATCCATCATTCAAATACACCAGATATTCATTGTCCACACATTCCTTTAATCATTTTACAAATAACACAATTTCTTATGTATGTTGGGTATGTGTTAATAAATATGTGTTATTTAGGCTTTTGCAAGTGAAAATTTATGTCTTCTTTGGTGGCCATTTTGCATTTGCAAGCTGAAAAAGACTTGGTTTCACTTTTCAACTGTTTTCACTTTTGGATGGTGCTCCTGTCCCTAACCTGTCCGATAAGAGGGGGAACGACATGATTTAACCAAAGTGAAGCTTGCTTAAGTCCTATTGATTTCAATGGGACGGTTAAACACCTGCATTGAAATCAATGAGGCTTAAAAGAGCTTAATTATGACTGGATCATGTACCAAATTATTACAATTCCATTTCAATAGGAAGTATAATCCCTGTATGAAAATTTGAATTCTAATTCTTTCCAAGTTCTTACAAATGTATGTGGTGTTGTGTGTGTACTTGAACACATGTATGCAGGCAGTGTGCAATTTTGCTAAGATGCTTTATAAAAATTTTCATTAAAAGCTTGTAGAATTTTTTTAATTGTCTCAGAAAGGTCATGGAGGTGACATTGGTGGAACTCAAAGATATAAACAGTCATCTCAGAGCATTGCAAATCCATCATAATTAAGAGTTAATTCTTGCATATAAAGCTTTGGAGGAAAAGATTAGTTTTAAAAAATCATCAGTCGACAGTGTGCAGAGAGAGAGAGAGAGAGAGAGAGAGAGAGAGAGAGAGAGAGAGAGAGAGAATCATTCCAGGTTTCTCTGTGGTTTTTAGACATCCCAACTTTCAAAGCATCACAGATGGAAGGAAAAGCAAAAAAAAAATTATATAAGAGTTATCTTCCAGAAAAGTTCACTTCTCTGTAATTTATTTTTTATTTTATTAGATTTGTACTCTGCCTTTCTCCCTGAAGGGCACCCAAGGCGGCTCTGACTTATTATAGTTTTGACTTCTAGTGATGCCTTTTTGGGGGGAGGGAGAGTTTGTTGTCCAGTTATTTCATTGTCTATGCAATTAAAAATGCTGCTTTCCTTTTTTTAGAAAGTTCATTTGGTAAAACATAAATTGAAAATAATGATTGTTCAGTACCTTGAAGCAAAAATGCTGCGAATAATTAAGTATAGTTTGATGCCAAGAACAGAATTAATGTTCCTCTTAGAGTAGGTGTCAGGCTATCCTCTTGATAGTCTGTTGCCAAGTTTTTTCATGAGTGTACCCAGAACTCAAAATACAGACTGTTTTCACAAACCAGCCACGGTTCATCATGAATTCCACCGAAACTACATTTACTATGTAACAAAGCCAATACGTGATAGCCAATTTAAATGCAATTTAAACACTATTATGGGGGTGAAGCATAATTAATTTTAAAATCATATTTAAGTGGTTTTTAGTTTGTGATCTCCTGCCTCATTTAACGTACAAAGAACATCACTAAATCATTTACTTTGCTCATAGGGGAGGCCCACTTTCTGTTCCAGTGTTTAGGATCTTTATTTCCCTCTTATTTTTAAAGCCAGGATATTTTCCATTCTTGCTGTGATTATATCATAAACTATTGAAAACGCCTTGCTCACAAAAGAATTCCTCAGCATCTCTGACTCACTTCCATTTGATATATATGTGAAATGTCTTCTGATGGAGACATGAGTTACAAATAAGTTATAAAAGCAAGAGACAATTTTCTACCTTTACTTGTGAGATAAAAGGAAAGAACTGCAGATCTATGCAAACCTTCCTGGAAGTGTGTCCTATTGAAATCCCAGGTGACATACTTATGAGCAGCAATGTTTAGGATAGCATTACGCAAGGCAAGCAAGCTCTCTGAACTTTACTGTTTAATGCATCCTATGTTAAAAGTTAGATATAACCTTCCTGAATATATAAGTTATTCAGAATTCTGACATGTTAAGGACTTGGAAAGCATTTTCCATTGGTGATAATGGCCACCTAGCAGCCCCTTGGGTTGGTAGGGGCTACCCTTGGTTGGTAGTATTGTACCAAAAAGCTACCCTTGGTTGGTAGTTTTGTAAATGCAGTAACACCATCATTTCATTATAGCTACTTCCATGGAGAACTTCTCCATAGTCCATCTCCCTCCCTTTTTGCTGTTTTCAAAGCGTTATGTCAACACCACAAAACTGTTCTGAATGAGCAAAGCTCTAGGGCAGGGGTCTCCAAAGGTTCAGCCAGAGGACTGCATCAAATATTTAGCACAGTGCTGAGAGCTAGAAGAAAAATTTAAATATAAAATTTAAATAAATACATTGGAGATGGAATTTAGATGAATAAATAAATGAATAGTCTCAAGTTTCCATAATTTCTCTAAGTACCAACACACACCACAGGAACAAAGCATATATTCAAATGGACCACTTTCCTCCATCTCCCAAGGACCTCCTTGGTACTCAGAAACTCCAGACATGAACAGAACACAATTCCAGTTGTGTTCGGTCAAGTAGACCAGAAGCTTGCAGGGGATTCGAGAGGCTGGCCATGAGCCAGATAGAGGCTTGCTGCAGGATGGATCTGGCCCCCGGACTAGGGCTTGGAGACCCTGCTCTAGGAGAACATTTTATGACCAGTAATATCAAATCAAATCATACCTTTATTGGCATAAAAACAAACAGACAACAGGACAATAAACATAGAATTGGATAAAAACAATTAAAGGTAAGTTGTTGCATCAGAGCTTCCAAAGAGACAACATTTTCTGTGAGGTCCTGTGAGTGGGGGGATTTCATATTTAAAATCAAATCATATGTTTATTAGCATAAAAGCAAATAGACAATTGGATAATAAGCATACAATTTGCTAAAAAGTGGATTAAAAGTTGTAGCCTTGTTACCTCCAGAGGCACAATGAGAACACAAGCTGGGCATAGCATCAAAGAGAGGAGATAGAGGCCACCAAGGATTTATGACGCTGCAGGATAAGATTAATGAATGAGACTACTAATGTAGTGAGGTTTTTGTTAGTGCCGCATAGTAGAAATCATAGCTTATCAAAGTTAGAATATTCATTGTGGGCAGCAAAAAATTTGTAAATGAAGTTCATATATCATGATACAACGTGCATTGCAGTAACATGTTCCAGTGATCTCATTCCAATGCATGTCCTCTCCTCTACAGGATGCCATTGAATCTTCCCAACAGGATATTGGAGATACTACATTGCAACCAGCCTGTGTAAAAAGTCTTCTATCCTGTAGGTTCACCAAAAAATAAAAATAGGGTATTCAGCAATCAGCAAATTAAAATGAAGAGGGGAGCAGATCTTAGCACCAAAAAGGGATTGTTTTCCTGTATCAAGTAGCCTTGTTTTAAGAGTGTTATTAGCCTGATTTAAGGGAAGCAGACCTAACAATTCCAAGGACAGACCCATAGAACTGATTTTCTTACAAAATAAGATAAACCAGGAGCTTGGAGACCAGTAATATATAGTGGTACCTTGTAAGACAAACGCTTTGTTGGAATAATGCTTTGTAAGACAATACTAAAATTTCTAAGGAATTCTGCTTTGTAAGACAAACAGTTTTGGCAGAGTTTGGCAAACAGTTTTGCAAGGAAAACTTGTAAAACGAATGAATTGATGGATCTGCATCATGAGGAACAGCAAGAGGTTCTTGAGGAGATTTCATCTGCAGAGGAAGAGGAGAATAAGGAAGAGGAATCCCTCACATGAGACTAAGGACACAATCCAGAGCAAATTCAGCCTGCTCTGACCTAACTGCACTCTCCTAACTATTCTGTATCCAGAGCAGAAAGTTATGCTGAATCCAGAGAGTCAGGAAGCCTGGGCTGCCCTAACTGCTCCAGAGCATGCTAAGTAATTGACACAAGGGGAAGACTTGCTCCTGAGGAGACACCCCTCAGATCACACTGAACAAGGAACAGCTGTGGTGCCTACAGTGGTGACATGACTCTGCACATCACCTGGTGCGGAAGTCTGTGCGTCATCCCTGGGATGCACGCCCCCCCCCCCGGACTGCACAGTCACCAAAGTTGGCACCTGCGCAGTTGTTTCTGAAGCCAACTGGCTTCAAAAAGAGTACTGCGCAGGCACCATCTCTGACACCTGTGCAGTACTTTTCTGAAGCCTTTTGGCTTCGGGGGAGACTGTGCAGGCGTCAGAGTTGGTGCCTGTGCAGTACTCTTTCTGAAGCCATTTGGCTGCCGCTCCGCCTCCTGAGTGAGGCCGAATGGCTGTGCAGAGGCGCGGACTTTCTCTGCTCTAAGGAAGTCTCCTCTGAAGCTGTTCGGCATGCTCAGTGTGTTTCTGCGCAGTGCACCTCAGATGGCCGTTCAGGCCAGCTCCTCAGACAAGTGGCAGCTTCTGGCTGCTGCTCCGCCTTGGAGCAGGCCTGAATGGGGGTGCTGACGCCCGGGGCCTGCCAAAGGACAGTCAAACTCCTCCGGCACATCACCCCATATGGAGCGCATCACCCAATGCAGCCCACACCAGCCGCACCAGTCTGGTGACGCCCCTGGGTGCCTGCCTTATAAGGAGTCCCTGATGAGATGCCAGTACATTCTACAGTGAATACAAGGGGCTTCTTGGAGTGGCCTGCTGTATCCTGAGGTTTGTGGGCAGCCGTAGTTTGTTCCATATCCTGAGGTTGAGAGGAAGGGGTTGCAGCTAGGATGGCCAAGAACTCAGATTTTTGGTCAGCACTGCCATTCTTACTCGGGCCTTATCATGGACCCCTATGGGTCTACTCATTACTATACCTGCTCCTGAGGTGATATAACTCTGAGGGCTGGAAGAGGGCATTTCTGCCTTGGAAACAGGCTCTGGATTCAGAGTAACTGCTCTGCCCTAGGCAATGCTAAACATGCCCTCAACTTGCCTCTCCTGAGCTGCTTAGGCTGCCCCAGTTAGGGCAGAGCAGGTCCACCTCTCTTAGGGCACCCTATCTTGCCTTGCTCTGCCCTAAGCCTCTTTCAGAGTAACTGGGCTGGAGCATCTTGCAGTTGCTCCAACCTAGTGTTATATAGGGCAACCTAAGGGCTCTTATGTGGACAGATTAGTTGCTCTGGATTGTCTTGTAAGGGAAATTGTGCAAAATTGTGTAGAAAAGCACCACCCAAATAAGGCTGTAGCAGCATGAGTGATGAATCTGTTTAATGACAATGCAATGTCACATTTCTGTAAATTCCTCAAAAGGAGACAAAAGCAAATGTCATTAGAAGGTTCCTTGTTAAAGTTGCTCAAAAAGACACCAGTGACACACTTACCCTACAATCCAGAGTAACTACAGGAGCACGTAAGATACATTATGTGCACCCGTAATTACTGCACCACCTAGTGAAAACCTATGGGAAATTCATTGCAAGCTAGAGTAAATTGTTCTTACACTGGAGCAAGGACTCCCCATAGTTACTCTGGATTGCGCCCTTAGAGAAAATTAGTCATCCTTGGCCATTTTCTGTAAAGTATATTACAGTGTAAAGTATATGTTTTCTGTAAAGGCTGTGGGTGGCGCAAGCGGTTAAGGCGCTGTGCCTGTTAACCATCAGGCCAGGGTTTGAGACCCGGGTCGGCCCCACAAGACAGGGTGAGCTCCTGTCCTTAGCCCAGCTCTGCGACGCCAGCTGGATCCAATTGTATCGGCTCTGCCTTTCCATTGGACTAATTCAGTGGTGTGGAGAGGGGGGATTTGCTGCTTGGGTAACAGGCAGCCTAGCCTCCATATCAATCTACCCAGGCTTTCATGCTTCGTATGCAGCGCAGAGCACGATAACATAGTCTTTCAAGACTGACGGAGGCCTGCTTTTAGATAAATAGATAGATAAGATAGTCTTTCAAGACTGACGGGGGCCTGCTTTTTTATTACAGTGTTGCTTTTTTAATTATTATTACAGTATTTGTGTTCTGTATTATATTACAGTGTTTTGAATTCATTTACAGTGTTTTGTCATCATTTTTACATACAGTTAATATTTTATATGAATATTTTTGGGTTGTGGAACCAATCGTCTAGGTTTCCATTATTTCCTATGGGAAAATCTGCTTTGTAAAAAGAACGCTTTGTAAGACAAACATGCTTCTGGAATGAGTTAAATTTGTCTTACATGGCACCACTGTATATAAATTATAATTTGAGAAGAATATGTTGAAAATAAATATGGTTGTTAGTGAATAATTAGATAGGTTAGAAAATTTAAGTGATTGAGTAATGTATGAATATTACTTTTAACTTTCTTTTATAAAATTTGAATAAAAATATTATACAAAAATTACATGTGGTTTTCTTAAAATTTTCAGACACTAAATCAAATACAATAGAACAAGTTTATCCACGATAGCTCTGAAAATTTTTTATAAAGAAAACTTCCTACTAGTGTTCACAAGGAGTGCAGTCCTCCTTGTGCCCTGTAAACACCATGACATTTCTTCCCAAACATTTTAGAATCAGGACCCACTTTTTGGTAATTAAGAATAATTGAGATCCTGTGCTCCAAATGCTGTCAGAAACCTTATATATAGTATGTGTATGTAGGCATTTGCTAGAATCTCCATAGAAATTGAGTTCAATTACTGTCCTTCCCAACCATTATAGTTATTCAAGATGTGCATTGAGGGACTTCCAGGGCAGAAAAAGGCTGAAACTGGGTTGACACTTTGGGCGCAATCCTGAGTAACTACGGGGAGTCCTTGCTCCGGTGTAAGAACAATTTGCTCTGGATTGCAATATGAATTTCCCATAGGTTTTCACTGGGTGGTGCAGTAACTACGGGTGCACGTAAAGTCTCTTACGTGCTCCTGTAGTTACTCTGGATTGTAGGATTAGTCTGCAGCATGCCAATTAATGACATTTTAATTTGGGGGCATGAAGATTATATCATACCAAAGGTTAGCAGTTCAGATAACAATTTTCTTCTGCAAACTGAGCATGGTTCTTGCAAACATTTTTTTAATGTTTCAAAGCTTTTTTCTGATACACCAAATATCAGCTTGGTACCCGGTGGTGGGTCACAACCCGCAGTTTGGGAAACACTGCACTAAGACAACATGAAGGTGATGTCATCTGTCCTAATGCAAAACAGCAGACACAACAGCATCTGGCACTTAAGCTGTGGTGAATCATCAAAACACTTAAGTATGTGCTTAACTTTAATTTACGACGAACATTTGACTTGAGTGGAAGTTACACAGGACTACATGAATATTAACAGAGTAAGCCAGGAGCTTGGGTACAGACGGACTGTGATGTAGACTGTGATTAACACAGTGGAAAAGGGCAAAGTTGCAGAGAGAATGATACTTTGTCACACATAATGTGACTGAACATTAATACAGTGCTAAAAATAATTATACTTCTATAACTGCATAAAGAGGAATAAGGATACATAAAGAGGACTGGATACAATTAGTGCATGCAATTAACTTTTCAGTTACAGAAACTTAATACTAAATATATGCCAGACTAGTGTGAGAATGGAAATACAATTGAATTATAGGTCTGTTCTCATGACCACTCTGGCACAATCGCTGCTGAGTGTTCATACAGCTGTGGATGCCACATGCCAGAGGCGATCATGGGAAAGTGGTTGCCATTCCCATCCCTTTGCACGCATTAGCTTGCCGTATGCTGCTGTGAGAATAGCTGTTTGAGCACTCAAAGCTTTGCTAATAGCTGCATATGGACATCAGCTCGTGCATTAGCTACCACTTCAAACGTGATCTGGAAAACAGTCCCAAAGATGGCTGTAAATCATGGTCCAAAGCTGTGGTATGCAACAAAAAGACACACTGCAGATACATTTCAAAAATAGCTGCAGCCTCAGTGGGTTACTGTGTTATGTATGGAACTCGAGTTTATTCAAAGTTGGCTCTCTAATATTTGACATTTCACCATGACTCACATTTTAGGGAAAGTGCCTTATGGGCCAGCAGCTCAACTGACCTGGCACTAAAATCCAGCCCATGGATATTAGCGGTGCAGGAAATATCACTGGTACATTTGCGTGGTGAAACATCAGTCATAGAAGTCTCACTGAAGTAGTCCAAAATGAAGCAGGAACAAATTGTGTGAGAATGCAGAACTGCCCTGTTAATGTCTGTAGAAAAGTACCAAAGCTGTCCCATCTACTTACACCCAAGGAGACTCTCCTTACACCCACTTTATTGAGAGCCCACTCATGAGTAAGCAGGTGAGGTGGATATAGTGCTTTTCCACAGTCCCCAGTGGGATGGTTCTTCCTCCCCTTGCACCTGCACGTTCCTGAAATGAAGCATGCTACTGATGAAGCAGTAGCATTTCCAGAATGTTCACAGCTATTTGGGACATCTGTTTATATACCATATTTATTCAAATATAACACACCATCAAATCTAATACATGCCTCAGTTTTGAACACCAAACTCGGCGGAAAAGATGAATGTTTGATTCGAGTAAATAGGGTATTATAGCCTATAGTTTACATGTTTTGTCTTCCTCACATGATACCACAAATATTCTATGACAAAGATTTGCAGGTGACTTGAGCAAAACTTTTTTTTGTATATGAGTTCTAAGTAGCCTGAAGTATAGCCCTTTCCAACTTTGCATAAGCCAGAAAAGGCAAACACATTCACCTGAAAAGACTGAGAGAGAGAGAGAGAGAGAGAGAGAGAGAGAGAGAGAGAGAGAGAGAGCTCTTGTTGAGAAGTAGCAATGGGCACTCCAGATCTAATTAAATTATTCTGTGCCAATGCAGGAGTGACAACAAAGATTACACTGCATACTGTGGGGTAGTAGTTCTAAAAATGGGGATCAGAACCCCCATGGGGAGGAGGTCACAAACTTAATTTATTTATTTTAAAAATTACTATCCTGCCTTTCTCGGGCCATTAGCCTAACTCAAAGTGGCTTACAGTAAAACATACTTAAAACATTAAATACAAATATGCAATTAATAACAATTAAAACTAGCCCTACAATCCAGAGTAACTACGGGAGCATGTAAGAGACATTACATGTACCCGTAGTTACTGCACCACTTAGTGAAAACCTATGGGAAATTCATATTGCATTCCAGAGCAAATTGTTCTTACACCGGAGCAAGGACTCCACATAGTTACTCTGGATTGTGCCCATAGAAGCTAAAAATATATTTCAGGATGGGTTGTGAGAAGCTGGGCACAATATATTGGAATCTGGCACTTGACTCCGCCATCTTGGAATGGAGCACTCTGGCTGCAATGCATACATTCCTGGAAGTAAGTCTTACTGAACACTTCTTGTTTGATGTCACTTCCACCACAACATCACTTCCAGGTTGATAACATCACGTTCAGGGGGTTTCATTCTCAGGAGGTCTCAAGTTGAAATGTTAGAAAACCACTGAGCAATTTTTCAGCCTGGAGGTCTCCTTGAGGTAAAGGGATACTTGGTCTCTTGCCTCAAGAAAAGACCCAACCACACAGTGAGTTTACTCAGACCTGCACCAGCTAAATCAGTGGTGCAAATCAGAATGGATTCACGTTGCTCGGTTTTTCCCTGGAAGGGGGAAAGGATACAGTAGTTACTAGTGCTATTGATCCCATTCCCCTCCACTCACCCCATTACAACCTTCCCTTGTCCTCCTTTCATCCTCCACTCTTCCACTACCTGCTGACAAGCTTACCTGCTCCGCAAGCATAAAGGCTTGCATTGGTGCCAGAGGTATGGTACAGGTCTTCTGACAGGTACACCTATTTTCTGTGTTATCACAACAGACTTTACAGCACATTTGTGACTAGTGCTCTGATGAATCTGTTGTTCTGCTGGCATAAGGTGTGTAAAGAGATTGTGCTGTGATTTTGTGAAGAATGCCAAATGCGGCCTTACCTACCATAGCAGGTCTTTGGCTGTCTGCCAGCACATGAGAAGCCTTTCTGGTCACCCTGCCAGGGAACGCTGGCAAAGATTGCTTTGTAATTTCCAAAAAGCAGCGTCTGCCAGTGCAACAAGGAGTGGGCTGTTCTGGCATTAAATTGGTGTCATATTTCCACCTGTATTCTGAACAAATATTGTGCCTGTCTGATAACACTTTATGGATCTCCTCCTCTTCTTCATCTAATTCTCTGATATTCTAATATTGAAGTGCATAAGTGATAATGAAGTGTATCTAATGTGGCATGTGCATGGGGCAAATGTGCCAGGCGCTGAGCCCTGCGCGACTCCAGGACTCTTTTGGACTGAACCCTACCTGATTGCAGGAAGTCTTTTGGAGGCTTCCAATGCAATCCAAAACTGTATATACTTCCGGCTTCCTGAAGTACAGTTTAAGACTGCAGGGAATCCCAGTAAGTAAGTAATCAGTATAAAAGTCGCTTGATGTTTTGGCACATTTAAAAGGAATGAGGGTAGCATGGTGTGGGGAGCAGCAAAGTGTGGGGGGAGTGTTACAGACCTTTGCCCTAGGATCGGAGAGGAGTAATTCCACAACTGATATACATTAAAGATCAAAGCGCAGACCTCTTAAAATAGACATTATGTGGAATGCATCTGAGGCATCCAGAAAAGCTTAATTTATCTCTAATTTACCTCTAGGATGCAACACAACTAAATATCTCTCTTTTCCAGTAAAGAAAAGTCATGGTCCTTCACTTTTCCATGGTCCTTCACTTACTTGACTACCTCTTTAAATAGTTCCCATGCATAAAAAGCATGGAATTTATTAAAATTCTTCTTTGAAAGGTATGGCGCTCTACTAAATGCATCTTTGTCCTGTCGCCTACCAGTTTCCTTTACAGATTTTAAAACATTACAGTGAAGAACGATCATTTTGGAAAAAAACATCCCTTCTTTCCCCAGAAAGGGGCCCTTGCTAAAAATCCATTCAGAGACTCTTATAAAAAGCTTTTCCGCTATTCTTCATCAGAAGAATATATATTTTCCCCTCTCAAAGATGAAAAGCCAAAGAGCTCAAGAACCAAGGAAAGTTGACCAGGAGGCCAGTGACAGCAGTCACTTAAGATTCTTTCAAAGATGCTCTCAAGCATAAATATTTAATCTCCTCTGCTCCCCCCACCAGTGTGAATGGTTCCCCCTCCTCCTTCAGGTATCAAAACAAAGTTATTGAAATGCATATAAATTTGATCTGTGGCCTCTTGGGGTCAAATATACACTGACCACCCTTCAGAGAGTTCAGGTGGTTATTTTCCACACACTAGCTCATCAATCACCGCAGTAAGCACCCGGACAAACAGGGGAGGACAGTGGTACAGATTGTTTAAAAGGCCTGGACAGCTGGTCCTCTCTGGGAGTCGTCTTTATAAGATTTCGGCTTTTGGCCTTCCATGTTAAAAAGGAATTAAATTCAGTTGTTAGACACCGTAACATACCCATGTGTCTATTCAAGTTGAGCAGACAATACAGGCATACTGCGCCCTAGATGCCTACTACCCCCCCCCCCACACACATCTGACACTTAAGGTCACATCTCCTCAATTATAAAGGACCCTGAAAGATACCTAACATTTGTGGTTTTTCATTTCAGACCATTTTTCCCCCTGATCTTGATCTGTCAATAATTGATTTTTTTGTGTGTGGTAGAAAAGGACAAAGAGGATACGAAACACAGGAAGAGAACAGCTAAGATCAACATTACAAAGAGTGGTTTCCAAATACAGAAAAGGATTACAGGAGGGAAAGAAAGCATAAAAACTTAAATCCCTTTCCTTCTAAATGACGATGTCTGTGTATGTACTGATATAATGGATCCCAAACAAACCCATGGGCTATAAATTTAGTGCTTAGCCAGTATTCCTGTATCACATAGTTCATTGTGTTCATATTTATTTGTCAAGTAATGGCAAATGACTGTGGTTAGCCTCACAGCAGAAATAAGACAGTTTGGTTGGCAGCAAAAAATAGTTAAATCATTCTGTTTCTCACCAAGACACATGAAAAAACTGACAACCTCCTCCACTCCCAGTAAGTTATAATTAGAAATTAGTGTTAAATCAAACTGTTCACTACAGCTGTAAAGTTTGGCAAACAAAAAAGCCCTCAAAAATCTGTCACGTACTCAATAGTCTTCCTTTCGATTATGAATGTAAACATGCTGGAAGTCAGAACAAAATTTTGGAGATGTATGAAGCTTGCTCTTCTAGGGTGTTCTTTTTAAAGGGTTTTGAAATGTGTCAAATGTCTAAAAGATTATAAAAACGGAGCAAAATGGAATGCTTTAGAATGATTATAATGCTCTGAAGTCTAATTCATGTGGAATCCTGCCCATGGAATCACTGCTTTCTTGTGATCTGATCCTATGATGATGTCACCATGGAGGAAGCACATGTGAAGGGGAAAATTATATGGTCCCTTCCCACGTCTTCATTGTCCTGCAAAGGTACATGTCACTTTTACCAAAACATCTGATAGAATCTGAGGAAACAGGTAACATATGAGTCAGGTCTTAGAGGAATAAATACAGTTTAGTTCTTTTCCTGTGTTATTGATAGCTTTTTCCCCCCACCAAAGATACATAACTAACCCTATGCCTGATTACCCAGAAGTCAGGCTACAATCCTAACTCCAGTTAGGCCAGCCTAAATTCTTGCACAAGTCTTTTGCTGGCCTGGGGGTGTTACAAAAGTGTCTTAAGGGACCTGTGTGCCATTCATGGGGGAGGGTTAGACTACTGCACAAACATGCGCCAGACTCCCCACACCACCATGGGTACGGGAGACATGTGAATTATGCTGGTCTAAATTGGCTAGGCTTGGCCTAATCCCCAGTTAGGCCAGCATAAGTCCCATGCTTGCCTGGGGGTGTTGCAAAAGTGCAGTAAGGAGTGTGCTGCTCCTGTTTAGGCCAATACACAGAAATGTGCCAGCCTCCCCACACCACCACAAGAACAGGGAGCAGGTGAGGAATGCAGAAAACATGTGAACTGGGTGGATGACATTGGTATGGATTTTGTGATCTGACCCTGGCCCCAACTAGCAGTTTCTGTGTTCCTACATGATTGGAAGAACATCCAGGGGACCTGAAACCAAGCTTCTCCAAGAATCAGCATCCGGGACACACAACAGTCAGGTTTTGTGCACAATGTGAAGGCTGCTTCACGCATGAAATAGTTTAACATATACATAAACTGTTTAACTTTCATACTTAAAAATACATTTTGAACGCAATTAAGATGCTTATAAAACCTTGAGCACAATCCTAACCATGTCTACTCAAAAGTAAGCCCCATTGTGTTAAATGGGTCTTATTCCCAGGAAAGTGTCTTTAGGATTACATCCATTGTCTCATATCGGTTCACTCACCTGGGAGCAGGGACTGACTGCATTCTAGTGCTCCAATATTATTTTTCCCATATTCCAGGTGTGAATTGGCTTGCTTCTTTCAATCATTTGAAGCAACCACTCTATATCTTACTTACCATAGTTTGATTGTCAGCACAATCCTAATCTCCAGTTAGGCCAGCAAAAGTCTGGTTAAGTCCCCTGCAGGCTGGGGTGGTGGTGTGTGTAAGGCACTTCTGTGCCACAGCTGGGCGGGTTCGGCCAGTGCACATACATGCACCAACATCCCCACGCCACTGCGGGAATGGGAAGATGGAAATGTGCTGGCCGAAATTGGTTAGGATTGCAGCCCATGTCACAATGTTTTTAGGCTGGTGAATTTTCTAACTTATAGGACGAAGATTGGACTTTTGAATCTTTAGACTGCTATGATTCAATGAAAAGAAAATGAACTCATGGCCATGTCAAAGGAAAATAGGATAATTATAAAAAAAGAGAAGTTATAAATGTTTTCCCCCACCTTTGCATAAAACGGAATCTTTTCTGTAGATACAAGTTAACTTCCTTCATGTTCATCCCCACCGAGGACAATATTCATCCCTGAGCAAAGAGTCCCTACAGGCCCTTTTCAATTTAATTCTTTCCTCCTAAATTAAGACTTGTGATAGAGGTATATAGGCCTTTGCTTGGGGCTGAATTTCACCCAGTGAGAGCACATATCATTATGAAAGGAAGTGAGGCAAAGAGAGGCCCCCAAACAGCTCTTAAGTGCTTCTCCCCACCCCTAAATTGAAAGCATCTGGAAGAGGAAAGAACAATCAAGGAAGGAATCCCTATTCCAATCACTGCTGCGGCTCTAATTGCTTCTGTGCACCCCAAATACAGGGAAAGAGGAAGGAAGAAGCCCGACAAAACTGGCACGTAAACAGGAAAAGGGAGAGGGCACAACTACAGAATGTTTAGGATTGTGTGGTTGGGTACAGAGATGGAGGAGCTCTGGCTGCTGCTGTGAGTCCTCAAAGTACTTGGGGCTTCTCTCACTGTTATGTTCCAGCAACTGCTTTTCAGAAAACTGCTGCTTCAGGATTTGGAAGCTCCACTTAAATTTCAGTTATCCTTTCTGTCTCCAAAAGAACCCTCAATATGGTTTACCCCATACTTGTCTGGGTCAGAATAATGCATGTTAAAAGGTTTTCAATTTGAAATTAAGTACAGGAAACCAATACAAGTATTTTTGCTTTATTTTAACATGTCCTATATTTGTCCTACATTTTGGGGGTGTCCTACATTTTTTTAACCAGGTAGGAATTTTGGCTTGGGGGACAGGAATTTTGGGGAGCTGGGGGGGAATTTTGGGCTCAGCATCTGATCATTCCGGTATGGGTTAGGACAGTGCACAGACCCCTGAGTGGGTTAGGATAGTGTACTTACATGTGTTAGTCATCCCATGCCACCTCAGGAACATCTCCTAATCTAACCAACTCTTAACGAAAAGAATGACTGAATATAAAAATCTGACGTTTAGTGCTTTATTGACCAGTGAAATTCATCAGTACTTACACAGGGTTGCACCCATCTTTCTTTTTCTTCAGTCTACTTCAAACTTCACTTTCCTTTGAAACCCATTCCTCTGTTGTCTACTAAAAAACAATCAATTTAAGTAAGTGTTTTCCCCTATTTTCTAGTGTATAGATAAAACAGATAGTGTAATAATTATTATGAAGTATGTGCAGCAGTGGTTCCCAAACTGTGGGTTTTGACCCACTGGTGGGTCATGACCTGATATTTGGTGGGACACCAAAAGGCAATGGAAAAATCAGATAACTAATTGCCTCAAGTCAGATACTGTAGTTGCTAATTACCCTGCAAACAGCTCAGCTCCTGCAATTTGCAAGCATGTGTAAATTTAGGGAGAAAAATGTTTTGAGATGCTTTTTGTGGTTATTATTACTTATGAATGAATGAATGAATGAATGAAATATTTCTTTCTAAATTTCCTTTTTTTAAAAAGTCTTGTAAACCTAGGTTTTCAACAGAGAGTCATTTTAAAAAAGGGTCCTGATATTAAGAAGTGTGGGAAACACTGATGTACAGTATTAAGACAATTATATATATTATTCACTTTACTTAACCTATATGGTTTTCCCACAACATGGGAAAATGCATTGACTTGTTCACATCTTATAAAATCGAATCAGTTGAGGACTCAGAGTGTTCCAGAATGAAGTGTTTCATCATGAATCTTAGCAGAAGAGGAATTTGGTAACATCCCTGCATTTAAACCGTTTCAGTTTTGCCTCTATGAGATCAGATCCTGTAGTTGCAGTGCAGATGGCCACAGACTACTGACCCTTTCAGCGAAATCTCAGTGAGAAAAAGGCCTTGGCTTCTCTCTCTGTCAGAAATGGACCTTCAACAATTGCATGATAACAATGCTGGATAGCTTGTGGATCAAATGAAAACACCTGCATGGCAGTTGTTTTAATGTCACTGCTGTGCCATTTGCAGAGCATGCCAAGTTGCCAGCTGCTTGACTTCAGGTGGGTTAGGAGATGCTGAATGAAGAGATGGTCCATAACACAATTAACCAGGTGCCGTAGAGACAGGAACAGTTATGTTCCCTAAGGCTCTGCTTAAGCCTTGCTGGAGAAAGACCCTGGCATTGTGTTCCCAGATGTCTGCAACACACATGTGGATTCTCTCCCTCTAACCTCTCTCCCTCCCTCCTGCAACATACACACCTAAGGCACACACCACAGGGTTCCTAAGAGGCCTTTCATCCAGGGGGATCGGACATCATAACTGAAAAAGAGGACAACCCCCCCCCAACATAGGAAAACCCAATAAAAATGTAGGACATGACAAAATAAATGCTAAAAACACTCATATAAGTAAAACCTTCGACCAAGAGTAACTTGGATTGAGAATGTTTTGCAAGACAAGCAAACATTTATAATAAACTTTGACTTGATATACAAGTAATGTCTTGATAAGTGAAAAAATAGTCTCGGCTGGGATATGATTGGTTTTGGAACTCTGCCAGCACCTGTACAGCCTCTCCTGAGAAAATAGCCTATGCGTGTCTACTCTGAAGTAAGCCTATTACAGTCAGTGGGGCTCACTCCTATGTAAGGGGGCAATGTAAAGGAGCCTGATAGACCTAGCCTTGCATATCTACTATAAAGTAAGCCCTATTATAATCAGAGGGGCTCATTCCTATGTAAGGGGGTGGAAGATTGCAGCCTGAGAGACAAATTGCAGGTTAATTTGTTTAAGTTTTCTTTATATTTTGTAATTGCTTTATTATTTTGTATTATATGACAGTATTGTAATCATTTTTAGAAGAAAATTTTTGGGTTGTGAAATGAATCTTCTGAGTTCTCATTTTTTCTTTTGAGAAAATTTACTTTAATAAACAAGTGTTTTGGGTTAAAAGATTGCTTCTAGAATGAATTATATACCATAATTTGCTCATAAACCAAGATACCATTATGTATTGCTTTTATATAGTAAACACTATGTATCTTATCACTTTTGAATTGAAAACCATTACCTATAATTTATTACACATAA
This sequence comes from Cryptoblepharus egeriae, assembly GCA_030015325.1. Classification (NCBI taxonomy): domain Eukaryota; kingdom Metazoa; phylum Chordata; class Lepidosauria; order Squamata; family Scincidae; genus Cryptoblepharus; species Cryptoblepharus egeriae. The sequence continues at coordinate 58,653,750 of JAREYC010000003.1, read as the reverse complement.
TTTATTAATTACAAGAAGGCTGCCTACTGTCTGCTCACAAGGAAAAGGAGGACAATGAAGGCTAAAGAACAGGACATGTCGAGGACATGCGGTCAACCTGTTTTTCATCTAGGCATTGATCCTACACACACACCTGCACATTTAGTCTTGGTATCATGTGCCCTGAGCACATTTTCTTATGAAGTGTAAAATTTGTTATTGTTTTAAATGTGGTTTTCTGTAGTTAAATACAAAGTTTGCAACCGTCCTGTGACTATAGGCAGACTGGAACAAAAAACACACAGTGTGCTGTATCTTCTAGTCCATCTACTTATAAACTAGTTTATGGTTTATAAACTAGATGAACCCTGTCATGGAAAGTATTATAATACTTTGCAAATCATGAGAATGTTTTATGAGGGATCTTTTAGTCCCTTTACTGATAGCCATGACATTAACATGCTTAGTTTAAATATAGATGGTTGTTGTGCCCTGTTGATGCAAAACTTTGAAACTGGAGTGAGATGATGTGGAGATAAATCCTGAAATGCTACGGACAACTTCTTCTAAGAACGGTTGCTGAGGTTAGTCTGGCTGTTCCTCAGTAAGTGATTTTACAAAACCTGTGCTCCTGATTGTTGCTGATTTTCAGAGTCATAAAAGGCTACATTTTCAAAAAAAGCATGACATTCTGTTGTATATCCTCCGTATCTTGCTTTTTCAAACGGTATTTTTCCATACCAAATGGCTTACAAGTGTTAATCCTGACTTGGTCTTTGTTCACAGTTTTGCTAGCATAAAGGTAAAGGTCCCCCTACAAGTTAACTGCCAGTCATTTCCGACTATCGGGTGAGGTGCTCATCCCTGTTTACAAGCCTTTAGAGCCAGCATTGTCCAAAGACACTTCCATGGTCATGGGGCCAGCATGACTATATGCTGAGGTGCATGGAATGCTGTGACCTTTTCCACCAAGGTGATACCTATTTACCTACTTGTGTTTACTTGCTTGCATTCACAGTACATGCTTTTGATCTGCTAGGTTGGCAGGAGCTGGGCTAAGGACAGGAGCTCACCCTGTCTTGTGGGGATCTGGGTCTCGAACCCTGGCCTGCTGGTTATCAGGCACCAAAACCATGTGAAAATTGTCACTTCCTGTATGATTCCTTTGGCCTTATTTCTCTCCCATCTGCAAAAACACAGTAAAATAGACTCAGTATTTGGGATTCCTGGTTCATTCTTATGCTAATAAAGAGCACAATCCTAACCACGTCTACACAAAAGTAAACCCCATTGTATTCAGTGGGTCTTACTTCCAAAAATGTGTCTTCAGGACTGCAGCAAAAAGCCAGTAAAATCCTTGATGCCGCAGCCACTGGCACTGTTTTTGCTGGAGATAAAGAGAGAGCTCTGCAGCTGTAAGGCAGAAGCAGGAGCAGCAGCCGTGTGAAATGGGTTTCACACACAGCTCTATTATCAGTGGGGTGGCCATGTATGATTCAGTCTGTGTTAAGTCAAAGCCAAGGCAGCCTTCACCTCTAACAAACCCTAAATATCCCCCCTTTTGACTGCCACGGCTTGGCTGAAAATAACACATTTAGTCATTTGTCATAATTATAAGAAGCCCAATGACATGGAATTCAGGCCCGCCTTTTAATGCTGCCAAGACTGTTATAATACAGCCAGCAGGGGACTGCCGCTGTGAGCAAATCACAACTGTGGTGCCAGTTAAATTCCAGCCGAAAGGTCATACGTGACCTTTGTGAGCAGTTCATCGCCAATGATTGATCTGCCAGCAACAAAACTAATAATTACACAGCTCTTCATTTCCATTCATCTTGGTAACATGAAATTTATCCCAGTGTGAAGGATCCCGGCCATGTAGGAGTAAATTGGTGAACCGTAAGCCCACTAAAACCCCACAGGTGCAGCTCCAATCTTGTTTTTCCCCCATGTTTATTTTGCTCACTGTGGGTAATTCCTACAAAACTACCAAAATACTGAATTGTGTTTGGCGTGTTTTGTCTTAAGCTTTCTAACCACCTTCGGGAAATGCACCTCTTAATCCGGAAAGCTCTTCTTGCCCAGTGTTGCCCCTTCCCTGTGAATGAGCTTGTTGATATTTGTATCAAGATAAATGTCAGCATAAAATAGCTTTTAATTGTGAGAAAGATGATGGTCAAGTTTTTGGGGCAGCCTCAATATTTGTGTTGGACACATCAGGAATAGATGCAAACACCCCTGCATTTGCATCAGTCTAAGAACTGTCGAATAGAATACAAAAGAATTTCTAGAAGAGAAAATGGAAATTAAATGGGCAGTTTAATCCAAACTTGAGCTGACTCAAGTCACTTGCACAGGTCTAGGGTGTCCCAAAGCATGCCTGTGACACACACCTGGAGATGAGACTGTCATAGGGAGTTATGATGGCCTCCTCATGCCAAAGTGTGCCCTGGAGGCCAGTGATTTATGCTGGCCAATTTTGGACAGTGTAGGGTCTGGTGGGCAGGGGGAAGTTGGGGAGTAGGTGGTTTGTAGGCATTTTAGGGTGGAGAGGGCAGATGGAGACTATTTCTGGGAACAGATAGGCAGGGTGTGGGAGGTAGTAGTGGGATATGGCAGTTGTGCCAAGTCCAAGCTCTGTTCCCTGGGCAGTGCACAGTAGCCCCAGGCTGCTCCATTCTGCTCAGATTTGTGCCACTTCCCCTTACTGGAAGTGATGAAGGTTTGATGAACTTGATGAAGGTTTATCACTGTGACTACTTTGTACTGGGGTCTGCTGGGGATCCCTCTAGTGGTCAAGGTGTAATCCATGGTGTGATTCTGACATTCAAAACTACTGCACTATCTCTGAACATGGATCTGCTTGGGTTTTACAATCATCCTAGCAGGCCATTTTCCGGGTTTCTCGGTTTGTTTCCCACTTCGAAAGAAACTGTTAGTGATCAAGGAAAATGCCGTTTCTGATGAGATGCCTCAGCCTGTTGCTAACTCTGATAACCTTCTTATGCTAGGCAAAGTCCTATTTATTGGACATACCGATACAGAAGATGGAATTTCAGCCAGTGCTGTCTGTCATCCCACAAATGAAAAGATGCACCTGCTGAAATTTCCTCTTTTATACATTTGTTTAAGGTCCAGGGTCCCTAAAGCGGCCCATCCTGCCCATCCCTGCTTTTTGTTTATAGGAATAGCTTATCAGCCATTTGATATCAGAAAATGAAGTGGCTTGCCTTAGACAAGCTCAGAATTTGATAATTTGTCCAGTGCATTCACTTGAAATAAGACCCAGTCTGGTCCCACAAGATGGATTGAAGCAGCAGGCTGCATGGGGGTAGGTGTTCTTATATTCCATATCCTCCCACCATCCATGGAGCTGGGCAGGGGTGGTGAGACCAGGAAAACTGCCTGATGTCACCTAGCATCCACCAATGCTGCCTCATGCTTATCATACTCCTTCATACAGTTTTTGCAAATGTGGAGGACAAAGGAGCTTCTTCATTTGTATGGATTCTGTAAATAGTCAGAAATCTCACATTTTCAGATTTTCAAAAAACTCATGATAAGAAAATGGATCATGCAGCTCATGTCTTCAGCAGTCTGCAAAAAGGCAGCAGCAGAGACCCCCAACCTGTGACCTCCTTGCACCCCACCATCCACTGCAATTGTAGGCCATAGCAGGTCACATCAGGGCTCGACAGCAGGAGAAAAAAAAAAGCAGCAAGGTGCCATGGTCATCCTCTGCTGATGGCTCTTCTTTCTTTCTTTCTTTCTTTCTTTCTTTCTTTCTTTCTTTATTTATTTATTTATTTATTTATTTATTTATTTATTTATTTCCCACATTTCTCCCACTATCTAAACAGGATCCTCTACCTCCTTCCCCTTTCAGGCATGGCCACACGAGCAAGAAGGAGGGAAAGCCAAAGTGCCCCCCTTATCTTCATTTTCCTGCATCCTGTTTGTTTCCAGTCAGCTCCAGTATACAGAGACTGGGTATAACATGCTGGGAACAGGACACTGTTCCCAGCACGCTGGACCCAGTTGCTGTCTTTGAACATGGCTGGCTGGGAACAAGCAGAGTCCATAGAAGTAAAGGAAATTGGGTAGGGGAGGTGAGAGATTGCTGTGTTATGTCCCCCTTCCCTTTGCCTGTTTAGCTGCTTCTATAAACAGGCAGGCAAGCAAGGAGGAAGAAGAGGTGGTGACAGCAAGCACAAACTGGAAATAAAAGAGAAAAAGGATGGAGCAAAATTAGGGTACTGCCTCAAGTACCAATAAAATGCAGGGAGAGCTAACAGTTTTTTAACCATTTTCATCATGTTTGGGCTGCACCTATATGACCCACATGGACCTCTCTGGTACTTTTCCCACTTATGTATAATTACAGCACAATCCTGTGCAGGTTATAAGTAAGTTCTGATATGTTCAGTGGGATTTCTTCTCAGGTACATGCACAATCTCTAGGGTTGTAACTTTATAGTAACAGTCTTGCAATGTGGTGGGGTATGTTTAATAAACTTCAAATGGTAGTTAAAGGAGGCAAGTCATGGTAGTATTGCATATACTGGAGCAATCTAGAAGAGCAGAAATACAGACTTTGGAACAGCCTTGCTGTTAAAAAAAATGGTGCTGTCTTTTTGGAGGTTCTTTCTTTTTCTTCCTTCCATTGCACCAATTTTATCTACAGCAATCAAGCTGTCTTTTAATTCAAGGAAAAAAGAGCTGGTGTTCTTAAGTTGTGTAGGAACCTAACCCATAGCAGATGTTACTTCCCTTAAGCACCATTCATAAGGTATTAAACCACCCACTTTATGCTGTAATAACATTAATAGTCTTAAAGAAACCAGGAGATTCAGAGTTAAACCCGACACTCTCCCCTTAAGTCTTCACATTGTATTTAGGTACAGCATTGCAGCACTAAATAATCAGGAGCCCAGCAAATAGATTGGGAGGGTGGAGGGATGTTCATACCATATGTGCTATAATACCAAAGCACAGCAGGGTGAGATAAGGACAGTATTTTAGTCTTAACTCCGAATTTCCTGGGATTTTTGTCAGTCTAAGACAGATCCTTAATGTCTTAGATTGGACAATAGATTGCATTCTAGGTGTTTGGGACTTCCAGTGCAATCCTGAATATGTCTGCTCAGAAGTAGACATGTGTTCAATAGTACTTACTCCCAGGAAAGTGTGTGAGGATTGCAGCTTTCAATGATTAAAAAAGGAGAATAACTATTGTTCACAAAAGAATGAACAAGTGATCATAAATTAACCACTTTGTAAGTATGAGGCAATTGGAGAAGCTATGTAAAAACTTTGAAAGCAGGTACCTTCACTAGAAGTGAGGCAGGAAAGTTGGAGAGGGTCCTCCAACTTCCCATGCTACTGTGTTGTGCAGTGGAGGTGCTTATGGAAGCCTCTTCTACTCGTAGGTAAGAGAAAGTTTGTTCCCTTGCCCTGGCGGGACTGCATTGTGTCTGCATCGGCACCGGAAAGTTGGATAAGCATAACCAGAACATTAATTTTTCTAGATCTGAACTGTAGTGGAGTAACTGTTTTTCCTCTGATGACTTGTTTGAAGTTATAACATTTTCTCCAAGCACTGAAGGCAGATGAGGAGGGGTCAAAGTGCAGTGCTGGAGCACCTTAATCGGGTACATAAGATCCCAGATTCATTCCCCAGCTTTTACAGGTGGGACTGCAGAATAAACCTTGAGGTGCCTCTGCCGATCAGTGTGGACATCCACTAAGGCTGCAATCCTAAACACACTTTCCTGTGAGTAAGACCCATTGAACACAAGGAGACTTTCTTTTGAGTAGACATGGTTAGGATTGTGCTCTAACTTAGGATATTAAGGGAACAATCCTAACCAATTTGGGCTAGCACAGTTCACCTGCTCCCTGTTCCTGTGGTGGTTGGGGAGGCCAGCGCATGCTTGTGCACTGGCCTCAAACAACCCCTTCCCAGGAATGGCACTTTGGTGACAACCCCAGGCCAGCAACTTGTGCCAGGACTTATGCCAGCCTGAGAGAATTAAAACAGAGAAGAGATGGTACAATTTTGATGTGTCACCAAAGCAAGAATATGAATTTGGACAACTTCTGGTTAATGGAAAATAGGGTGCCTGGCGTTCTGCGATTCATGGGGTCATGAAGAGTTGATGCAACTTAATTACTGAACAATAACAACAACACAATTTATAGGATTTGTGCTATTGCTTGGCCAGTCCCTGTAGGCTCATGTTGGGAGGGTTAAGAGAGTGACCTGGGTTCCAAAACAACCTACTGCAGGGCCTCAAAGCTTCATGTGGTGAGGAGATTATTTCACATGTGATCCTCCACCACAGGATGGGCTGCTTCTCCAGGGACCAGTTGGCACCACACCTCCTTGCTGTTTCAGTGGGGCTTGACTGAGTAGACTGGTCTCCAGTACTGAGCAGCAGCACCATCATGAATCTGAAAACCTACATAGGTCTTCTTGGCGACAATGATTTCATTGCCACAGATCCAAATTGCCCAATTCCACAGACTGGGGCTCAAGATGAGATAAGGGATCAAACGTTATCTTACCCTGGGGAGACTCCATCTTGCTCAGTTTTAGTGCTGGGTGCATGGGCTGTGTGGCCCCACCTTACCAGCAATGGTTTGGATTGGGCTGTTCTTCCCAGGTCATCTGTTAACCTGACCAGAATGTTACCTGAAAGAAAAACATTGTTCACCACCCGCAGACTGCTCTAAGACTGACCATACAATCCAGAGTAACTACGGGAGCACTCAAGAGACATTACATGTACCTGTAGTTACTGCACCACCTAGTGAAAACCTATGGGAAATTCATATTGCAATCCAGAGCAAATTGTTCTTACACTGGAGCAAGGACTCCTATAGTTACTCTGGATTGTGCCCTGAAGCAGTTTGTACAACCTTTAGACTTATAAAATCATATATACTGCATATCCCAAATAATTGTCAAATGAGAAGGTCCTGCAGTCTGTACATGTCTGATTTGCTTGATCTTTCTTCCTTAGCTACTGAGTCTGATATAATTTTCTCTAGTTTTTCACCCCAAAATGGAACGTCCTGTATCTTCCAAGGCAGAAGTTCAAGTCTGGCCATGCTAACTAGCTTTGTTCTAAGAATCACAATGAAAACCTTCATATAGTGAGCCAAGTTCCAGATCCATGAGTATTTTTTTTGGTGGTTGGAGAGTTTGAACACAACCTTTCTGAACAATCCTCACCGAAAATACAAGTCCACTTCTTGAGAGAAAAGCTTATTAAAAACTAGCAGATCTCAGTGGTTTTATTGCAGACCAATCAACCTGAACCTGTAAAGGAGTCTGACCTCACCCAGATTCATGGGTCTTCTATTTTTTTACTTCACCTGCTGGTGATAGGAATTGATTTCAAAGGCTCTAAAATTAGCCCTGTACATCAAAGAATTGTTACAACATGTCTCTGTAACGCTGCAGTTTTACAGGTTTTTCTGTTCAGAGTGTGTTCTTTAATTGAAAAACTGTAACCCTCAAATCCAGAAATTGGTGACTGAGTTAGCTCACCTACAGAGAGATCACTAGAAAATTGACTTCTATGGAAGAGGTTGTTTCCATGGGATGCAAGCAGAAATAGGAGGGTAGTTCTCATGAAGTTAACAAGGTCACGTTGTTTGAATGAGGTCTAGTGTAATTGTATATAGTTGACCATATGAGAAAAACGGGCATCGCACATGCAGCTTAGGGCTTTGGTGGTGCTCCTTTCCCAAGGGTCCAGATTCACAGAACTATACCACTTCTAGTTTTTTTTTAAAAAAACCAATTTCCAGATACTGTGGCAGAAAAAAACTAGTACCACAGCTGCTTCTTGTTGACTCTGTAACCAAAGCAGTGGCATCACTTGGCAGGTATGGGGTGTGAGGGCCACAGTAGGAGACAAACAAGGGGGATCACACCACTGCTGGCCAAAATGTATAAAATCTTGTTATTTTTGAATAATACCATCATGTAATATCATTTGATATATATTACATGCAAAATGCAATGAAATAAACCATGATTAAATATCTCTGTTGTGTTGAAAAAACAGTAGGAGCAAAGCAATGGGGCATCACTACACCCACCCATCACATGAGGTATATAACCACCCATCTTCCCCTTACTTTCCGTGCCAACGCTTGGGAGAAGATCCATCACGTACTCCATCATGATGAAAGTCTTTGCTTTCACAACCATGACTGGCTCTGAAAGTAAGGGGAAGAGGTTCTTTACATAAGTATCTCTTCTCCTGGGGGAAAAAAACCTGTTTGCTCTCTCTCTCTCTCTCTCTCTCTCTCTCAGGGAGTGCCACTGTGCTGGCCTCCTTTATGGGTGACTAACCCTAGTGATGAACCAAAGACATTTTACTGTATTAGACAGATGTGCTACATGTTTTTATATATGCATGCCTCCCCCATGTCAAACACACCAAACTCAAAATGGTCTGTTTGAAGGCATCTAAAAACAGCACAAATACTGGGTAATGGATGACACTGTAGATTTTGCAAAGGTGTTAGTTAAAATTTTCAAGAAGGAGTTTTGTACAGGTTGTTCCTCCATCAAGTTAGGCACACCTAAGGCCCATGACATCAGTGGATCTCAATGCATTTAACTTTCCTTGGAACTGCAAACCAATATTGTACAGAGTGATATAGCGTCGTTGATAAAAGACAACACCAAGGGTTTGGGATGCTTTATATCGGTATTCCCACAGCTGTGGTGTTTTCAAAGTAAGCATGTGAGTCTCCAGGAAGAAAGCTCCCTTTTTTCCGCCTTGTTTTCTGTCTTTAGCACCTTTTAAGCCTGTTTTCCTCACCCTTCCACCCTATCTGTTTTTAAGCAGCAAGAAAGGTGGTAAAAAGTCTTTGCACTCATAAAGCTTTGATGGCTTGGCCATCTGGCTTGGAGCCCTCATAAAGGAAGCCCCATTGAGGTGAGGAAGGTCAGAGGCTACCCAAGCCAGAGACCAAAGAGTCCAGTCTCATGTCAGGCTGGAAACTGATGTCTGTCTGTTCCAAAGCAAGTTGTACTTCTGGAGACAGTATCCAAAGAAGTGGTGAATCAACATCACTCCTCTCTCTATGGCATTTGAAATCTTACAGAAACTCTTGCCCACTTCCCACTGCCATATCACATTGTTTAAACTTACCTCATTAATGTTTAGCTCATTAATGAGTGACCTGAAGGCAGAGAACACCCCCCCTCACCTGCACCACTGAAACAACTTTTGTATAAATGAATCCTTGCTGTTTTGAGACTATAAAAAATAAACAGGCCTGGTTATTTTGGGAATGAAAAAAATTATCTGAGAAGCATGTGAGATTATTTGGTACATTCCAGCCAGCCTAAAGACATAGCATAATTTACAAATTGCTTCCCTCTCCCCGAATTACAGTAAATACCTATAGACTAATCTCCCTGTTATAATTAAAGCAGGCCTCTGTTAGTCTTGAAAGACTATGGTATCGTGCTCGGTGCTGCATACGCTGCATGCGAAGCACGCAAGCCTGGGTTAGATTGTTATGGAGGATAGGCTGTTACCCAAGCAGCAAATCCCCCCTCTCCACGCCATTGAACTAGTCCAATGGAAAGGCAGAGCCAATATGATTGGATCCAGCTGCGTCGCAGAGCTGGGCTAAAGACAGGAGCTCACCCTGTCTTGTGGGGCCAACCCAGGTCTCGAACCCTGGCCTGCTGGTTAACAGGCACAGTGTCTTAGCCACTTGCGCCACCCACAGCCTAATACTATGATAATATGATATGATAATATAAATAATAATATATTATTAATAATAATAAAATATAATAATATAATACATATATTAGAATAGGTAACAGTTCCTTGCAGTAGCAACAGAGAAACGTCCAGCCATGGCTTTCAGTATTCAAGTAGCAACAAAAGAAGATGCATCCTAAAAAAGTGTTATCCTTCATCTGAGAGGGTAGTGTTTGACACATTAGGGACCTGTGTGCTCAATTAACCACCAACAGCCTCATTTTTTCTGTTTTTCTTATCCTGCTCCTCCTCCTTGGTCCATCTTTTCATCACAGAAACCTTCAGCAAGTTCTATTGATAGCCTTGTCTGCAATGCAAACACTCAATTACCAAGCGATTTGGAAAATCTACATTTAATATGACCAGCAGCCATGTGGTAGAAAGCATGATCACTATGAACTGCCTTCCCCCTTTCCCCTGGGCCAGCTGAATGGACTTGCATCACCCCAAGACTGCCTTTTAGTTGTGCCCCAACAGAGCAATCCTGACCCCTGGTTAGGCTGGCATAAGTCCCAGAATAAGTCCTGTGCTGGCATGGGGATGTCACAAAATTGCTGTAAGGCACTTCTGTGCCACTCCTGGGGGGTGGGTTAGGGCAGTGCACAGACACACACCAGTCTCCCCGTGAGAACAGGGAATATTTCAGTTGTGGCAGCCTAAATCGGTTAGGATTGCATCAAGTCACCGTACTCAAATCCCCAAACACTGGTAAATGGCATCTTTAGGGAAAACATTAATGAAGAAATTTAAGAGTGATTCTTTTTTTTAAAATAAAAATGGAGTTCCCAGTCTAGTTGCCAGTGGATCTGAAACTGTACATCTGGTCTAGATGCTATCTTTATTTTCTAGGAAAGAAAGTAATAATGATACAACGTGCAAGAAGTTTCTTGAACATCCATAGGACAGATCAAATCAAGTCACAAGGCCACAATAAAAACTTCTAGGTTAGGCTTGCTTGCCACTAAGTTTGAGCAATAAGGGCACTAAGCAAGCTGCTGTTCAGCATGGCTGACTTGCATTCATCTTTGCTTTATCCTTCCTGATCCTGCCCTATCCCCATGACTTCTCCTCAGTTGATTCTGCAGCAGACCGAAAAAGCCACATATTCAAGCATCATTTTGGAACATAGTTTTCATATCCCAGAGTCACATAAGAACACATTTCTTCCTTTTAACATGATTTAATATCTCATTGTTGCTCCTCCTCCTTGGTCCATCTTCTTTTTGTCACATAAACCTTCAGCATGTTGTATCTATCTATCTATCTATCTATCTATCTATCTATCTATCTATCTATCTATCTATCTATCTATCTATCTATCTATCTATCTATCTGTCTGTCTGTCTGTCTGTCATCCTGCTGCTTATATAATTTCTCACCTCTTATTTTCTGCCTCCTTTCTGTTTCAAAAGGATGTATTTTGCTAAATGCCTTAAAAGTGAACTTTGGAGAAAAACTACAAATCAAAATCAAATAAATATCTTCCTTATGGTTTTCTTTCTTCATCTTCTTCGTCTTCATTTATGATGGATTGCATGCTCCTTACAGGGTAGTCTACAGTCTCCAAAATCTCCTATTTCTCAGTGACCATAGTGTGTGAAATCATGTGTTTAATACATTCAGTGCTATTATGTGCTCTGTAACCATATGTTTTTGGCCTGTACTCTGTCCTTCCACTAGATGTGAGTACTTATTTAATGCACGTTTAGAGGTTTAATCCACTGGTCTTTAAAATCCTGAATGGGCTTCCTTGTGTTATTTCAATGAGTTATTCAAGAGAGGTCAATTTATTCATTGTGGGTCAAATCAACACAGGCGCTACATTAGCTTCTGCTGACTCAATCCCCCCTTTAGTTAAAATCCACTCTATACAGGGAGGATGTAATGTCCACTGCTGGTACAGGCCAGCAAAGACTCAAAATGGAAATTTTGGATAAGTTACCCAAAATGAAATGGTACAACACAACAAGTTACTCTAAATTTTCCTAAGAAAAAATTAGTGTTAAGATGATAAGAGCCTCCGCTGGATCAGGCCAAAGGCCCATCTAGTCCAGTTTTCTGTATCTCACAGTGGCTCACCATATGCGTCAGAGAGCACACAAGACCTGTATCCAGTACAGGAGTCCTCCCCTCCATCTGGCATTTTGAGGTTGACCACAACCTCAAAATCAGTTTTACTTAGGCCCTGTTCTTTCCATATTCTGCCCTTATTCATTTTACTAAGTTTATTCCTTATTCATTTTACTAAGATCTCAAATAACAGACAAATATCCTGTCTGTTATTTGAGATCAGTACATCCTCCAGAAAATCAACCCTGACTCTTCACTGCAAAGACAGATACTAAAGCAGAAGTTCAAATATTTTGGTCATATCATAAGAAGGTCATATCATATCACCACATCCTCTACATCCTCTTCCATCCCTTTCTCCTTTTTGCCTTCAGTTTTTCCCAGCATCAGACTCTTTTTCTAAGGAGTCCTTCCTTCTCATGAGGAGGCCAAAATATTTGAGCTTCAGCTTCAGCATTTGTTCTTCCATTGAACAGTCAAGGATGATTTTCTTGGAGGATGGACTGATCTGATCTCCTTGAAGTCCAAGGGACTCTCAAGAGTCTTCTCCAGCACCATAGTTCATATAATATAATATTTAATTATTGGTGATAATATTGAAAGAGTTTTTTATTTCTAACTTTCCAAATTTGAATGCATCTTTGGTGTTTATAAGTAAAATTATATTTTTAAAAAAGAATAGACTATCCAGTGCAAAGGTTATTTTGTGAATGAAGTGAGGATTATGACCAAAGCTGGTGCTTGAATCATATGAATTGCCGTAAAAGAACTCACACAAAAGTTTATTCTGGGAATGACAAGTCCATGTTTAAAGCTCAAATTCATATTCTTCTAAATTTGGGATGGAGGTTGATTATTTTTGTTTTCTTCAAAATCCCACACAATTCCAGCTCTATTTACAACTTAAGATTTGACTTTTTGTTAAATTCATTTCATTGCTTGGAAGGAGGAAAACACATGTTGCATAATTATGGCTTGGATATAATTTTCTGCAGTGGTTTTAATGGTTGGAAGTCCTTTAAATTCATGGAAGAGAGTGTGCTTCAAAGGGTTGTCTAAGAGTGCAACTCTCCTTCAATGAATGTTAAGGACTTCTGTTTACAGAAGGTCACAGTTTAGGATTTCAATAAAATGTATATTGTAATATCTCTATACAGTATAGCTTTACTCTCACTGTATAGTGCAGAAGCCATTGAGTAGATCATATAGGCATTTATTATTATTGGCATCCTTCAGTCTCGAAAGACTATGGTATTGTGCTCTGATTGGAGGTCCTGAAACAACATCTAGTGTGACTAAAGAGGCCAATTCGAGAGTGGCAATCCCTTCCACACTGAGGACAAATAAATTCCGTCCCCTGCCCAGGTCCCAGGTTTCGCTGCTTCTGGGTCTGTCTCTTTGCTTCAGCCTGCCGAACAAGTGTCTCTTCCAGTTGGAGAAGGCCATGCTGGGTCTTTTGCCTCCACGCTGAACGGTCAGAGGTCAAGGTTTCCCAGCTGTTGATGTCCATTCCCAAGGCCTTTAGATCCCTCTTGCAGATGTCCTTGTATCGCAGCTGTGGTTTCCTTCTTGGGCGCTTTCCCTGCACTAATTCTCCATATAAGAGATCTTTTGGAATCCGACCATCAGCCATTCTCACGACATGCCCAAGCCAGTGTAGACGCCGCTGTTTCAGAAGTGTGAACATGCTAGAGATTCCAGCACGTTCCAATACTGTGTCATTTGAGACTTTGTCATGCCAGGTGATGCCAAGAATACGTCGGAGACAGCGCATATGGAAGGTGTTCAGCTTCCTCTCCTGCCATGCATAAAGGGTCCAAGACTCGCTGCAGTACAAGAGTGTGCTCAGGACGCAAGCTCTATAGACCTGGATCTTTGTATGTTCCGTCAGCTTCTTATTAAGCCATACTCTCTTTGTAAGCCTGGAGAATCCATTTTCAACGCTGGATGACATTGAACATCTAACTGGTGCAGGATACACTAATTCTTATGTCACTGTCATACTGTGGATGGCTGAATGATTACACACTGAATTCATGCTACAAATTAGTCATACATTATGAAAAATGCCTGTAGTGATCTGAAGAAACACTTCATGAACAGCCATTCCTTTGAGAAAATCATTTTTGAAGGATCAGTGAGATGTAAAAGCCTTTAATATTTGGGTTTTCTGACAACAGTTATAAGATTTTGTGACCTTGCTTCTTGTCAGATCCAAGTACAAAAAGTGATATTTTACACTGTAAGTTTTTGAGACTCAAATTGATTTATGTCAAAGAAAACAAGCACACTACTTAACTTTATGTGCTTCTGACAAGTCTCTGCTTCTGGTTAGAGACATTAAGCTGTAATTTCCTCAGAAATGTGTGGCAGAAAACAGGACCTTAATTTTGATTGTGCCACATTTTTATTTAAAATGCGCAGAAAGCACGAAACGTTTTCTGTCTATGACCCTCTGACTTCATTATCTTACCTTGACCAATCCCAAAATCCTAATGACTGGAATTTTCTGGATTCTTCCCTAGATAAGGGAAGATCAAAATTTGTTTTGGTTTCAGGATCTCCCTCAAATTTTAACAATTGCCCCATGACAGTTTATGGCAGAAATAAGATTTTACATATAAACAAGAATATGTATTGAGAAGAAATGTCATGGATGTGTATGTCATACAAAATAACAAATTCTGTTGTGACGCAGCAGATGTGCTAGGCACCTGCCTCCATTACTGCATTGTATTTTCTTGTCTCCCAGCTATTCATGCACACTTCATTTTTACAGTAGTAGTTAATCAAAATTAACACCTGAGCACAGAGACTGATGTCTCAATCCAATGGCCTGTGAGAGGTACGTAAATATATTTTTAATATACCTCGTGGCAGGTTGCCTAGCTGTTAGATATTTTGTGGCATAGGAGAAGGCACGGATAGGTTGAGGAGGAGAATCATAGAATCCTAGAGTTGGAAGGGACCTAGCAGGTCATCTAGTCCAACCCCTGCCTGCAGCAGGAAATCCTCCTAGAGCATCCCCAACAGGTGCTCGTTGAGACTCTGCTTGAAGATCCCCAGTGAGGGAGAGTCCACCACCTCCCTTGGCAATCTGTTCCACTGCTGAACTGCCCTCACCGTCAGGAATTTTTTCCGGATTTCCAGCCGGAATCTCCTTTCTTGCAGTTTGTACCCATTGGTTCTAGTTCTGCTTTCAGAAGCAGCTATGAACAAAAGAGCCCCTTCCTCCATATGACAGCACTTCAGGTATCTGAAGAGGGCAATCATGTCTCTTCTCAGCCTTCTCTTCTACAGGCTGAACATCCCAAGTTCCCCCAACCTTTCCTCGTAGGGCTTCCTTTCCATCCCACTGATCATTCTTGTCGCTCTCCTCTGGACATGCTCCAGTCTGGCTGCGCCTTTCTTAAAGTGAGATGCCCAGAACTGAACACAGTACTCGGTGATCAAAAGAACCCAGCGTGGAATTACCAAGAATAAATCTTGCCAGACAAATCTGATCTCCTTTTCTGACTGGGTTATGAGCTTACTGGACTTATTTGGAGAAGGAGGGGTACTTTGGGCTGGAAAAATGGGGATAGGATATTGATGCTCACTGTTGCTGCCGAGGTCATCCTTCGTTCACCTAACTACACCTTGCCTTCCACTTTCCTGCCTGGAATCTCTCTAAGCCACCTACAATATGCCGCCCTTTCTTTACCTGATCTGGTGCAGGCTCATTGGACTTCCCATTCCCGTGGTGATGTAGGGAAGCAAGCCCATGTCTGTGCACTGGCCTATCCCTCTCCAGATGTGGCGCAGAAGTGCCTTGCAGCACTTTTAACATTCCCAGCCCAGCATGTGACTTATGCTGGGGCTTATGCCAGCCTAAGTAGAGGTTAGGATTGCAGCCTCAACTGTGTAATTTTAAAATTATTAATTGTTTGGGTTCTATTGTATTATGTATGTTTGATTTTGGAAATGGCGCTTGAGCTTTGGCAACCAATATCAATCTCCTTTAGTCACCACATCTTTCCAGTCCTATCTCATTCTGAAATCACCTCTTATATGTACAATGGAAACCAGAGCAGCTGTTAACCATTTCGATAGGGATCCTCCTTTTATTTACATCCACAAATCACATCATCACAATGTCTACTCTGATTACATGAGCACATTACAGGACAGAAAGAAAAAGCTCCATTCTGATTTATTAAAACAGCTGAAAGGATGTTAAGTGTAGTGGTTCCTGATTGTTAGACTAGACTGTATTTGAATTTTTAATCCCATTTACCTGCCCAAGTGCCAGTTTATAATTCCATTTTCTTCACACCTGCCTGGGTGCCACATTGAAACTATGTTCAAGCATGACCTACAGCATTTGATAATATCATGCATGGCTTTAAGAGAAAGGGGTCAGGAAGACAGATGGCCAAGGAGAGGTTAAAAAAAAGGGGTGGGGACAGAATCTGTTAAATCTGTCTCTGTCCTAATTGGCAGGAAAAGAACGCTGATAGGCATGAATTGTTAAGATGGCTCCTCTGACCCTACTATTTAATTCAAATAAGCAATTAGCAAGTGTGCCACAATTGGAATTGATGTAAACTCTTCAGTAGACAAGTACTTTAGACCTTTCAAGGCAGTTAGTTTACCAGCTGATTGCCACTTGGGTGATAGACGACTCATTCCTCGCTGCATGGAGAACGAAACGAGGAAATGCACAATATTACACTTTTGATGGTGTGAAAAACAAGCATGTATTCAGTGCAGAAGGCACAAGGGGCTGTCTTACGAAACAGTTCATTATTTGGAAGAATGTGTGATTTAAAGGTGATACCTGTTTTGTGCGTGTGTCTGTCTCAAAAACATAAGCAAGAGTTACTTTTCAGGAGCAGTACTTTTCAAGATTTTTGTGCTGGACCTTTCCAGAAGGAGATGACGATAGAGCAGAGTTTCTCAACACTACTTTGCTGTTATACCGCTTGCTGCTGATCTCTCCTTGGAGGTACCCTAGAACACATCATTGCTGGTTATCTCTGGGTTCAAAGAATGTGACAAGAGATCCAAGATCTTACCTTCCAAGCAAGATTACAATCCTATCCAATTTAGGCCTGTACAACTCACTTGACTCCCCATTCCCATGGTGGCATGAGATGCCCATGCATCTCTGTAGACTGGCCTAACACCCCCATTTGCAACATTCCTAGGCCAGCACCAGGACTTGTTAGGATTGCAGACTCAGGGTGTGCAGGTAAGATTTTTCTAGAGCACCAACAGTGGTGCATGTATCATCATATGAAAACACTTGCTATAGTCTAGCCAAGTCGTCTGTCACCATTGAAAGTTCCCAACAGTCTCACTGCCAGGAAATGGGTACTGTGAATTCCACTTAACCACTTGGCATACTATTGGTAGTACAAGCACCACTAGTTGAAAATCCTGGCAGTACTCCAGTTTGCTACTCTATTGATTATATTGTGGTGGAGAATGAAGGTGTGTTTAGAAGTTAGAAAAAGGTATTTTGTCCTCACCATAGATCTTCCCTTTCCCATTCCATTATTGGATGCAGTCCAACTCTATAGGGTTGAACTGCTTCCATTTCTCTCAGGGATCATCAACAAATAATACTTTTTTAAAAGTGCAGGCTTGTCTATAACCGCTGAAATCTAGGACCTGCCGTGAGTTTTGAGCATAAAACCAATATTTGCTGCTTGTTGTTATTCAAGGAAACCAGAACTTTAATCAAAGGCCATATTTCATGATATCTGAGCACATCCAGTTCTGTTGTGTTTGGGGAGAAGTTGGCTGCTTTCTGCTACTAAACCAAAAATAATCTGGGAATCTTCCACAGTGGGTGAAAAGGATTCTCATTGCTTCATCTCTCCTTGTGTTGCTGCAAGGCCTGCTGGCTGAAAAACTCTTACAGGCACTTGGTATTGTTAATTTACCTCTCCTGGGGGCCCTGCATGACCCTTGCTATGTAGGTCTCCCCTCTAGATGCTGGCAAAGCTGCTACAAGGAACATATCCCACTTAAGCTCAATACAGGAAGCAACACAAAGACTCTTCGCAAAGCAATTGTTTCAGTGAGGCTGAAAAAAATCCAACAGAGAATTCAGGCTGCCAGGAGGAATGCATGGGGGAATACTCTTGTGTATTGCAGTGTATTGTGTCCTTTGGGTTTGAGTCTGCCAAAAATCCCTGTAGCTCTGAATTTGGTGAGTGTGGCTCAAGAGATTTTAATGATAAACAGGCCTAAATTTCAATATGGCAGTAAAAAAGGTGATCTATCCTTGCTCTAGAGCAGTGATTCTCAACCAGTATGCCATGGCACACTGGTGTGCCGTCCTCAGGTGTGCTGCGGAAATTTGGGGACTGACAATCATTAATAGGAAAATTGGGGGATTAGAACAGTCTGGTGTGCCTTGTCAATAGTAAAAACAATTGATGGTGTGCCTTGACAATTTCAGTGCCTTGTTAAGTGTGCTGTGAGATGAAAAAGGTTGAAAATCACTGCTCTAGAGGCTGAGCTTCTCCATCACTGGCTAAAACAACATAGGTTACACCTGATCATTAAACACACATTTCTGTCATATGATTAAGGTTACTAGATACAAAGTGGGTCAGAGTGCCTATACCTTTAACCACTGGAAAGAAACAGGAAATTTGGTAGAAACAGTTTTTTTCAGGGTCACCAGATGCCATAATTGCAAAAAAGAAGGCACTCCAAATATAGGGCATCCAAGAAAAATGTAGGGCATAATAAAAGCTAAAAACATTTGTATATATTTTTCATCTGGTTAATTTAAAAATTATACAGAATAATAAAGAAAATACAAAATATAACCAAAAAATAAAACAAATTAAACTGCACTTATTCTCTCAGGTCTCTCAGGCTGCAATCTGCCCCCCTTACACAGGGGTGAGCCCCACTGATTATAAAAGGGCTTACTTTAGAGTAGACATGCGGAACTCTCAGGCTCTTTTCCATTACTCCCCTTACATTGGAGTGAGCCCCGTTGACTGTAATAGGTCAATGCAAAGGCTGGTCTCTCAGGTGAAGATGAGTAGGTGCTGGTGAAGTGCTGAAACTGGCCATATCCCAACTGGGATTATTTTTTTAAAACTTGTATTCCAAAACATTGTTTGTATTGCAACACAGAATTTATTAGAAATGTTTGCTTGTCTTGCAAAATGCTCTCAATCCAAAATGCTCTCAGTCCAAGGTTTTACTGTACCTGCACAATATCTCCTGCTTCACTCCATGAAAGCGGCACCTCTTTCATGTAAATTCTTCACCTTTACAGCCAAAATTCTGCAAGCATTTAATGGCTTCCACCAGAGCAAGAATCAACAATTGCTTATTATAGGGAGGCTGAATGTTCCTGCTTAAGCAGAAAGAGCAGTTAAGTGACAAACATCTAAATTTTTCAAATTTAGTCCAAATTTTTCTTCCTTCCTAATGATTTTTTCAAATCCTTATATATTTTTCACAGATGTAAATCTGTAAGATAGATAGGCAATTGGTATATGAAGGCAGTATGGGTGCAAAATCCAGAGTAACTGTGGGGAGTCCTTGCTCCGGTCTAAGAACAATTTGCTCTGGATTGCAATATGAATTTCCTACAGGTTTTCACTAGGTGGTGCAGTTACTATGGGTACACGTAACATTTCTGCTCCCGTAGTTACTCTGGATTATAGGGTTATGTGTATGAGAAAACCTGCAAGACGTCAGTGCATCATGGTAATTGTCAAGGCCAAAACAGCACACCATCCTTACAAACAACCCCTAGTGAGTCTTGGAAAAGGCACTTCTGTCATCTGAACATCACCCAGAGTATAAACTTCATTCCTTTGTGTACCCAGTTGCAGATGTGGCTTCTTTCATGTAAGATGTGCTATTCAACATGAACCGATATTGTAAAAATGATATGAGAAGATCCTGCCCGTCAGGCAGGTTTCAGGTGCCTCATCATTCATATCATGATACTAATTACAGTGATTAAAAAGATGTAAGACTACAACTGCTACCACTCTCTATCGCTGCCCTTAAAACAAATGTAAGGGACAATTAACAACAGATTAGCTACTCGCCTCGCTTTGCCACGTGAGGACGATCACTGACCTTCTCATTTCATCCTCATTAGTGTTTCAGGTCAGCAGAACCATTGCTCTTTAATCATCACCCACCATGCCTTGCAACCACACATGGAAACAAATGATGTGTTGCCAGGGAGGTCATGGGTCAAATATGAGTTTTGTTGTTGCTGAAGCACCGGCAAAAGGCAATGGGGTCAACTTTGGGGCAACTCTTTGCGGCAGTCTCCATCTGAGCACAGAAAATGTTTTTGAATGCAAGGAGCATGACACCTACTGTGTTTTTGTTTTTTCCTCGCAGCTGGAATTTACTCCAAGAATTTTTTGGGATGTAGTTGTTGAAATCAATCAATCAATCAATCTGTCTATCAATCTATCTATCGATCTATCGATCTATCCATCTAGATATATTGTGAGTTTGTGCAAACTCAGAAAAGCAGAAATGTTTTCTTTGTCACAATGAAAGGTTAACTAGCAGAGCATGAGAGGGTGTGAATACAGTGTGTGGTTTGCATTGAGTTTTTGTTTTTCACGCCCCCCCCCTTACAAAGCTGCATGTCACTCATAAAGTTATGAATGCTGGAAGCTTTTCACAGTGCGTCCCTTCACGCTGCTGCATCCAGTCTGGTGCTACTTTCCAATTTGCCACGGATAGCCTCTGAAGACTGTCAGGCTGAAGGCACCCAGTGCCAGCGTAAATGAGCCCCATTCATTTCTTGCCATTGGCATATGGCATGTCATTGTCCTTGGCCACCGAGGCAGAAGTGATGCAATTTGTTGGCATGTCCTGTCACAGTACAAACTATCTATCCCACTGTGCCCTCTGAAGACAACAGAAGCCAGAAAAGGGCAGCCAAAACTTCACAGCTTTATCATAAGAACATACATTCACACAACATCCTGGAAAAAAGAATGCTTTCCCCTTTTTTAAACCTATGGGTGAAGGAAGCTCTATGACTTGATTTCTCCTACCCCTTCAGCTCCCCATAAAGTCATATATATGCCACAGGGAAAAGCCCAAAGTGGCAACTGACAACAAAGTGATCAATTACTCCCACATCTGATGAAAATGCCCAGAAGCAACAAAAAACAACAGTCACACTGGCACAACTAATGTATTATCTTGACCTGTGTGTTAAGATGTGGCATCTGATGACAGTATTGATGCTAGGTAATAATGCAGTGGGTGACAGTAGTGGACAGCGTCTCCTCCCACTCTCCTAACTGACAATCTCGGGGAATCTATGATTGCTGACTAATACTGGTGGGTTCAGTTGCCTGGATAAGCCCTCTGATGGAGGTGGGCTCTCAACTGGTGACCAAACAGGTCAACTTTTGATGCCACCACTGTCCAGTGAAGTGGACTGAAATCAATGAAAGGCTACTCTGCAGTTAATGTGTTTGGCTTCAAGGGGTGAAATTTGAACTTTCCAGCACTGCCATACTGAAAGTACTGCCAGGGGTGTGCTCAAAATAAGGCCCCCATATTCAGGGTAACACCACTACAGCACCAGTGGGTCGCCTTACCTGTATGCCTGTGTTTGGGCAGGGACAGTGCTGAGGAGATCTGTGTCAGGTTGCTGAACTCAGGAAGGTGTTCAGGATTTGGCAGCAGACGTTCTCCATCCACCTTTCTGGGCTCTTCACTTCATCCTTCCCTTCTTGCACTTTCTCTTAACTTGGTGTTGCCCACTTCCCGTCTCCTTCAGCCCAGGAATACCATAGGCAGATGCTGGAGATGTGCCAGCTGCCCAGCCAGCTTTCCTGAGGGTCGGTTCCTCCTGGCACTGGTCCAAAGCCAGCATTCCCTCCTCTCTTGGTGCCGTAAGTGTGCCTTACAGCATGCTCACAACAGAGCCAGTGGTATCCATGTATTGCGGGCAATAGAGCTCTAAGGGTTAGACTCTGAATGACGTGTCCAGAGCTTTTCCATGTTTCTTCATCCAGGGGACAGACTGTCTACAGCAAAGAATCCTTAAACAAGTCCACAAACAGCCTGTTAAAATATGAGGTTGACCATTTTGTCACCAAAAATGATATCCAAATAGCTATCATCGAATGCTTCAATAAAACTCTGAAAATAAAAATGTGGAGATACGGTGTTTTACAGGTAAGGAAATCTTTGGTTATCCTGACATGCTCTCACAACTCATAACAAGTTGTCTCTCCATTTTTCACAGAACAAACATAGTCTGCCTCATTCACGGATGCTAACCATGCCAGTGTGACTGTCTGGAAAATGGAGATTTCCATTTATGGGGATTGTGTTAACAGAAAAGAGGTGGTTCTTTTGTTCAGAAAAAGAGACCGTGTGTCTCAAATAAAAGGAGCTTTTGCAAAAGAATATGAATAAAGTTTCACCACACAAATTTTCATGATAGACCAAGTTGGCAGCACGACACAAAAGCATCTATATTGGCTAAAAAATTACAAGGGAGAAACTATTGTTGGGACAGTCTATTACAGAAAAATTATGGTAAGTTAAAATTTGCAGAACTGAAGAAATTCTAAGTACAAAAGGATGGGAAGAGAATGCATTGCTTGGTGAAAATGTTAGGCTGGCCAGACAAGTTCACAAGTTGCTTGTCACCTGCTAATTTCTGCAAACCTGGAAAGAAGAAAAATGGACAATTGTGGGTTTTTACATCATCCTCCCTAGTATAACAATTTGGGAGGGGGGAATGGAGATCAAATGTTAACAATCTGTATTTTGCAGTTCATGCTGAAATTTTCAGTCAGCAGTTATTAGGTTGGGGTGTTGGATAGAATTAGGACATCTGATGTACCACAGCAGACATTTTGGCACTAGGAAACAATTTTGTGGAAGACATTTTTTTTCCACAAAGGGGGAGCGGATGGGAGAGAGGAAGTCATCCTCTTCCTCTACCTGGGTGAAGGGTTTGTTTCAGGTCATCCGGTATGCATCATTCAAGCCAGCACACCTCAACTTTCCCTCCTCAACTCCTCTAATCATGGACCCAGTTCTTTTTAAAGTGGCTCAGTCACTCTGCCTGGATCCACTCCTTCCCCTCCCTAGGGTCAAGAAGGGGGAGGCCTCTGTCCCCTTGTTTCACCTGTGGTTGCTGGTCCCTTTTCCTGAGAGGCTCTGCCCAGCCAGCGCTGCTCTTGATGCCTACCTGTGCTCCTACTGGGGGGTCTCCCCACCCATTACATGAGTATCCACCTCTATTTCTGCCTTCCTGCTTCTCCATCTGTCTGCATCCAGACTCATGTGCTCAGATGGGAGCACCCAGGACCTCTTGGCTCATGATACAATTTCACACTTGCGCTCTGTTGAGTGCTGGAGTGGTTGTGGCCTTGCCTGGCGGGAGGCAGCAGCGCTCAGCAGGTCACACCATAGCAGCATTTGACTTCTCTGCCTTTACTCCAGCTGCTCACCCTGGTGTGACATGGCTTCCAGCAGGCAACAGACCTATACCAGTCTGTGGCCTTGGGGTTGAGGACCCCTGATCTAAGTGATGAAAAATTTCTTCAGGTTTTCATGTTTCCATGATTTCACATCACTTTTTCCAAAGGCAGGCTTTTTCAAATGAATGAATGAATGAATGAATGAATGAATGAATGAATGAAATGCCAAGGTACTCATAGAAAGACATAATTTTGAAAAAGAGCTAAATGATAAGGATGGAAGCTCTGAGGACTTGTTCTCAGTACACTTCATTGTAGAAAGGGCTGTGGGTGGCGCAAGTGGCTAAGACACTGTGCTTGTTAACCAGCAGGCCAGGGTTCGAGACCCAGGTCAGCCCCACAAGAGAGGGTGAGCTCCTGTCCTTAGCCCAGCTCTGTAACATCAGCTGGATCCAATCGTATTGGCTCTGCCTTTCCATTGGACTAATTCAGTGGCGCGGAGAGGGGGGATTTGCTGCTTGGGTAACAGCCTATCCTCCATAACAATCCAACCCAGGCTTTCATGCTTCGCATGCAGTGTATGCAGCGCCGAGCACGATACCATAGTCTTCCAAGACTGATGGAGGCCTGCTTCATTGTAGAGCAGAATAAAAGAGCAGCAATGTCATGTGTTGAGGACTATAGGAGGAAAAAGCAACTCCAAGCAGCAAAAACTACGCTGGCCCGCTAGTAAACACAGTACAGTGTACTTCCTCTGGATTAATGGCAAGCTGGGGATTTACAGCCCACAGCTGCACCTCAGGACATCATCTTCCTCTCAGCTGGTCACTAATCCTCAGGAAATGCTCTGCTCCTAGGACATTATATATTAATTATTCCTCTCTCCATAGTGTAAAACAGAGGTGGGGGAGTGCTAAGTGAAAGTAGTAACCAGCACAGGTAAAACAATTACTGCTTTTCAGATGAGCCATGTGCAAAGAGTGTGAGCTTTCATGAGGCTTTGTCTAGGATATGACTAAATACATAGGCTCTTGAGAAGTGTACATTTTGTCCCAACTTGCTACTTTTATCCCTTTTTCAAAAAGTAGTTAAGAAAAGTAGAAAAGAAAACAACTTTTTTGCTCCAGAGGTAACTACAAATAACATTTATGAACATTTGAGAATCCACATGACAATGAATCCATATGGCATTGGAATAGGAATGTACTAGGAATGTATAGAATCCCTTGAAAATTATGTCAGTCGTCAAAACTTTAAAAGTTATAAAAGTTACTGCTTACCCTTTTGGAGCTTTGACATAATCTGTATATATGTGCATTTCAGAGTTCTTGTTTTGTACTTTACAATTTGGAAAATCTTTGTAGGTTTATAAAGTTCTCGTAATAATGTTACTTCTCACCAGACTTCAAGTTATCATGTAAATCATTCCCTATGGAAAGTGTTTGATTAACAGGTTGATTGTCCTCCCCTTTGATCGGTGGATTGTGTAACTGAAAGATTTTGGAAACCCGATGCATATTTGTGGCAGTAATTATAATTGCCTATAAATTTCACACAAATCACTCTACTGAAAACAGGCAGTAGAACAGTTTCTACTTTTGATTTAAATGCTGGGTGATAACATGATGTATGATTCTTTTAGAAGTCTAACTGAAAGAAGCATCTTTTAATCAAGAGCATTTCTAAATCTTTTTCAAAGGGAAATATTTTTCCACTTGCTTATTAACTGTACTGTCTATCTCCTGATTATATAATTGTTTTCATACAAATTTGTAATCACAATATGAATCATCAGATTAAAAAGTACCCTTGGAAGTTATAGTATCACCATAATATTTGCTAAGGTCTGAAAGCCAACCTTTCATTCAAGCAAGTTACACCTTTATACAGCCATCCTGGGCTGCTTTCTTTGAAATTCAATAACTAAGAGAAGCTCTAAGGGCCCAATCCAGAGTGAGGGCAGCGAGGAGTGCCCCAGCTGGGCTGCCCCAACTATTCTGAATCCAGAGCAGAAAGTTATGCTGCATCCAGAGAGTCAGGAAGGCTGGGCTGCCCCAGCCGCTCCAGAGCATCTGCAGTAGGCATTAAGTAAGTGACACGTGGGGATGGCTTGCTCCCGAGGAGACCCCCTTCAGATCACACTGAACAAGGTACAGCTGTGGTGCCTGCCTTATAAGGAGTCCCTAATGAGATGCCGGTACGGTCTACAGTGAATACAAGGGGCTTCTATAATTTGTTTTACTTTTTACAGGCATTGGGCAGTTTTGCTCCCTGTAGCATGGGTAATGTAAAGGTGTTACCCACGGGTTGTCCTGCTAGCCATGTAGGGTTCAGTGCTCATCCCTGTTACAAGGCCGAATAGCCAGCATTGTCCAAAGATGTCTCTATGGTCATATGACTAAACTCCAATTGTTAATTTCCTATCAAAGTGGTACCTATTTATTTACTTTCATTTACATGCTTTCAAACTGCTAGGTTGGCAGGAGCTGGAAAAGAGCTGGGAGCTCAAGCCGTCTTTCAGTTCTTGAGTCTTGAACCACTGACCTGGTGAACGTGAAGGTCAACAAGCACAGTGTCTTAATCACTGAGCCAGTTCAGCCCTCCTGTACCTTCTGGCCAGCAGGGATGCAGGTGAGTTGAAGAAAGCTGGGGAATATTGTTTACAAGTACATGATTGGAGCCTGTACAACTCTAGCACAAAGTTATATCAGAATTACATCTTTTATATACAAAATTGAAGAGTCACTGATTGACTGAATGACTGACATATTCATCAATGCCCAGCCAAAATCGCTGGACCTAGAAGGGTGAAATTTGGGGAGGATGTTTTTTCCATGGTCGAGGCCCCCACTAAGAACTGGTTTTCAGAAATTCCAACTGGAAGGGGGTGAAATGGAGCACAACACTTTTTCCTCCCTATACTTTACATTGAAGAATCATTGAATATACTTTACATTTCCCCATACAATATCCCCCCATGGCACATCAACAACCCATGTGCATCAACACTCCATGTGCAACATTCCCCCATGTGCAACATTCCCCATGCATAACTTCCCCCATGAGCAACTTTCCCCCATGCGCAACTTCCCCCATGAGCAACTTCCCCGTGTGCAACTTCCCCCGTGCACAACTTTCCCTCGTGCGCAACTTCCCCATGCGCATCATTCCCCCATGCACAACTTCCCCCATGTGCAACTTCCTCCCTGTGCGAAACTTTCCTCCATGCACAACTTCCCCACTGTGCAACTTTCCCCCTGTGCAACTTCCCCATGTGCAACTTCCCTCCATGCGCAACTTCCCCATACACAACTTCCCTCATGTGCAACTTCCCTCCATGTGGAACTTCCCCCCATGTGCAACTTCCCCCCATGCGCAACTTCCCCATGTGCAACTTCCCCATGCGCAACTTTCCTACATGTGCATCATCCCCCCATTCGCAACTTTCCCCCATGCGCAGCATCCTCGCCAGTGCAACCTCTTCCTCCTAACATTATCCCCCCCAGTGCACCAGGCACCGATCACCAAATTGGCTGGATGTT
This sequence comes from Cryptoblepharus egeriae, assembly GCA_030015325.1. Taxonomy (NCBI): domain Eukaryota; kingdom Metazoa; phylum Chordata; class Lepidosauria; order Squamata; family Scincidae; genus Cryptoblepharus; species Cryptoblepharus egeriae. The sequence goes on along the minus strand of JAREYC010000003.1, from coordinate 58,626,909 downwards.
GTTCAGTCTCCCATGTTAAGTATATGTCAGAAACACGTTGCCCCCTTTTCAGCCCCTGAAGGGTTAAATGTCTCCAGATGGTTCTTGGGGGGTGTTCAGGTGACAGAAGGAACTCCCAGAATTCCATGCTTCAGGCCCAGCAGTTGGGGCAGAATGTTGATGAGTCAGCAATTCTCAATGCAAAGTATAGGGAGGAAAACGCATTGTACCCCTTTTCACCCCCTTCCGGTTGGAATTTCCGAAAACTGGTTCTTAGTGCACCCCTCCCTCACGGAAGGAACACCCACCCCAAATTTCACATTTCTAGGTCCAGCGGTTTTGGCAGGGCGTTGATGAGTCAGTGAATCAGTGAGTGAGGGAGTGACTTTTAATCAACACCCAGTCCCCAATTTTGCACCTACCCAATAGGAGTGCCCATGGTCATGGTGGGGGGATGTTGCACCAGCAGGAGCATGTTGCTCATGGGGGGTTGTTTCTCATGGAGGAATGCTGTGCCGGGGGGGGGGGAGAGATTATGATGCGCAGGAAGGATGATGATGCTGCACAGGGGGAAATGCTGCACAAGGGGGTGATGCTGTGCAGTGGGAATGTCGCACAATGGGGGGATGGTGCAAGAGGGGAATTTTACTCCCACAACACGGGTACATTTTGCTAGTTATATAGTTCTTCTAGTAGATCTAGTAGATCTGGGCTGCAATCCTAAACACAGGGAGTACTGGGAGTAATTGAATACAAAATTGAATACAATAGGGCTTCTGATTGCACTGCCAGTCAACTAGTTGATTTCCTAGAATGATCATATCCAAGCTTTCTATTTGAGGGAAGTGATCTGCTTTGATGAATGCTCTTCCTTGAGTGCCCTTTTAGGAAAAAAGGTAGAATTTAAATCAAATAAATAAATAATGCTGCTACACTGGGCTACACTTTCCTGATCTACTGTAGATTGTACAAATGTAGCAGCTTGAGAATATGTCTGCCCTTCCCATTCTCCACCCTTGTGGTTGTTCTACTTCCATTTTCCCTGGATGACTTCCCGGATACAGTACAGTCTAGAACAGTGGTGGGATTCAAATAAATTGACAACAGGTTCTATGTCCCATTAGTAACCAGTTCTCAGAACCAGGTACTCATTAGCAAAGGGTTCTATACAATCTGTGAGAATCCCCCAAAACCTGCCACTGGTCTAGAAATCAGCTATGCAATCTGGAATATGCAAAATGCATAATTTTTTTGCACACAGCTGAGATTCAAAAGTTACATATCCCACGTGTATGGGCTCATTGGGAAGATGTATCATCTTCAGCCCATTGGTTCAGCCCATTGATTAATGGGGTCACCTTATATGTAGATAAAGAGAATATCCTGTGGTTGGCCCCCTCCCCCAATAGTTTAGCTCCTGGGACATAAATCCCATTTGTTCAGTGGGCATGCAACCCCGCTGAGCTGGTGGCCATCTATTCCCCTGTAGGAGATTTTCAGATTCCCCAAACCCATGCAGGCTAAATGGGACAGACAGCAGCCTTTCTGCACGCTGTGCCACTCATAAAGGCTCAATAGATTAATGGAGGGTGGAAGACAGGTCACCTGCCTTCAAATGATTAAGCAGAGCTTGTCTGAATTGCAAACAGTGTGATGGAGATGGAGTAGCTTACATTGCATGGATGTTGGTAAGATTACCTCTAATAAAAATGTGCCCCAACATAATTCATATAATATATCTGAACTCTCCTTTCTTTTAAGTCAATAACATATTGTATATGCATGTCTTCTAAGTACCAAAAATAAAGGAGCAATAGGCATGCATTTTCTATGATTTATTTAATATACGTATAAGGCAAATATACATACAACACAAGGGGGATTCTAGATAATAACAGGGTTGGCTGTTGGCTCCTCCCCATCCTCCACAACTGAATTTACCTGGTTGAATTAATGAAACAGGAAAAATTTGATCAACAAAACAATTGAGTCTTTGCTACCCTTGTAAATGGTATCTTGATTATATAGGGTGTGACTACGCTGTCGAATATCTAGTTATATTTATGGATTGTTTAGGTTTTCATTCTTATTGAACATACAACATAAGTCTTCTACTCCTGCCAATGCTTCAGTATATAATGTAGATTTTCATTTAAACTAGACCCCATGCACTGACCAGGGCTAGCCTGGGGGCAACTTCAGGGATTATCTCAAAATCCTAAACTCTTACAAGCTAAGCAACCCTGAGTTATTGGAACATATCTTCCAGAAACCATTAACTTTACCCAGATATATCATGTGACCACAGGGACTCTAATGTGTGCACAGCAACCTTCACTCTACCCACAAGGCCATTAATTACAATAGAGAGAAATCTCCTTTTGCTGCTCCTGTGAGCACAGAGATGTTCCATGTATCAAGGGAGTAGGACAGGTTCTACAAGTGTGCACGGAAGAATTCAAAAGGCTCTTCAACTGGCTGTGTGTTTGGCACCATGGTATCAAACTGGAATACTTGATTGCGTAATAAAGACATATGAGAAGACAAATGCCTGAGCCAAGCAGAAAATAGATTTAGAGTACAATCCTAACCATGTCTACTCAAAAGTAAGCCCTATTGTTTTCAGTGTCTTTAGGATTGCAGCCTTATTCAGATATACACAACACAGAGTGCCAGAAGATTGAAGAAAATGGGAAACAAAGAGGCAGGAAAAATGTTACAGAAAATGGGTGGGTGCAATTGGATGCACGCAATCACACAGTGCAACCCTAACCCCGAGTTATGCCAGCACAAATCCTGTTTTGGCCTGAGTTGTCACAAAAGTGCCATAAAGACTGTGCCACTCTGGAAGGGTGAGACCAGCGCATAGACATGTGCTGGCCTCCCCATGCCACTGAGAGAACAGGAAGTTGGGTGAGTTGTGCTGGCCTAAATTGGTTAGGATTGCACTCAGAGTTTCAGAGTCCTGGGAATAATATGACACTGAAGTTATATAGTCAAGAAGAGATTTTTAATATGAGGACTCAGGAGATGAAATTCTTTCCAGCTGTGCCTTTTGCAGATGCCGTTGGTGCAAAGTGTGCTTAATTCACATTAAAGGAGATGAATATTGTACAGTCAGAAGCCAATACAAACCCTGAGCTTCATTAAATGTAACAGTTGTTATCACCATATACGCATTAAGTGTATCGAGAGTAGAAATGCATGTTTCAATGTCTCATAGCCCAATCTGAAGTATCTCGACAGCAGCGCTTAAAAGAGCACATTGCACAAATTGCTCTTTTAATTCAGCATGAATTCTAACTTTCTACAAAAGCAGCTACAAATGAAACATTCTGTTTATCTGGGCTACGTTTACAAAGATAGGGAGACAGTCCCAAACGAGACACCCTCCATGGAATAAATCCTTCAGTAATTAAAAAGAATAAGCCACTAAAGGCAAAGTGATACACACACAAAATGTACCCTCCCTCCTCCCCAAGTATGTTCTAGCATATTCCAGACAGGCCTTTTCCCATTTCCCCCTGGCCCCCTCTTTTTTTCTTTCTAAATGTTGGCACAACTGTTTGCTTTCCCAACTCTGTGAAAATCTCAAATATAATGAAAATGCAGCTACTCTTCTTGGTAAGCTCTTGGAAGATATTTTCCTCTTACTTTGTCATTTTCAAGGGGGAAAACAATGGTGGCATCTGTGCCCTGGTGCTAAGTGCTCATTTGCATGCACAGGCAGAGAGATATCCGTTTATTATCAATTTTATGCATTACTTCATTTCATGGTGTTAAAACAATTACATTCAAAGGGTTCAGCAGTCCACAGCCAAGCTATTCAGTGCTCCAACAGCATCATATAATAACGTTATTCAGGGAGAGACACATACATCATAGTTTACTGATTTAGAAGTAAAAGAGAGAGAAGGAAAGAGAGCAAGAGCGAAAGAGCGCGCACCCGCAAAGCAGCAGTTCCTATAGAGCTTGAAGCGGAATTAGCCAAAAAAAGAGAAAAAAAATAAGAATCATTACAACAAGCAGAGAAACCCAGGCAGATGGAGATGTGATTTATTAACTTCTGAATTAACTTTTTTTTTCCAAAAAAGGAATTTGAGCCTCTTTTCTAGGTGAAGCAGTTCTGCAAAATTTGATGCCATATCCAACAGAAACTGCTTATGAATCACATTTCATAAACAAGACTGCAGCACTACAGGAAAAGTAAATAGCTAAAGAAAACCAGCATTTCCACAATCTGGTTTTCTATTATTGCAATCCTAAAGACACTTCCCTGGGAGTAAGAACCATTGAACACAATGGGGTTTACTTTTGAGTAGACATGGTTAGGATTGTGCTCTTGGTGGAAATGTCATCGGACATGCTACAAAATTGTCCATTCTTTCAAACATGGAATCTGTACTTTTATCATTAAAAGTGCTGTTTGTCCACTCTGCTTGCCATCTTACATCTTGCTACTCTGACCACCCTATTCACCTTTCCAATAATATTACAACTGCAATGCAGTCCCAAAGTCAGGAGAAAAGATGTCTCCTTACCTTGAGGAAGCCTCTGTGACTGCTCCCTTATTGCAGGATACACCACACACCGCATTGGCATGGCTGCATAAGTGATGGAAAGTTGCAGAGATGGGCCCTAGGTCTTGAAAATGCTATGAGGCTTCAGTCCATTGTGCAACATAAATGCTTTTAATGGACAGTGACTGGATGATTTCTGCTTATGCACTCCTTAAAGTACTCCTAGTAGTGGTGGTGGTGGTGGTGGTAGTAGTAGTAGTAGTAATAGGAGAGTATTAGAGTAGTAGAGTATATACAACTTTTCAACAAAATAAGCAAAAGCAAACATTTTGCAAAGGGGATATGGTTTTGGCAAAAGGTGTAAATAAAAAGACAAGAAGCTAAAGAGAAAGAAAAGTAGAACATTGAGGAAGTGCAAGAGAGAAAAGCATTCAGGTAAACCGTGCTGGAGAAGAGTAACAGCAGAGCTGTCATCACACTGAAATGATTTCTGAATTCTGCAATTTCTTCATGGTTCCATGGCAGAAAAAGCATGATTGGAAGTCCCAAAAGATTGGGAGAACAGCCACTTTTTCATAGGCAATGCTGTCCTCCTCAAACCCCATTATTCTGGTTGTGTCTATGTGGCCTCTTTGCTTAGTCATCAAAATGTTGGTGGCAACTACTTGCTCCGAATGGGATTTATATGCACAGTGAACAGCATAATGCAGAAATATCAACTTCAGTTCCAGTTTAGAAAGCATTCTGAAATTCCATCATCAATTTTAATCCAGTTCTGGTTTGCAAATTGGAACATTTTGGTTACAATAATACACTTTTGTTTAAGAACAAATGAACAGTTATGAAAACAAGATCAGTTCCTTGTGACCACTGTCATTTTCAGCTTCCACGTATTATAGCTTGAGTTGAGAGCCCTGAAGATTCTCTGATGCAAATTCTGTCTTTATAATGCTTGAGTTGTTCCATTCATTTCAATGACTGGAACGGTTCTGCCGATGCAATGGAATGTGCACCTCCATTCCCTTTCCTAGGTTGAAATGAATGACTGGAGCAGGCCTTGTAAGCTGGCTGGTGCTCCATGTGTTCAGTGGAGTTTCTGCCCACCGCAAGAAGTTGCTGGATCTGAATGACTGGCTGTAATCGAGATTCCTTTGAAAACAGGGTTTTAAGAAGCCATTTTTTTCCAATGGAAAATGCCCCACATACTTAAAAAAAATTTACCTGAAATGAGACATTGCACAGAAAGTCCAGTTTCTTCTACTGTAATAGCTCCAACTGAAAAGCACTTAGTAATGTATGTCAAGTGAATGAATATACAGTGACTGTAAATAAGCATCGAGCAGTTCATGTGAAGCACATACAGTATAAACCTGTGTTTATTAATGTGGAATCCATTCCCAACAGCTATCAGTGGAAGGACAATGTTCCAATTTTGGCATTAATTCATAAGCATGGAAACAGCTCTCTCTCCACCGATAGCCACATGCCTAAAACACAACTACAAAACGAATGTCAATGTCTAGTTGAGAAGAATAACTCAAGTTTGAAATGTCTCATGTTGGATTAAAGAATAAAGAGAAAACACACACACAAACATACACATATACACACTGTCCAGACATATAGCTGTTGCTGTGACACACGATGAGCTTCCTTAAAAACTGCAAAGGCACAGCATGATCTGCTTTCAAAGCCTTCCTTAACATTCACCTCTGTTATGGTGCCTGAAAAATCTTTGAGCATAGCTGGGCAGCTGGTGTGTTGTGACAGATGGTAATCATGCCGTTACCTTGTGCTTCCCCCATCTGTTTTTTTTTACATCTACTTGTTGTGATATATTTAGACTATAAACTCTTCAGATACCATCACACGGTGCAAATATCAACTGAATACTTACTCATCGAACTGGGAACTCGGAGTGTCAAGCTACACAATAAAATGCTCAACACTGCTGTGCCAACAAAATGATATTAATTAATAATAATATGTATTGTGGTCTTCCCTGTTTAGATATACTGCAAATTAGGATGGAAAGAGGTTGTCTGGTGGCTTTTGACTCATGAGATGTAGTGTATTGGTAATGGAGTGGTTCCCAAACTGGTCAGTTGTGACCCACTAGCCTGAGAGTCACTGCTGCTTTTGCCATAAGAATCACTGTCACTTTCCCTTTATGTGGCAGGGAAGGGGGGAAAGAAGGCAGCATGATTCCCACTTGTGCTGCTGCTGGGGAAAGTGCTTTTAAAAAAAGCACTATAGGCCCTCCAGATTTGGGGAACTCTATGTAAGGCTCTCCACACCTCCAAATGGATAAAAATGTTGAATATAGTCACTTCTGGACTCATGACATCTAGACAGATGGTGCAGAATAAAAGTTTGAAAAAGTTATCAAACTTTTAGCAATGGGAGCAACTTTTTTAAAAAAAGAATCAATCAGCACCTACTGGAAGTGATGTTGTGGCCGGAAGTGACATAATTAAGCAGGAAAAATTTTTTAAGCAATCCTAGGCTGCAATTCTACCCACGCTTACCTTGGAGTAAGTCCCATTCATTACCATTGTTAAAAACATATGCATAGAAGGCTGTTAAATGTACAGCTGTTAATTGATACAAAAAATTATTCAACAGGATGTTTAATGACAGTCTTATTCTTTTATTAGGTAACAGAATCTAATTTTCAAAAATAATCTGCAGCATGCACACACACGTACACACAAATCTTGGCTAGCTGTTAAGATGGGCCCTTGAGGCTACATTTAGGGACCACCCAGTTCAACCACTCCCCAAATCTTTGAGAATAATTTTACCACTCCGTTATTTCTCCAGGTTTTGAAATGGGTGCCTACAAAAGGTGAAATTCTTTCATTACTTTTTCATCTTTCATTGCTTGGAAGGACATCACATATACATCATACGTACAGGTAGCCACGTGGACATTTGGTGAAGTGTTACCTTGTAAGCAGTTGCCTGTATTCATTCTGTGTGTGACAGACACAAGGGGCAGGCTGACGGTCTTGCAGGCTGATAGAAATGGTTCAGTGCAATGAACAACACACTTCAGCGAATGAGCATGGTGTGGTAAAACGGTACCCTTCCAGGACAAATCAGCTGATAGCTTTTGGCTGGAAAATTAACATCTAGAAGAATTTCTGAGACCTGACTGGTGAACATATGGCAGGCTCAGATTTTCTTCCTAAATCAGATGATATTATGAGAACTGGGTCATTATGCACACATTGTAATCTAGCGTTAAATCCAACAAAGTAATATTTAGCAAGGGTTTTAATTGAGCAACTGGGATTTATTTCTACTTTTCAAAAGGAAAAAATAAGAAGAGAGAAGAAGCGTTGGTGATTGCCTAGTTTTAATGAAAGGCAATTTTATAGAGAAACCTGTTGAACCCATATTATTATAATTTATAATATTCATCTATATGAATGATACATAGCTTTAAATGCCATATTTGACACTATACATTTTTAAGTGTATGTCTAAGTGTTGTATCTGTATTTTTCCGTACACTCTGCCATTTTGTCTTCAAATGTAATCATCACATTCCATTATTAAATGAGCAACTGCAATGCCATTGAAGCAAGATTACATGGGCCTTGCCCTGATCCGGAAGGACCATGGGCAAAATCCAGAGTAACTATGGGGAATACTTGCTCTGGTGTAAGAACAACTTACTCTGGATTCCAATATGAATTTCCCATAGGTTTTCACTAAGTGGTGCAGTAACTACAGGTGCACGTGAAGTCTCTTACATGCTCCCGTAGTTACTTTGAATTTGGGGGTATGTGCTGTTCCACTGATACCCAACTCAAGCCCTTGTTCAGTTCCCATTATGCTCTGTATCTTCCACATTCCTCCCCTCCTTGTCTCTTTCCAACTTTTGCTGCATCACATCCTCTCATACTTCTCACCAACTGACTTGCGATGCTGATTTACCAACAGCAGGCCTGACAGATGATTTGCTGATGGGCCATCACTGCTCACTGGTGGCTGGCTATTCCAGTCAGCATGTCAAGATTTGCAACTGCTGTAAAGAACATTATGCCAAAAATGCTAGTTCTTTCAGTATTAGGACTATGTAGGATCCGGCTATTTATTTGTTACTACTCTGCTTAATCTACCTGTGAAGTTAATCTCATAGTTTACCACTGCCATTATCATAAAGCAAGCCTCCGTCAGTCTTGAAAAACTATGGTATTGTGCTCGGCGCTGCATACGTTGCATGTGAAGCACGAAAGCCTGGGTTGGATTGTTATGGAGGATAGGCTGTTACCCAAGCAGCAAATCCCCCCTCTCTGCGCCACTGAATTAGTCCAATGGAAAGGCAGAGCCAATACAATACAGATCCAGCTGCGTTGCAGAGCTGGGCTAAGGACAGGAGCTCACCCTGTCTTGTGGGGCCGACCCGGGTCTCGAACCCTGGCCTGCTGGTTAACAGGCACAGCGTCTATCATAATTCATTCAATTTATAGCCCCCCCTTTTTCCCAATGGAAACTCAAGAAAGCTGACAGCATCAAACTAAGAGCAAGCATATCAAAACTGATTAGAACCTGCTGGTCAGTTCACCGAACTGTTGGTATTTGCTATAATCATTTAAAAATTAGGAAAGAATGCCAGAAAATGCCTGCTCTTTATTTTAGATATGAAAACATATATTGCATGGCAACGTAGAAAGCATATTTGTTCAGTAAGTTCTGAACTACTGTACTAAAAGTACAGTAACTTCTAACAACCTCATGAGTCTCACTGGATCTATTCACTACAATTCTATGCCTGCTTACACTGTTCAATCCTGTTTCCACTCTTATCTATTTTCGGCAATAGATAATGTATACTGGGCATTAGAGGACTGTGAATATTTGGAAATAACATTATGTCAGAGGACTATCTTGAAATAATAGACCATGTATCCATGATCAATTATACAAAGATGCACCTGCATAAACTTTTTTATTGAATGATCCTCAGATAGGAATTTCTGTGAAAGAAAAGTTGATGCCTGTGCTTTTTATGACTCTACATGTTGTTTTAGACACTCCTGAAGGCAGCTGAGATAGGCTCTTCTCAGCAGGGCAGTGTAACAGAAGGGGAAGGCATGCAATTCAAGCTATACGCCAGCCACTCCCCAGTTGGTTACAGGCATTTGTTTTGTAATAAGGAAAATGTTCTGGCTACTCTTATATTTGCCTCCAACAGCTGGACATGAAGATCCCTGTGTACACTTCTCTCAGCATTAATAGAGATATATTTAACAGCATAAGCATTTTGGCAAAAGATAACTAGATAATAAATCCCATTCTGCAGTTATGACTTTTCAACAATTTCATGAACTTAAGCTAGAGTTGTCATAATTCTCTTCCACAAAATCAGGAACGGGCCCTCTGTCCCATTTGCCAGTACGTGAACATGATCCCCCCAAATCAGGATTTTCAGGATTTCAAAAAATCCCTGTTTTTCAGGACATATGGCAACCCTAACCTAAGCACAGTAACAAAGGTGCATCCAAAGAAAGAATCAGTTCTTGCAGCCAAGTGAAGAGATGGTGACTGTGGTAAGCCACCAAAACTTGCCTGAAGACCTTTGAAGCATGGAAGTTAGTGGACCAAATAGCTCCAAGCATATTTTAATATTAAATTTCAGACAAGACTAAGGGCACAATCCAGAGTAACTACGGGAGCATGTAAGAGGCATTACGTGCACCCGTAGTTACTGCAACACCTAGTGAAAACCTATGGGAAATTCATGTTGCAATCCAGAATAACTTGTTCTTACTCCAGAGCAAGGACTCCCCATAGTTACTCTGGATTTCACCCTAAGAGTGTGGAGATAAGCCCTGAGTGTGGGCCCCATTACAAGTGAACCCAGTTAGGAGCAATTGTTCCAACTGTTTAAAGCCAGCCCTGTCAGCTGGCTTGAATTCAATCATGAGGTTTGAGAGGAACGTTGGATACGTGGAACCTATCTTAGGTTTTGTTAAAGTTTTTTTTACCATCATATGGCCCTCCTGGCCTGTTCATTTGTAGACTATTGGTAGGAACATAGTATGCATGTATGACTGTGTCCCTCCTGTATGCCTTGGGGAAAAAAAAAAAAAAAAAAAATATATAGATAGATAGATAGATAGATAGATAGATAGATAGATAGATAGATAGATAGATAGATAGATATAGATATATATAGACCATATAACAGAATCTGGTTCCTGGATGGCAGGTCATGGGCAACAAAGCTGAAATTTTGAGATTTGCGGGATCAGGACTCTTTGATCCATCTGAAATGCAGTGTGCATCAGATGCCATGGCCCCATTGCTCTTTGTTCTTTATCAGCTACAGTACATGTCCACTGTCTGGTTTGTCAATCATCTGATTCAATGGCTGAGAAGCTGTTGACAGAGGGTGGGAGTGGGGGGCAGCTAGAGCTTAATTACCGTACCTCATTAAAGGGCTTCTCATTCATATTCAGTAAGGAATCATTGAAGCAGACAGATATGTCTTTGTTAGATGAACTAGAAACCACACTCTTTTAAAAAGAAAGGCCTGCCACTTATGTGTTTATGCCTGTTTGGTTAAGGGATTCTTTTAACATTGTCTAAGAAAAAGGAAAGAAAATTAAAGAAGAAAAAAATTTAAAATGAGCCCATTTGCATGATAGTGCACAGACATGCTGTTGGAAATACATTCTTGCCCTTCTAATAAAAAAAAACTTTAAAAGTTCCCTCACATTTCTTCAGTGGAACTCAATTGCTTTCTTTTGGAGTGAAGTAAAAGGGAATGCAACTTCAGGGACTATGTAGGAGTACAAAAGTTTCAGATTGTTTTCTGGTTATTCCTTCCAGGTAAATTGGGAGGAAGGTAGATTTTTCATAAAAATGAAGTGGCTGGTTAGATAAGTTTGAATGTGCTTATTAAGTGACCATAGCTGCATTCCTAACCAGGAGTATAACCCTAGAAGTGAGACCCATTGACTACAGTGGGGCTTACTTTTGAGTAGACATGGTTAGGATTGTGTTCCATGTTAACTCAGACTGTGAGGAGACCTGGGCTTCACTGAACTGATGTGGCGACACCAGTGGGGGAATTGTATAATCTGGAGGTCATCTTGAGATCAACGGACAATTGTCCCCTTGTCCTGGGGAAAGCAAATGGCAATGGGTCTACTCGGACCCAGTAGGTCTACCCCTGGACCTCTGCTAAATCACTGGCCTGAGTTGATATCAGTGGCTCTGGTTGGAGTATAGGGGTGGAACACAACATGCATCAGCACAAGCAATCCTCCCTCCCAGACACTTAAGAGATCTGATTTCATGTATTTTAAAAATATATAAAGCCCAGATACTTAAAGAAGGTTTCTTTCAGATTGAAAAATATCTCCAGAAAAATAAAATCAGCTCTTTTATGGCATATTAAGACAAAACAATTTGCGTTTGCTATTAATATTACTCTCCAACCCCAAGACTCCTCCATGTCAGGCAAGGACTGCTTTCAAGAATTCATCTAATTGGTACATGTGCTGAAATAACTTAGCCAATGCAACTTTCTTTATGATGGGGCTACCATAGGAGTGTTTTATAAAGATTGCAGTTTACATGTTAGCACACTGTTGCAAACCTTTCCAAAGTGGGTTGAGCGTAGACACTGCCAACGACTTCCTGGAGGCTCAATAAACTTTATATAGCATTTTTCCCCTTCCTATGTGGGGACAATGGGGGCTGGGGCCAGAGGCTTGCATGGGATCAAAATGCCACCATTTTCACAACAGTAAATTTCACTGTTTTCCAAGCATGTTGTGACTCCTTTTTATTGCATATACATCAAACTGTCTCTGATATATCTTATGTGTCAAGGCTGAAAAAAGGTTCACACATCAGATGCTGACTCTAGGGGAATGTGTTTTAGGAGGGGGCCATTGACATAAGGTACAAGTAGTCCTTCACAGGCACTTAAGCCATGCCATTTTATGACACAGTTAAAAAGGGGTGGAAGAGAAGGCAATACATAGCCAGTGTGATTCCGAGATGGGTTGAGATTATAGAAACTCAGCTTCCCAAATTCTCTATCAAACCTTCTTCTGTTAACACTAACAGTGCATCTGCCATTCTGTGCCTTGTGGATTTCCTGATGTCCATGTGGTTCCTAATATGAAAATAAACATGATTCACTTAATATGATCCATGTGCAGTAACAGATTTTCTGAGTTGGTTTGCTATACCAAAAAGGGAAGAAGCCTCCTGTGTGGAGACAAAGACACTTTGAATAGGGTGACTTTTTATGATACCTATTAACAGGTACACATGGGGGAAAATACTCATATGCAGTTCTCTAGTGTAATGGCCAATAGTTTAACTCTAGAATTCACTGATATTAAGTCAACAGAGATGTGGGTGAAACTTTTACTAAAACTTTTACTAAATCACTAAATAAAAAACATGGAAATAAAAGAAGCATATTTCTGGGCGAACTACACACAAGCCTTACAATCCAGAGTAACTACGGGAGCATGTAAGAGACATTACGGGCACCTGTAATTACTGCACCACCTACTGAAAATCTATGGGAAATTCATATTACAATCCAGAGTAAATTGTTCTTATACCAAAGCAAGGACTCCCCGTAGTTACTCTGGATTGTGCCCTTAGGCTGTAATCTTAACCTCCAGTTATGCCAGTCTAAGCCCCAGCATACATCCTATGCTGACCTGGGGATATCACAAAAGTGCCGAAAAAGCACTTCTGCGCCATTCTTGGGAGAGGGTTAGGCCACTGCACAGACATGAGCTGGGCTTCATGAGATCACCATGGGAATGGGAAGACCAATGAGATGTTCTAGCGTAGGTTAGGATTGCACTAAGGCATTTAGCACAACCAAGTGCTGTCATGTACCAGCTTTTTGATTTCTTCATCAGCCATCAGCCAGTGGCATTCTGTACTTCAGTGGTTCTCAAAGTGGGGGTTTGGACCCTGTGAGGGGTCATGACTTCATGTTGGGAGGGGGATAGCAAAATGTTGAGTGCTGCTATCTTGAAATCTGGCAGTGGGTGCTGTCCAGGCTGACCAGATGATAGGATTTTCCTGGACAGAACTGGAAATGAGGCCCTGGAACTGAAAGTCTGGGTCGAGGCCTCTCTGTCAGGAATTTGGGGGCCTCTTCAGCCATTTCCTGGGATTTTAGGACATTTTAGGCTCACTGAGCTGCTGAGATGGCTGGTTAAAGGAGGAGGAGAAGGAAGGACGGAGGGATGGAAGAGAATTGAAGTTTTCTCCTCCTCTCCATGCTAAAGAACTTTTCTGAGCCCTCAGTGGAAGATCTACATCTTCCAGCATGTATCATGCCAGATTTCCATTTCACAGAGGCCCAAGTAGCTCCAACTACTAAATGGCTGGGAAAATGGCTGTGCTTAGCAGTGGCTCCCAGTTCCTGCAGAGAAAAAGAAACTCTGCTTGCTGTTTCCTGCAAAGTAAGGAAAGAGAGAGCTCAGCTGAGGCTGCTGGAGAAGAGAAGGGAGCAGGTGAAGGAGGGAGCATGGAAGTGCAGCTGCTTCTGCTCTGAAACTTTGCAGTGAGTTTGGCTTGGATGGAAAGGAGGGGGAAGAATTAATTTTTTTAAAGCAGGGTTGCCAACTGACCAGAGAAACACCAGACTCTCCTGCTTCTATGCCTTTATAGATGGATCCGCCAATATATACTTTGCACAAAAAGCATGTATTTCACAACAAGGGCTTGACCTGCTCAGGTTGTGGGGCATTTGATGATCCAGCTGTTGTCAAAGCAGTGGAGCAGGGGCTGAGTGTAAAGTTGACAACCTTCTCAGGGTAGGGATGGTGGGGATAACTCCTGGCTTCTTAAGTTTTAAGCCTTTAGGACCAGTTGTGTCCACTCAAAAGCATCATACTCAGTGGTGCTTATATTGTGTAAGGGGGGCAAAGGAAAGGAGGCTGAAAGATCAAGCCACTGCATGCCTGCCTGAGAAAGCCTGGCTGCTTGGATCACTTAAACTTGTGCTTTTTGGTTGGTGTCTGGTCTATTGCAATGAGATTTGTGCAAAAATTAAGTACAGGAAAGCCATATGAGTGTTTTTAGTTTTATTTTAATATGTCCTACATTTTTGGGGGTGTCTTACATTTTTTAACCCGGTAGGAATTTTGGCTTGGAGGACAGGAATTTTGGGGAACTTGGGGGGGGGGGGGGATTTTGGGTTTGGCATCTGGTCACCCTGGTGCCATTATCTTGGAATGTGGCATTTAGGCTGCAATCAATACTTTCCTTATTGAAGTAAGTCCAGTTGAAGTCTTATTGATCACAATGGGACTTCCAAGTAAACATGGAGGAGCTCTGGCTTCACAGTGATGTTACTTCCTGTTTGAAGTCACTTCTGTCCATGTCATTATTTTTGGGATGGGGAGAATAACCCAGTTGTCATTTTCGGAAGGGGGTCCTGGGCTGAATGCTTATGAACAACTCTGGTCCTCAGTGGTTCCCTTTCCCATCCCCAATAAAGCTGGATTCCATCAAAGAGGGAAAGTAACAGTTGGAACATCCAATCCATCAAGCCTCTGTACAAGAGTTTTTTTTAACAATTATTGTAACACCACTGTAGATCTTCCAACAATATGCCTTGTTGGCAGGAAAATGGGAGGTGTGGGTTGTTAGGGAAGCTAGCAGCACAAAATGAGGACTCACATGCCATGAAGTATACATCTCTCACATCACTACTAACCATTAATTATTTGAATTGTAACTTATTCCCTTCTCCCATTTATGCATGGGGACTTTTTTTCCTTTTAGAAAAATAATCTTGATTCTTTAAAGACAACCTGTTCTTAGAAAAATGTTAACGGATTGATCACAAGTGAAATAGTTTAGACGACTTAGCTGGTAAATCTATATGAGGTGGTTATTTTCTTTCTAGACTCTGAGAGAAGTGGGTTAGCAGGTAAATACATTGTATTGCAGAGGCAGCACATCCCCACTTTATGTAGACAATCTCTTCCATCTCTCTCCTATGTGTGTGGAATACCAGAGCTCTTGTCTTTACTGGAAAATCAATTCTAATGTAACTGGCACAGATTTAAGACCCTGCTTGAGTGCACGATGAGCCAGTGAGCTGTAGAACTGCACACCTTTGAGTAACCTGCTAGAGAAAAATTCCATCTTCAAAGAGATCTGGGACCCAGGAAAATCTAAAGTTTTACCCATGATGGAGAGGAATTTAATTAGTTGAGGATGTAGGTGTATGATTCTCTAGTATGAGTTTTCAAGATTTTTTATAAAGTAGATAGACTGTGCAGTGGTTCTCAAGCATTCAGCACTGTGACCCACTTTTTAGAATGAGAAACTGCTAAGACCCACTGGAACTAAGGTTGCCATATGTCCCGGAAAACTGGGACAGTCCTAGTTTTCAAGGATTGCATTCACATACTGGCAAGTTTGACAGGGGATCCTGTCCCTGTTTTGTGGAAGAGAATTACGGCAGCCATAACGGGAAGTGATGTTATGACCAGAAGTGACATCATCAAGCAGGAAAATTTATAGTAATCCTAGGCTGCAATCCTATCTACACTTACCCAGAGTTAAGTTCCATTTATGATACAGTGGTACCTTTGTTCCCAACAGCATGGCTGTAATACAAAACACTTGAATATCAAAGCGAATTTTACCATAAGAAATAATGGAAACTCAGACAATTTGTTCCACAACCCAAAAATAGTCATATAAAAATGATTAAAATAGTGCAATATAATATAATAAAGAAAATACATATTTAAAGAAAATAAAACAAATTAACCTGCACTTAGTTTCTAAGGCTGCAATCTGCCCCTCTTACACAAGAGTAAGCCCTACTGCTTATAAAAGAGCTTACTTTATAGTAGACATGCAAAGCTAGCTTTCTCAGGCTCCTTTCCATTGCCCCTTTACATAGGAGCAAGCCCCACTGATTATAATAGGACTTACTTTTGAGTAGACATGCAAGGCTAGGTCTTTCAGGCTACAATGCGAAAGAAACCTTCTTTACTCCAGACAGACACAAATAAAGAGCCGGACGAAAGTGCTGGATATAAGGGCCACTGTATTAACTATTTAACCTTAAAGTAAACAGGCACTGCTCTGACAATAGCCTTTCGGTCTAAGGCAGTGGTTCTCAATCTTCCTAATGCTGTGACCCCTTTCTAAGTTCCTCATGTTGTGGGGATCCCAACCATAAAATTATTTTTGTTGCTACTTTATAACTGTAATTTTGCTACTGTTATGAATCGTAATGTAAATATCCGATATGCAGGATGTATTTTAAATTGTTACAAATGAAATGTGTGTTCTATGCGCACATTGAACACAATGGGATTTATTTCAGAGTAGGCATGCATAGGATTGGGCCCTGAGGCTGCAATCCTATCTATATTTTCATGGGAGTAAAGGCCCCCTGACTATAATGGGATTTATTTCAGAGTAGGCATGCATAGGATTGTGCCCTGAGGCTGTCAGTCAGCCCCAGTGCGCGCGCAGCTACAGCCGGAGGTCTGGCAAGCCTGACCTGGCCCCTGCACCAGAGGTCTTTAGGCGACCCCCAGGAAAGCTCTAGGCAACCCCAAAAGGGGTCCCGACCCCCACTTTGAGAAACGCTGGTCTAAGGGGATGCGGCTCTCCGCATAGTTCCCCATGCAGATGTTAAAGTTGGTAAAGGGTGTTCCCAGCCTGGCTTCCTGCTGGCTATTCCGGCCAATCTGCACCTAGGTTTCCCATCCAGGTAAGGGGGCTTTTCAGACCTCACTCCTGGAGCCGGTAAAGCATCACAGGGAGGCATCCGCACCCCCAGACCCTTGCTACCGAAGGCTGCACACCGAAGGCCTATCCTGCCTTCTCTGTACAACTCCTGCCAAAGTAACCGGGTTTAAAAGCTAATTAGTTTTAACTCTCTCCCCTTGCACAGCTCAGGGTAGGCGAAAAAGAATGCCACCAATGGCCAATCAGGTGGCATCCAAAAAATTCCTACCCAGCCCTGAAGTGACCAGCTAATCCTAAGCTGCACTACAGGGAGGGAGGGTGGGGGACGCTTGCCTGATCCCATCTGGAGATCTCTGGGCAGACGCTCCCGGGAAACAGTCAGGCTCCGCCCCCTCCAGCCCTTTGGCAGCCAATAGCTGCCATGCACTTTGCCCAGCTCTGCAGCATCTTGCAGAGGGACAAAGGGAGCCCGCGCTGGAAGCGCATGAGCTCCATTATACAATGGGGCTTTCTTTTGAATAGATATGGTTAGGATTGTGCCCTTAGGCTCCTTTCCATTGCCCCCTTTACACAGGAATAAGCCCCATTGGTTATAATAGGGCTTACTTTAGAATAGACATGCAAGGCATAGGTCTCTCAGGCACCTTTCCATTGCCCCTCTTACATTTTGCACAAAAATGTCTTCAAAAATGTTTCCTGTGCTTAGATCCCATCTCGACATATCCAGTGTGTAAGCATTAGGTGACCAGAGGGAACAAGGTTTACCCGTTCAACTTCATATGCCTTTATTGGAAACACAGGCATGGGGGTCAGATCTGTAATCATAATGACCTACCAAATCACACTCTGCTTCCTATAATGGCGAGTCCTTCTGGTTCCAAAGGAAAAAAGTGAAAACATTCATGTGTCATTCAGCAAATGGTAATAAATTAATTTCTGACCTTTATGGGCAGTCAACAGATACCCTGCAGCATTACATTTCATGACCATATTATTAGCTTTGATTACATAGCTACACACCTTCTTAGTGGTTACAATTACCCAGGCTTATTCTATTGCTAGGCATGGTAAATGTTTCAATGGCTATATTCTACATAAAGAAATGTTTCCTTCCATTTGTTTTAAATTTAATACCCTTTAACATAGCTGACTGTCATTTTAGTCATACTGTGTAACATAGTGAGAAACAAAAATGGGCCAATTCTGCCATATAAAATAACAATTAGACGAAACCAAAAGAAAATCTGGGATTTGGAGGTTTTTTGGATTTGGATGTTTGCATTTCATCCGCCTGTATTAAAATCTCTCTCTCTCTCTCTCTCTCTCTCTCTCTCTCTCTCTCTCTCTCTCTCTCTCATTGCAATTAATAATGATATAATATAACTTTAACAACAGGTTCTATGTCCCATTAGTAACCGGTTCTCAGAACCAGGCACTTATTAGCAAAGGGTTCTATAGAACCTGTGAGAACTCTCTGGAGCCCACCATTGTAATCTTGACTAAGAAACTATATTTGCAAATGAATTTGAATATATATTGATGTATGTATTTATGAGATGGTTGTTAAACCTCTATAAATGTGTTTTGAATGACCATTAGCTATTCTTTCAACATAATGATGTTAGAACTATATCTTGTGAAAACTGTAAGAATGCTACCTACTTATATAGTATTTGTTTTCTTCCTCCCCCCACCAGCAGTTCTGTTGGATAAAAATGTATAAAAATCATATGTTCATGCTCTGTGCTGAACTAGCTCATAAGCTAGAATGACAAAAGCAGTGTTGTAACGGATGCTATAGAAGGGGCAGAGGCAGCATTTCCTATGCTGAAGCAAATGCCCAAAGTGGCTTACATAGCTTTTTAAAATGCTTTTTGTCCTCACAACAACCTTGTGAGGTAGGTAATTGTTCTAAGGGGAACTTGTAGAACTCTTCCATATGGAAGATACTCATCATGGATCCACAAAGCCTTCTTCATTTCATTGTTTTATGTGCAGCCACCTTGACTACACACTAATGGAGCCTTTATCCTTTCCTCCTGTATGGAGAGGCCTCCAGTGAAAAGTTATCTTTGAATGATCCTTTAATAGTTCTGAGCACAATCCCAGCTTTCCAATGATTCTTACTTGGATGCTTGGGACACTGGTTAAGAGCATACATTTGGTGTGAGATACAAGTTCTACCACAAGTGAGTGAAGTGCCCCACTGAGGGATCCACTCCTTGCATGTAGGTCTTGGTTCAAGCTACATAGAACTATATTGGACTTACCAAGGAACATGGACTTAACAGGTAACCAAAATCTTGGGAACTTCTTCGAAACTCCTTCCCCAACTTCCCATCTCACTAATCAAAACCCCAGTTTTTAAGCCCCAGGTTTTTCTTTCATTCCATTTTTAGGTGCAATGCTCTTTTATTCAATAAAGGAAGTTGCTGTAATAAACTGAACTGATAACTCTTGGTTATAATAAATATTATTAAATAATATTTTCCCAGCTTCACTAAGTGCTCAGTTTTTTCTCAAATTTCTACAAAGAAAAAGAAATCATCCTTGTTTTGGTTACAAATAAGTATTTTGGTTGCCACCAAGGCTTTCATTTTTAAATTGTCCTAGAATAACTGGTGGTGAA
Organism: Cryptoblepharus egeriae; assembly: GCA_030015325.1. Taxonomy (NCBI): domain Eukaryota; kingdom Metazoa; phylum Chordata; class Lepidosauria; order Squamata; family Scincidae; genus Cryptoblepharus; species Cryptoblepharus egeriae. The sequence continues at coordinate 58,607,055 of JAREYC010000003.1, read as the reverse complement.
TTTGGAAAAAGAGAGAGTTGAAAAGAGATTTGTTTTATAAGCCTCACTGCGACCAAAAATCTTTGTTCTATCACATTTGGCATTCACTCTGTTTCTTTTACTAGTTACAATAAATTCTGCAGAGGACTTGGAGAGATTTATTTAAGTGCATCAGCCAGAGTGTTGACTTGGTTTTATTTATCTTCTAAAAAACGAAAAAAATTGGGCTTTGTATAAAGTAAAACATGGAGGAAATACTGTTTGGTTTCAAAATGGAGAGAAGTTGAGGAGGCAAACATTGTTTACTGTATGGAAACTTTTTTTAAATTTGCCTCGATGGAAGTTGACAGCTCATTTCGGTTCTGTCCATAGGCAGTGAAATGTGTGAGAAACGAATACTCTGAAAATTCTCATATGCATATGAAAAATCATGGTATGAAAAGAGGCCAAGGGATTAGGACAAGATAAATTTATACTAAGCTTTACACATTCCATTGACAAATTTGCTGTTTTTGCGTTGTTGCCTGCGACCTCCTGGTTACCGAGGGGATGACATTAAACTGGGAGAAAATGGCTTATTATGTGTGATAAATTCAAACAAAGATGACGCACTCTGCCCACCAAGTATATCTAAGAAATTGTGAGGAAATGTCAAGCATTCAAAAGAGATCTGCCATAAATTCTGATGCTTGGAGACTTTAACGAATTTCTGCCAGAGGAGAAAGGTCTCTTTGTTTGGACTCAGCTGACACTCAGCGTGTGGAATATTATGAGCGGAGGCTAAGGGGGTGGGGGTGTTACAGAAAAGCTGAAAGAAAAAAGAAAGAAAAAAGGGTGGATGTGACAAAACTCAGGCACTAGAGGGCTGTGAATTGGCAGCCGGCCTCATGCTTTGACTGAGTTCACACACTGTGCATGCAACAGGAACACTTTTGAGTCCAAAATATTTGTGCTCTCTTAACGCTGACTGTTTGATGCCAGCTGAACTTGCTGTCGTACCTCATTGACTTTTGCATGAAAGTTGTATTTTTTATCAATAAGTTATGTGCCGTGTGTGTGTGTATGTTAAAGAAAAGGAGGAAAGGAGGGGATGGAGAATTTCCCCCTGTCCTGCTGCTGTTACATAATTGATGAACAAATGATCCCACATAGTGTCCCAGATTCAGGTCAGAAGGTGGCCGGCAGAGGAAGTGCTGTCAAATGGCTGAAAGAAAAAGGAGGTAGAGGAGAAGCAACCCGACCCCCTGCTACTGTGGCAAATTAGCTATTTCACAGTGATGTTTACACTATCTAGTGCTTTTCACACCCTGACCTCCTGAGCTTCCAGTGAAGAGAAAGGGCAAAAATGACCCCCAAAATTATAATGAGAGAATTCAGCCAAAGACAACAGAAACTAATCTAGCCCCCCTTACATTTCTTCTGTTCTCTACGGAGAAATGGCAGGTTGTACAGTGGAACTGTGGGGTCGCTGCTGAGGGAATTTCTATAGGAACCTTGGGGGAGAAATGTGCATTTTTTTTTGCTCATATTACCTTTGAGGGACGGAACAGCATGACAGGATGCACTTATCCAAACTGTTTACAGAATGTGGCACTAAATAAATCAATAAGTAACTGACAATTCATTACTGAGAAAGGTTGCCTTAAATTTACAACTTTGTTTTAGGTCTCAAATATCTTTCTCCTTATTTGTTTAAAGGGGGCAGCCCCCTTCCCCCAACTGTGCAACATTCTCCCTCAGAACATTTCTCATTCTAAAAAAGGAGAAGCATACCTGACACAAAAGGTCATTTATTCTTGTTGTGGCTTCCATAATTTTCATTAGTCTTTTTTTTATTAGTCCCTTCCAGGAGGTATTGTTCTCTTCCTATATGGAAAATGCACTGCATAATATCTACATTCAGGTACTCCTCTAATGGGTGGCAGTGATGGGAGGTTGGGTTTGTCAAGAAGGAAAATATTAACATATGATCAGAATGTGAATGCTGGACTGTATTAGTTGATGTTATTTCCTTGACACTCTTTGTTTACTTCCTTATTTTGCTTTGCTTTGTTACAATTCTGTATAGGTCAGAGACTTATTAAAACATTTTCCTTACAAGTTATAAGCCATGATGGGTATGTGCAACCTCCTGATTTTAGAAGGAGGCTACCTCAGAATGTCAGATGCAAGGTGGGGCACCAGAATGCAAGTCTGTTGTTGATGCTCTCTGAGGTATCTGGAGGGCCAATGTGAGATATCAGAAATCAACTAATAAAACACTTTCTATCAAACAAAGAGAGGGTGAATCTCAAACCAGTTCATAAGCACTTTCATACACAGAGAGGGGAGGTGTGTGCAGGGCTTGCTTGCAGGCTGGATGAAGGGGTTTGTTCAGTGATGGGATTCAAAGAAATTAACAACCGGTTCTATGCCCATCTGGCAGCCACTTTTACATACTTTTATAAACTTTATATGTCCTGTCTCTTGTTAACAACCAGTTCTATAGAATAGGTGCGAACTTGCTGGAGCCCACCACTGGGTTTGTTGCAGTCTGCGTGAAGTCTCACCACAGGCTGCATCTCGCTCCTAGGCTGCGATTTGGACACTCTTCTTCATGGTGATACAACTAATAATACTTAGCATTTGAATATATTTTGGAGTGTGCAAAACAATTCTTCCTGGTGTACAAGCATTAATGAAGCCCTTAACATTTTTTTAGTATAGAAAGCCCAAGAAAGCCATGGATTTTAAAATATTCAACATTTGAAAGTCATCTTTCGTGCTCCTCCTGTTTTCCCTTTTCCTTTAGCATCTTGCAATAGCCCAAAGTTCAACAGGTATAGTGTTCACCATCAGTGCTTTTTCTTGTTTGTGAAAGTTGCACCGGACAAATTTCTGCCTGGCACACAAGTGTTTAAGACTCAGAAGGAAGGATGCTCTATCCTGAGCTTCTCACAAAATGTCCACATAATACACAATACATAATTCACAGAAGCACAGACAGTGTGCATTGCATCCTATGCTCTATCACTATCCTGTGGTCTTCCTGTTGTTTTCTTGGTAAAGTCCTTATTCCTATACCAAAAATTGACAATCGACCCTTGCATGTACCATGCATGTAGAATGGATGCAAGCTTGATAGAGGTGAAAATAAGATTAACTAAGGCTAGGGTCTTTTACTTTATTTGTACAAATCCCCAGTCTATTTTGACAAAAATGTGACTTGTTCACTCTCCACTTTTATCCAAAGAAACCTTCCCTAAAAAGAAGGATTTATATAACCTCCACGTTCCATTTATCAGACTTCCTTTAAGCACTTGAATATTATTTTTAATCCTTGACTTCACAACTGCAACAGAAGAAACATCTGTCATTATTTCGCTTTCAATTTAACAATCCCTAAAGAGCCTTGTGCTAAAAGAAAGACACATGAAGACTGATGCTTATCAACGTGTTCTGCAAGACTACAGCCAGAGAGTTTTATGCAAGTCAGACATCTAACCTTCTTTCTGAAAATCCCTTCTGATCTACCACAGAAACTGCAGTGTGGCAGAAAGGATGTTGGCTGAATCACTTCTGTCACTTGAACCCAAGTTTTCAGATTGTATAATGTATATAGAGTTATTTCCATATTTCTCATTGAAAAAAGAAGGTCTGTCGTTTGATGGGCTGTTGTTTGATGGAACACGTGCTCATCATGTTGATAGTCCCAGGTTCAATTGCTGGTTGAAATGCCAAGTAAGGGCAAAATCCAGAGCAGTTACGGGTCCACGCAGTTACTTCACCCTCTAGTGTTATCTTATGGAAAGTCACCTTAACTGCTCTGGAGCAAAGGGCTTAATTTGACTTTAGGATGTGGGCCGTTGGCTGCAATCCTAAAGACACTTTCCTGGGAGTAAGACTCATTTAACACAATGGGCTTATTTTTGAGTAGGCATGGTTAGGATTGTGCTCTAAGGCTGGGAAGGACCCTATTTCAAAACTGAAAGAGGCCCTATAAGTCAGTGAAAACAGTACTGAGCTTGTCAGGCCAATTGGTATTTCATATAAGGCAGCCTCATATGTCCATCATATTATGCATGCAACTTGATTTTGGAGTTAGTATGTTGACACCTTGAACTTGACAACCCTTGTTTGGGCAACATCATGATTCTGAACCTAAGTATTGGTTCTGGGTGGGTCATGGGCTGATTAGAACTTTCAGAATTTAAACTGACAGTTGAGTTTTGTCAGTTGGAACTGTTAGTTGAAGTTGGCAGTTGGAGCTCAGTTATTGGTCAGAACAGATGCGAGCTGAGAAGCTCTGTATTACTGATAAGCTCTGAGATGATTTAGACTGATGGACTTGATTTAACGTGTATGACCTAGATTGCCATCTACCCTGAATTGTAAATACAGTAATAGTAAACTACTCTGCTGTGTATGTCTTCAATCTTGTGGCACATAAACAGTCACAGGACATCAATCAGTCAACATCCTGACAGTTCTCATTCCTTTTTTAAAGTTCCAGATGCTAACCATAGCCAAGTTCTTTCATTGTCAATTTTATCTTTGATCTTTTTCATATAATGTCAATTGGCATCACAATCCAGAGCAACTAATCTATCCACATAAGAGCCTTTGGGCTGCCCTAACTATCACTAGGGTGGAGTAACTGCAAGATGCTCCACCCCAGTTACTCTGGAAAAGGCTTAGGGCAGAGCAAGGCAACATAGGGTGCCCTAAGAGAGGTAGACCTGCTCTGCCCTAAGCAGTTCAGGAGATGCATGTTGAGGGCATGTTTAGCATTGCTTAGGGCAGAGCAGTTACTCTGTATCCAGACCCTGCTTCCAAGGCAGAAATGCCCTCTTCTAGCCCTCAGAGATATACCACCTCAGGAGCAGGTATAGTAATGAGTAGACCCATTGGATTCCATGATAAGGCCTGAGTAAGAATGGCAGTGTTGACCAAAAATCTGAGTTCTTGGCCATCCTAGCTGCAACCCCTGCCTCTCAACCTCAGGATATGGAACAAACTACGGCTGCCCACAAACCTCAGGATACAGCAGGCCACTCCAAGAAGCCCCTTGTATTCACTGTAGAATGTACTGGCATCTCATCAGGGACTCCTTAAAAGACAGGCACCCAGTGGCGTCACCAGACTGGTGAAGGCCGCATTGGGTGACACACTCTGTATGGCGTGATGCGACAGAGGGGTTTGACAGTCCTTTGGCAGGCCCCGGGCGTCAGTGCGCCCATTCAGGCCTGCTCCAAGGCAGAGCAGCAGCCAGAAGCTGCCACTCATCCTCGGAGCTGGCCTAAATAGCCAGCTGAGGTGCACTGCGCAGAAACACACTGAGCATGCCGAACAGCTTCAGAGGAGACTTCCTTAGAGCAGAGGAAATCTGCGCCTCTGCACAGCCATTTGGCCTTGCTCAGGAGGCGGAGCAGCAGCCGAATGTCTTCAGAAGCATACTGCACAGGCACCAACTCTGATGCCTGCACAGTCTCCTCTGAAGCCGAAAGATTTCAGAAAAGTACTGTGCAGGTATCAGAGATGGTGCATGCGCAGTACTCTCTCTGAAGCCAGTTGGCTTCAGAAACAACTGCACAAGCTCCAACTTTGGCAACTGCGCAGTCCAGGTAGGGGGGTGTGTGCATCCCAGTGGTGACACACAGACTTCTGCACCGGGTGATGCGCAGAGTCGTGTCACCACTGTAGGCACCACAGCTGTTCCTTGTTCAGTGTGATCTGAGGGGTGTCTCCTCAGGAGCAAGTCCTCCCCATGTGTCAATTACTTAGCATGCTATGGAGCAGTTAGGGCAGCCCAGGCTTCCTGACTCTCTGGATGCAGCATAACTTTCTGCTCTGGATACAGAATAGTTAGGAGAGAGCAGTTAGGGCAGAGCAGGATGAACTTGCTCTGGATTGTGCTCGTAGTGTTTTATTGTGACAGTGTTTTATCAGTTCATGTCTTTGATACGTTTTTCCTGCTTAGTTTAACTTTGATTGTTCCTGTTTTTTACTCCAAGAAGTGCTTGTTCCTGACTCTCTTCAACATAATCAGCCAATGCATGTTTCTCTTCCATTGTTTGTTTCACTTGCAAAATCCTCTCCCACCAGATTTTTGGGGCAAGTATAACCTGTCTGTATCACTTCATGGGTGAGCATTGTGTATTGTCATAAACTTTTGAGTTTTCCTATCCAAGGCATCCAAATCGGCTTGAGTCCAATTGATTATTCTAACAGTGTATCTTATAACTGGTACGGCCCAGCTGTTAATAGCCTTAATTGTGTTCCCACCATTCAATTTGGATTTCAAAATTTTTCTAACTCTCTGGGTATATTCTTTTCGGACAACGGTTTTCTCTTCTTGATGCTTGATGTTATCCAGCTGCAAAATGCCAAAATATTTATAAGCTTCTTTGTGGTTAGAGTTTATCAGTTGGCCATTTGACATTGCAATGCCATCTCCTTCTGTCATTCTTCCTCTCTTCATAGCCAGTGTGGCACATTTTTCTAGTCCAAATTCCATGGGTACGTAAATGTGGTTATCCCACATATTATCTTGAAGGCTTTGAAAGAAGAAAGAATCTGAGTCTCCATATCTGAAGCTATTTTGCTCTCTAGAATGTATCTCATAATTATTTTCTCAATAACCCACCTTTCTTCCCATCTTCCAGATACTTGGACTCTAACCTTTAGTACTCACATTAAAATGAAGTACAGCTCCCAGCAGTCAGAAGTGTTTTTTGTTTCTTTGTGCAGTGCCGCAACCGCTGACCTATATAGAACAATACGAGTTGCCTGCACAGGGGATATAACAGTTTAATGAATGAATGAAAGCTATCTCCTTGTCGAGGAGATATTTTCAGTTGCTTCCGTTAGGCCCTAACCATGTAATAACAACCTACTCATAAGAAGACACTCCTGTTAATGAAACATTAATCCCATCTCCTGAAAGGGGCTCGGCTTGTCAGGAAATGTCTGCATTATGGTTTTTTGTAATCCTAAAGTGTTTCTAAACATGAATTAAGCCATTGGGGCTGTACAATTAAAAGGGTATTTGATTTGAATGCTGCAGACTGGTTTGGCATCCACTTAACAGCGAAGTTCTCTGAGGGCAGTTCCAGGTAGGGGGATTTCTAACATATTGGGTATGCTGTTGCAGCATGCTAACATTCACAAGACCCCACATGAAATCCCCAGGGAGATCACTGAAGGACAGATTGGATTTGGGTACAGAATAGTGGCACAATCTTATCAGCATCTAGCACTACTAGGCACTTTCTAGCTCACACAAAAGGCAACATGCTGGAACATGTGGCATTGTTGCCACGAAGAGCAACAAGGGGCTGGCTCCCTGCACCAACTAGATCTGAATGCCTATCAGTTTTGGTGAGTATATGTAGGGAATGGAAAAGGATGGGGGTGTGGCTGGAATTGTGGCAATGAATGTTGAATCTGGGCCAGGAAGAGAGTGGGTGGCAGAGCATCTGCCAAATCCTAAACCATTCTCGAAAACCATATACTCATCAAAATGCTGAATGCAAATATCATCATCATACAAGCAGCATTCCATGTCAGACAAGGTTCCAGATCCCTCAAGAGGCATAAACTTAACCTTCAATGAATTGGGCCATTTTTTAATGAAATTGTGATAACTGAGATAACTTTCTAGCCGAATTGATTTTGAATATTCTCTTTGATTCCACAGAAGATGCCAATCATCTTTTCCACTTTAGCATTATAACCTTATACCAACTGTTTATTTACTAGCACACTCCAAATTGTTCTATTTCCTTTTTGGTAAGTATGTTTAGAACTGCAGCATCGGATTTGATCAAAGCTACTAACAGTAACCCTGAAATTTCCACAGGGCTGGATCGTAAATCTGGGCCCACTGCCAACTACCAAATGAAATCACAACTGGTGTGTTCGTGGTCTTGGGATGCCTTTTATTTATATGACTGACAATAACCAATCTCAAAACAGCATGGGCAGATTGATCCAGGAGTGAAGTTCACATGCAATACATCCTAAAATTTTCTGGTAAGAATGAGATCACCGGTCAGTTAAAGTCCATGTTCTGTTCCTTCCCCTCTACCATTTTCATGAATGGTAGTGAATAACTTGAATAACCAATCCAATTTTAACATGAATTTAACACGAATAAACAATCCAAAAACATTGAGAATTTTCCCAATAAGGAATCAAAATTCCTACAAAGACTTCTTTCTCTTTAAGCCTGGAAGCAGAATAACATTCAGTGGTTGCAACTGCAGCTTTGCCATGAGATTTAAAAGGCTGAAATTTGGGGTTCAGTAGTATCTGCTTCCAGGGAGCTAGTGTGGTGTGGTGTGCTAGTTATGAGACTGACCTGCAAATCAGAATTTCTCTGTCCTAATTTAATCTCTGCCGTAAATTGACTAAAAAGTCTCAGGCAACCATCTTTCTTGGGCAGCTGAATCATAAGCTGGGGCTGCCTGGGCTACACAGCCTACACTGTAAGTCACCAGCTTTGGATCAGGTGGAAGTTTCCTTGGTATATTTCTGCCCTTTTACTGAGTAATGCCCAGTTTGCCCTATGGGGCTACTCAGCTCTGTGCCTGATAATTAGCAGACACAAGTCAGAGATGAGCTGTGCAGTATCCACAGACCCACTCCACTGCAGGCCTGATCTGCTGCCCATTCTGCTCTCTCTCAATCTGAAACACCCTATCTCTTTGTAAGAAGTCTAAAAAATGGCCTCCCATTAGGTTCTGTAATGGCACCCACACAATTCAATTTATATATCCCAGATATGCCAGCTTCAAGGGCATGTAAATTTGGATATGTTGATGATCTGGAACCAGCTGTGGAAGATGAAAACATGGAGGTATTGGATTGCCTCTTCTCTGAACATTAACACCTTAGGAAAATTCACCGGAGACTCACACGTAGTGTCAGTAAAACGGTGACTATATGTTTTCATCTTAACAACAAAGTTGTTGATGCAGCCCTAAAGGTCTATCTAAATAACAGCATACTCCCTTATAATCCTCATCCCAAATACCTCAGAGTATCTTTGGATCAGACTCTCTCTTATAAGAAACACCTAGAGAACATGTCCGCTAAAGTTAAAACTAGGAACAACATACTCTAGCAACTAAGAGGATGAAGATGGGGAGCCTCAGCCTCCACTCTCAGAATATCAGCACTAGGGCTGGTCTATTCCACAGCAGAATACTGTGCCCCTGTATGGCTTAATAGCTGCCACACTGCTAACATCAATGCCAAATTAAATCAAACCATGAAGATTAGAAGCAATTGTATAAAATGGACTCCTACATGTTGGCTCCCTGTTTTGAGCCAGATAGCACCACCAGCTCTGCAAAGGCAAGATGTCTTTGTGAAAGCATATAATAAAATTACGAGCAACCCATTTCTATCTGTGCATGTTATTGATTGGCAGGCTTAAGTCTAGGAAGCCCTCGCACACAACTTTAACATCAACACACAATGGAAAGCTAAATGGGCTGCTGAATGCCCAGAAACAAGCAAATACAAAGATGACCTGACACAAAAGGTGCCAGGTTTTGACTTACCTCAACAGCACTGGTCAACTCTGAACAGAATCCATACCCTACACAGTGTCTACCAGGACTCACTGTTTAAATGGGGTCTAGTATTTACCCCTCAGTGTGACTGTTGTACAATGAAACAAACTATTCATCATATTGTGTCTGACTAAATTGAGAGCTTATACTAGCCCAGTGTCTGATTTTGTCATTGTAGGCCACCCTGTGCTTGAATGGCTGGGTGAACTGGGCGTTGATATCTAATTTACCATAAGACCATGTATTGTATGCCATATGCTAAATGAATAGTTACCTCCCTGCCTCTGAACCACCTCCCCACAGCACCTCACTACCTGGTACAAACCTTATTTGCTTTGTCACGAAGATCTTCTAATCCATCCAGAAATGTATAGATTGCCCTAGATATCAATTATAGTCCCCCCTTTTCAAAACAAAGCTCTATGTTTTTCACTGCTGCATAACAATCAATTCTCCATCACTGAATCTGTGGTCCACAGTAGTCAGTTTGTGCTAACTTTTTCATGGGAACCAACCATGAGATCTGGTTCAGTTCTTCTTGGGTGGAAATGAACTGCACTCACTCTCAAAGCCCCGAATGAATAAGAGGCCCCATCTTACTGGACTCTCAGCCTTGCTGATATTTTGTGAGAATCAATTCAATAGACAGAAAGAACAGACAAAAAACAAACTGTGTCATGATTAAAGTAAGGAAACAAGATGTGCCAAGTTCTTTTTCTCACCCTGTCATAGGGGAACTTTGCAGCGGAAAGCAGAGGCAGAGAAAGAGGAAAGAATGAGAGATGTTTGCCTGCTTGCATTTTATTTAACTAACGTCCCTGATGTTGCAAAACACCAACTCGTTGTTTTTGTTAAATAATTAAGACTGTCAAGGAATCTATTTCACAAGCCAGGTGCAAAATTAAAAGGTTCCAGGCAGGAAACAGGAGATCATTGTACTATTGAAAGCAAGCAGATACCAAGTAAAGATTATATAGCAGTGCTTATTAAATTTTTTAACACCTTCCAGCCAAAGCTGGTGGAAGAAGCAATACAGGGATGAATCTGCCAACAGGGAGCAGGTCCAAATCACATTGCTTGGAGGAAGAGAGAACGAAAGGCTATTCGAAGAATGAGGGTGTCACAAAAAGGGTCATTTTGGAACTGTGGGTTGATTCCCATCACCACTACTCTGGAAAATTCTCATCACCCTTTTCAAACCACATGCAGCATCTTTGCTGCAGAAAACTATATTTTATATTCTGGAGAGATTCTGGTTGTTGCTTCTTTTGTCAAAACAATTCTTTATTACTGAAACCACTGCAAGCGTCTGCCATATCCTTGCACTGGCCTTCCTTCCTGATACATGGATAGTGCCTCTGTGCTTTTGTAACAACACCTGTTGATTTTCTCCTATTATAGAACCATTCAAGGCATGAGATATTGAACCATTAAAAGTTGTGATGCCAAGTTCTCATTGGATCTTGAGTCTGCCTGTTTTGCATGCTATCCAATGGGAGAAAAGCATGACCCTCACTCCACCCAACCCACTTTCCATGGTCACCCTGGCCATAACAGAGGGTGAAACCCAATACAAAATTCTTAGAATTTTAAGCCCTACCTGCCTGCCGTCTCCAAATTCTAACCCTTCCTTGTAGTGCCAAAAACAGCAGGAAAATACAGAGGAATGTTTCTTTCTCTACATCCTGTAAATAGGCCGCATTTGTTTTTCAACTAGAAACTAGTAGTAAGTAATGTCACTAGCATGCCTCTAGCATGCCTCTTGCTTGATTAAAAAGAAATGGTAAAAAAGAAATGCATAGACACTAATGGCTTACAACAGCATTTCCCAAACTGTGCCAAAGTGAGCTCACAGAGGTGCTGTGGAATGTCCCTTGCATCTTCTTCTTTCTAGATTTCCTGGGCACAACCATGTTGGATGGTGTGAAATCTCATGCAGTTTTCACAAGATCTTGCATGATCCAAGAAGGTGACAACCAGGAGAGCTAGGAAAGAAAAGTCCTCCACAAATGAAGGGCACTGTGATCATGGTAAGTTTGGAAACCATGGACTATGGATCGGCTTATGGACCAGGTTGCAATAAATCAAGTACACCTTTTTGTGACTTGGAGATAAACCAGGGTGCAAACCTATCCAAATTTGTTTCTAAATTTTCTTGAGATTAAATTTCATTGGCATCTTAGGGCCCACTCCTAAACTCCCAGCACTGTTCTGACCTCTGGCGCTGGGAGGCTTAAGTGTGCCATAAATTAGATTTATAACACCAGGAGGGCAAGGAATGCCAGTAGTGGGCCCAGTGCCAATAAGAAACTGGCTGTGTAGTGGTACACGGTTTTTGGTTGAGAGGGGAAGCATTCTAGGATAAGGGGAGGGTGGAGGATGGGCAGGGCAGGGAAAGAACCATGGTGGGAGGGGTTTGGGACTGGCAGAGCCCTGCTTTGCCATGTCCAATATTCTGTATTGGGCTGAGAAGTCCGTAACAGAGCTCCTCCACTCTGTTCCAGCAAAATAGCTGGTCCACGCTGGCACAGACCCAGTGTGGGATCTGAATCCTTGCTCAGGTTAAGAGATGAAGGAGAATCCAGCTGCTACAATGTCCATAGAATTGCAGCAGTAGACAGTGCAGCACCAATGACTCTGGGCACTGTGCAGCTTAGAACTGTTAGGCATGTGAAAATTTAAACCTTTCCCCTTCATTATAATCCTGATAAAAATTTGTCCTCTCTCAAAATTGCCCCAGCTGTGTTCGGTTTCCACCTCTGCTATGGCCAGGGTGACATATAGAATGGAGGACATATAGAAGGAGCAATGCTACCTTTAAGCATTGCATAGGAGAAGGAATGTAGGCAGGTGCTGTTTTTTAAACCCTTCTATGTTGAGCTAAACCTGCCTAAATTCCCTCCTCTATGTAATGCTTAAAGATAGAGGCACTCTATCCTCCATTCTATATGGTCATTCTGGCTATGGAAATTGATATTCTTCTAACATGCACCCATTCAAGCCAATAGAATTCTATTGAATGTAGTCATTATATTGAAGTCATCAGTGAGTCCAGCTGAGATTATGTTGATCAGACTTGCAGACTTATGTTCCTTACAATATCTTCCAAGCAGACATGAAGAGTTTTGTATTGAAGTCCAACTCTAAATATCTTTGAATGTTGGAATTACAAGTTTGCCCAGAGAGAGATCGAGATCATTCAGTTAGTTTATGGGGCTGTATCACAGAGCCTACAGCCTTAAGGAGGCTATTTCAGTGTCAATATATTCTATATATTATGTGAGAGAAAGGTTTTGCATGAGTGCCAACTACTCTGTATAGTTTAAGGCTGTTTTAAATGGAGAAACTATGGAAGACCTCAAATACTTTTGCTTTGCAACAGGCAATTATTTGACAAAGATCTGTTTTATTTCTTGTATGATACTCAGTACTTATTTCAGAAAAAAAGACTAATAATAATAAGCAATAATTGGGAAAATCCCCATAATGTTGATGATTGATGATGATGGGCATGTTTAAAACAACAGATTCCAGATATCTGGAATTTTCCACCTTAGTGATGATTAGGATGTGATTTCCAGTGACTAACTCAACTCTTCTTCAAATGCAGCCTCTAAAAAGAAAGCAGCGCTGTACACTTGAAATGCTGTGGGGATTGGGTTTGAACCTGCCATTATTAGTGGCAGCCCCAATTGAGATGTAACATTGAGTGTCACCCTAAGTAAGTACCAGGAACATTCACAAATGGAAGCAGAACACCCCACTCCACCCCAGAACAAATGGAAGCAGAACACCCCACCTGACCATACTTGGAATAGATACACACTTTGGGGGTATGCACTCACGCATTTCCTCCTCCCCTTTTGCAGAAGAAAATGTCATCATGTGTCAGCATAGAACAGCACTTTACAACACCCATGTAGCCTATAGAACATGAAACAGCTGTTTCCAATTCACTCAGTGGCAGATGAGTTCCTGACCCAACCTAAGTGAGAAAATCAAAGGCAGCTGGATACGCTGCAGGCCACAACACTCCCTAGTGAATCATATATCTATAGAAACTGACATGCCTTAACCCCATCAGCCCAGTGTCACATACAGCTTTGAGTGGGTTTTGATGTTTGACTAATTTTGTCCCTGCTTTCCTCCCCCATCCTGTTATGGTCGTCGCTCAGTCAAAAAATTGCAGACTTATTTTCAGGCTCCAAGAATTCTTTTTGTAACAAGGACAACTTGTAAGTATAAGTGCTTTGAATAATGAGGGCTTTAAATCGCCATCTAGCAATGCTATCAGACATTATTCAGGAGCACCCAGGCTTTAACTGGAGATTCTGAGACTGACACCCAGCTTGCTGAGTTGCTTGCGACTTTCAGTGGACTTTCACAGGGTGGGGGAGATGGAGATCACAGTATTGGCCCTGACCCCAACATTAGTGATGGAATACTCTTTGCACACAACAGAATGTACTCATCCTGCATACTTGGTATGGTCTTGGTATGTGTATCTGGGAATATAGATCCTACAGTGTTTGTATAAAGAGGCTACACATGCATAAAGTCCTGTTAGCACAAGGTCTATTGGTACAAATTTGCTTCCCCTTCCAAGTATTCAGTGAACTTGCTAAAGTTGAGAACAAATCTTCTGTTCCAACTTCAGGGATCTCGTGAGACACTGAAAGGAGTCCCCCAGGGATAAATGCAGCATATAAATAAAGTATATTATTGTTACATTAAAGGACTGAAAATTCATCATTACAATTGGCTGGTAGTATGAGGACCCAATCCTATCTGACTTCCAGTACTGGTACAAGAGTACCAGCAGGGCATGTAATGCATCCTGTAGCGCATTCCTGTAGTGAGCATTCCTCAAAGTAAGGGAACATTTGTTCATATATCTTGAGGCTGCATTGCAGTGTTGGTAACTTAATAGGATTAGGCCCTGCACTGGTGCTAGAAACTTAAATAGGATTGGGCCCTAAGGAATCTAAATTAGCCTTCCTCAACTGTTTTTTAAATCTTGGAAATGGGTTTTCTTTGGTGATCCCAGGCAATTAGGGATCATGTAATGAACATTATTTTGTGGGGGTGTCTGACTCTGTGGAAACGAGACTAGTGTTCTTGCCCACACTCTGAAAAAGGAATCTAGCCTCAATCCCCAAGAAACTAGCCAGCACTTCTTGTCTTTGCCATCCTGCCATTGTTTATTGTTTTTAACATGCAAAGATGATAAAATATGCCCATATACTGCTCCTTTTTTACTTCCTTCAAAATATGCCAATGGCAGCATCCATTTTTAGCATTGTACTATATGCACTATGGAAGTGTTAAACAAAGAGCTCAACTAAAAAAAACACACACACATTTTTAGATCTTTCTCTTATAATGCATTAGTTTAGGACATTGGTTTAAAGCACCATGTCATTATTTTAAATGTTTTATACAGGAGCATCAAAACCATACATGCTTCAATCACCAAACATTTTTTTAATGGCTTTCAGATAAAACAATTTATTTATGCAATTAACAACAACATGCAATTTCTAATAATTAGTGGATAATAGTTATCCACAAAGTACTTTATAAAATTGCCTTCAGAACTGAATTCATTCTGCAGGGAACCGCTGAAAATTAGACTATAAAATTAGCAGAAAATGTACTGCATTAACAAGAATATTCTGTATTCTGCTTCCCCTTCAGATTTATGGGCTTTAGTATTTGTAAACATTTGGTTTCGCATAGAGACAGCAGGGCCTATCGCCTTACCACTTTACAAAGAAATAAATACCACAATGGTTTACTTTGATGGATCATATTTCTATCCACATTTTGTTGCCGCAATATATGCAATGTTATCTTTTTATGCAAGGTAGATATATCTGCTGCTACAATCTGTTTCGGTGAAAAGCATAAAGAATAAACATGAAACAGTCATCTTAAATGTGGGATGCAGGGAATCAGGCTAGTAACTCCTTGTGAACACAGGAATGTTTGGGGTGTACCTAATCCAGCTAGTATCACCAAAAGGGGCATGGCTAATGTGCCCCTCACTAGATTTCTCTACCCAGTTGGGCGCACTCTAAAGAGGGAGAGAAAGCAGATCACTGACCCTTCAAGTGGCACAGAAGAAAGCTAACAAAATAACCAAGAGCCTTGAACATCTTCCATGCCAAGCAAGCTTAAAGCAATGACTTTTTATTTTCAGTTTAGAAGATATTTATAACATTGTTGATGTAATACATTCACACATACACATCTCTAAAGGACATGCTCATTTCACATAATATATAATTATTAACTTACAACATTCACTGCCTAGGGAGATGCTACTATTTTGGTTGACTTTTCCAAAGAATTAAACAAATTCATGAAGGATGGATTTATACCATATACTGTACAAGTATGTATCACATACCAGTGTATCAGTCAACAAAGGATTGCATGATGGACCCATAAGTTTATAATGGAGCTGATAAACCTTGTGGATCTTGTGTAGCTAGGTAATCTTGTATAGCTGTCACCAGTGGGCCCCAACCTGATTTTGGTGGGTCATGGGCTGGCTCTGGCTATAGCTGTGCATAGCATTCTAGGGTGGTACCCTCCAACTGTAGCCAACAAAGGTTGCACAATGATGAATCATCTGGTGCATTTTGCAGAACTTCTCTCTGTTGGAAAATGATGCATACCTCTATTTAATGAGTTATAAAGTTTAGTTGTAACCAGTGCTTTTTTCTGGGATACAGAGGTGCTGTACTCACCACAGGTCATCCTCATATCACTAATTATAACCGATAATTAGCTACTGAGGGGCAGGTGGAAAAAAGGCCAATAGTACCTCCAGAAAAAAACCCTGGTTATAACTAGTTATGTTTATCCTCTGCATAAAAAGGAACTTATCCAAAGACTGTATAAAGAGACTATGTGGACAGTTCGTTTTCACAAAGTGGCGCATAATTTTTTTTAATGTTGAGATATCAGTCTGCACTGTAAAACAAAAGGGGTTGGATCGCATGGTCCAGATTCCACATACTGTTGGAGGAAACTTATTGTCTAGTCACTTTTTAATCTGGCTTCTGGCCTAGTTTTTAGATGACCTACAATGGGAAATAGCGCAAGCACACACACACACACACACACACACACACACACACACACACACACAGAGAGAGAGAGAGAGAGAGAGAGAGAGAGAGAGAGAGAGAGACATTATAGTGCAGTGGTACTCAAATATTTTAGCTGGGGACCCACGTTTTAGAATGACAATATGTCTGGACCCATCAGAACTGATGACATGATCAAAAGTGATATTATCAAGCAAATTAAAATAAATAATTTAAAATTATTAAATGAAAATACAACAAATAATTTAAAAAGGGGACATGAGAAAGGAAAGCCAACCCTTTTCCGCCGGGTATATTATCTTTGTAGCCTGCCTACATTAATCTCAAACCAAACAATAAGATTTTTACTTCTACTTGGTGCCTAGTTCAGTTTTAAGGTCTTATATTTAAACCAGTTCAGTTTGATTTGGGATGAAATCTGTTTTCAATCCAGCATTTGGAGGGGCTGGACTGAAATTCAAAGCTTCCCTCCAAACAACATTAAAACCCCAGAGATATGAGAAGAGAAATTAGACTGGGATAGGGTGGGATATTATTACCTATCTTGCTTCAGAGCAGTGGTGGGCTCCAGCAGGTTCGCACCTACTCTATAGAACCGGTTGTTAATGAGAAATAGGTCATATAAGGTTTAAAAATAGCCATTAAAAACTGGCTTCCAGATGGGCATAGAACCAGTTGTTAATTTCTTTGAATCCCATCACTGCTTCAGAGGTCTAAAAAAGAAACTCATCTTACCAGCTGAAGCCTCTGTTTTTATCCTTTAAAATGGAGAGAGGGAGGCTGCCTTGTAAAGCATTTGTTGAGTTTCACTTTCATCAGACTGGGGTCACTCTGATGGACTTGAATTCCACTTTGCCTGACCTGACCATGAGCCAAGGCATGTTTGCTTAGTCATGAGGAAATGCAAACCTATAGCTTAGTTTTGCTTTCCATAGGACTCAATGCATTCATTTGCTGGGAGGGAGGTTCTTTTTTGGATGTTTAGTAGAGGCTGCCTTCATTGGACTGGGAAAATTCTGGTGTCTTTGGATTTCTCTCAGCATACCCTTTCCAACAGACTAAGGCAATGGTCCTCAATCCTTCTTGGACCATGGACCAGTTTCATTGGAATTTTTTTCCACAGACTGGCTGGGATGCAAATGTCCAGTTTGCTCCCAGGCTGGGAACAAACTGTGCAGGTGCACCCCACCGGCTATGGCATGCCTGCACAATTCACTCCTGGCCAGCAGGATACCAGACCGCAAGCAAACTGCGCAGGTGAACCCAAGCGATTGGGATGTGTCTGCGCAGTTCATTCCCAATCAGCAAGAACTGCCTTGCTGGAGGCAGCAGGGCTCCAGCCTCATGTCTCAGCATGGCCCATCCTCTAAGGCTCTGTGGACCAGCATTGGGTTATGAACCAGGGGTTGAGGAACCCTGGACTAAGGAATATTCACCTACTCATGAGTAAATGTAAGAAAATGCAAAATGGGTCAGTTTTACTTTCCATAGAGCTCCATGCATAGAGCTCCATAGAGAAAGTTTTACTTTCTCAGCTACTTTATCATTTAAAGCTGGCTTGTCCAATACACGGCCCGGGGGCAGCACTCAGCCCAGGATGCAAATTGATGTGGCCTTCCTGCAAATGCTGGGCGCCACTGGAAAATCCAGCTTTGTGGCGGCGACCAAATTCAAATTTTGCATGCTGCTGTGTGAGCTGCTTTTTTCCCTGGGCCTGGGTGGGACAAGAGTGAGGCAGGAGAGAAGGAAGCCTCCTCCCCCTCCCTACTTCACAGCCACTCAGAGCACTCCCTGGCAGCCTAGCAGCAATAGCCTTCAGGAGCACGCTCCTCATGAGCCGCCTGTGCTGCTTGTCTGCTGCATGTCCCACAAGCCACCCATCACCCACAAGCCGTCCACCCACAGCCTCCTTGAACTTCTCCTCCATTGAACTCCAGGTAAAGAGGAGCAGGAGAAGTAAAACTAAGGAAAGTAGTCTGAGAGCCCAATCCTATGCATGGCTACTCAGAAGAAAATCCCATTATAATCAATGAGACTTACTCCAAGGTTAAGCTTGAAGAGGATCGCAGCCCAGCCTATGCAGCATGCCTACTCAGAAGTAAGCCCCATTAAAGTCAATGGGGCTTACTCTCAAGTAAAGGTGGCTATGGTTGCAGTCTGAGAGGCCAATCCTATGCATACCTATGTTTTCTATGGTTTTTGGATGATCAGCTATTGTTATGATCAGCCCATCACATATCGTACGTGCAGCCCAAACCAACTTATCATCAGCCCAAATCAACTCAGTGCGGCCCAGGGAAGCTAAAAGGTTGGACGCCCCTGGTTTAAAGCTTTGTGAACCACCAAAAATCAGGTCACAAAGAACCAGCTCAGTCACAATGCACAGTTTGAGACACCTTGCTATAGAGAATTGCATGCATTATAAAAGTCACAGCTTTAATGAATGATTATCATCTAGAAAAGTTGCTACTTCTTCCGTGATCTTGAATGTAGTGAATTCCATTCTGTATCCATGCACAAAACCTATTGTAAACCTTGGAAATTCTCTGAGAGCACAATCCTAACCATGTCTACTCAAAATAAGCCCCATAATGTACAGTGGGTCTTACTCCCAGGAAAGTGTCTTTAGGATTGTAGCATGAATCACAAAGGGTTCCAGGAAAATAAATTGACATTAATATATAGATATTGTCAACTGTGCTGGCAACTTCTCATTCTTCTTTCCAAAACCAAGGAGGTTAACGCCTGTAACTGTAGACACAAATTCCTGCCCACACCATAGTTGCTTCCCATGATCTGGTTGTATATCCAAAGCCTCGCAAATATACCGACTTTGATCTGTAACAGTATCTAGATTTCCTGTTGTTCTGTGCACAATAAATTTCAGCTTGTTGGACTCTACACAGATGTATTTCAGCTACTTCAGCGCTTTCTTAAGAATCTCCTTGCTTACAACTTTGGCATATGATGACAGAGCTATCTCAAACTGACCTCTGCTTCTTAGAGATTATTCTAAAGCAGCTGTGTTAAGCAAACATATTCTAAACAGTCATCTGCTTACAGTTTTTCTGCTTTCTATTTCACTGTAATGCACAAAAATTACTTGTGCTTTTTTATTTCTTTTTGTTATCTTTTTTTAAAAAAGAGTAACAGAACTGTCCCAATGTAAATAGTGGAGAAAGCCAAGGATATTATGCTTTTTGGCTTGTGGAGTTAAGTGCATGTCGGACAGTTTTACTAAAAAAAAATTTTACTAAAATTTTACTAAAAAAAATATGCCATTTTGTTTTCTTCAAGAATATGATTTCCTGCCTTTCCTGTGCTCATGCTGGCATTCTGAAAACATACATCAGAGCAGTCCCCTTCCCAATGTCATATCCTCCAGCAGGAAAACTGAGTTGATCAAGGCAAAAATAACTTTTATGAAGAAGCTGATTAGTACACAGTAGCATGTTTCTACAATCTCAAGTTATCCTTGGCTCCATGATAGATTAAGAAGTCAAGCAACTGAAGGATACGCCTTTTTGCTCAAAAGAAAGCAATCCCAACATCAAGGGCATAATACAAAATATTCATTCTTGTTTCATTTGACATGATCATCTTAAAAAAAATGATACACATTTCCACTTTACTCAGAAGACAGTCAAGCTGCAGAAGGGGGATTTATGCCAATGAAGCTCCATACCATAGATATGCTCCTGTAGGACGAGAAATTTCTGCCAAGAGATCAAATCACCACCTTGCATTATCTGCAAACCCTACAATCCAGAGTAACTACAGGAAGACGTAAGAGGCACTTACTCTGGAATGTTCTATGCATTTCCAATAGGTTTCCCATAGGTGGCACCGTAACTGCATTGGTGTAAAAGGTCCTGTAGTTACTCTGGATTGTAGCCAAAGACACTCAGGAGTTAAGGCTGTTCAGGCAGCAAGAGGATAATGCAGAGATAATGAGAGGGCTATTAAATTCCATATCTAGGTGCCAAAGTTCACTCCTGCTGAGACTCAAGCCAGGACTCAAAACTTCCATTTGAATCAAGAAAACCTCCTTCTCTATGACAGGATCACACTCACCCTTCTGCAGACTCGTTTCATTTTCCAAATTTTGGCAGAGGTCTTTTTTTAAAAAAACACCAGGATGTAATCCTCATTTCTATCTGAAAAAAGTTCCAGGTTACAATTAAGTGCACTTAACAGTAACAACAATGAATAGCAATAGTTTACTTCTGTGTAAATCAGCTTGCAACTATGTGTAGCTATGCTTGTTCATGCTTATCCCTTGTTGCTTTTTGTGAACTGAATTGTATACTTCCTGTTATATGTTATGTGCTTTCCACATAGCACAGTGAGATTGCCTTTTACTACTAATGCTGACTGCTTCAAAGCAGTCTGCACCAGTCAAGAGGCACCTGCGACGTTGGGATTTAAATATAGCATTAAACTGGTAGATTGGGATGACAATTATTTTTCCCCAGTCAGCACTGACATTCTAAATGGTAATCAAATGGTAAAAATCAAATAGAAAGTAGGTTTTCTGAAGGATACCAGTGTGCTCTAGAAAACTGTCATTGTGGTGACTTTCTTATTTAGGAGCACCTGCAGAGTATATTGTATCCTGCACCCTCTGTAAATGTCTTAATTTCACTGGAATCCAACACTAGAAAAAGAAAAATAAAGATAGTTATCTGAGACTCATAGTCTCTTTTATTCCTATATCTCAGAATTTTTCCCTAAATCATCTGTGTTTTATGGGACAGACAAATCAATCTATCTTTGTTTTTAGTTTTCCGAGAAGACTCCTGTTAGAGGAACATTATATCTATTCCCGTGAATGTGTCATTCTTTCTCACTGATCTCCTTTCCTTTGCTGCTTTGTCTTTGCATTACAATCACATTTTTTATTCTTCATTCTTAAAAGTTTCCAACATGGCTTAAGTAGCCACCAAGTTAGTACCTGAAGCCAGCTTTGCACAAGGAGCTTTTCATATTTCCCAGTGGTCAGATATAAGAGCTTCGTTGCCTGGTTTTTTCCTGGTCATGCACTGAGAAACAGATATATTCTACATATGCTCATTTCCACAATTTGCATCTCTATTATATATGCCTGATCATTCAGTGTTTCATGGCGTAGAACTGCTGTGTAAAAATCTACTTAATTGTTGTGTTATTCCTTACAGAAGCATGTTCATATGTCCTTTTCATTGTAATTACGTTATATCAATCTAGTTTTGTCCATAAAATCTTGGGTGTAGCAATTGCATAAGGTGAAATATGGCTGCTAGACTATTAATAATACCAGATGTGTTCGTGTTGAGAAAATTCCTCACTAAAGCAAGACTTCATCATAGACACATGCATTTCAGGTGCTTATCTCCTCCCGAAAGTGGTGGGAAAGCTGGCTAGGAGACACATAAAGCTGGATTTCAATACTTTTCCTAAACCTCAACCAGGGCTACTGGGCACCATGTCTTGCTTTAAAGTGCACCCCCTCTTGCCATAAGATAACCTCATCCTTTTATTGAATTCTTTTTTCTATTTCTTTCATTCTTAAGTAATCCCAGCTAATATCTGCCCTGTTATTTTTTTAGAGTTTGAATTTCTCTTTCTTTTTATTTCTTGCCCATTCTGGACTAAATTCCCCCCCCCCCCCCCACACACACACAGTTTCCTTTTATTTCTTTTAGTTTCTTTGAAAATCTCAACTCATGATGCTTTACAGTGCATTCTTGGATTGTTTTCTTCTATGCTTTAAAATGTTTGCATCTAAACTGTATATTGCTCCTCATTTACATTTATTTGATACTGATATGTGTGACCTCCAGTCAACTCCAGGCTTATCAGAAATATCATATTTTATTACACTTCTTTCCTGTTTTTCCTCCTTCATCATTCCTGCTGCTTATCTTCCACAGGTCCTCTTAGATCGCAACCTCCCCATCCCACCCATTTTGTTTCATATTCCCTAAAACTCGGCCCCCCCAGCCCAACACAGGACTACAGATAAAGAAAAATAATGTGAAAAAGATGTAAAAGCTCAAGGACTGGCAGACTCCCCACCGCTGTCCTTTCCAAGCCCTGCCTTTGTGAGGCAAGAAGAAAATGCAAAGTAGAACATGAACCTCACAATGTTATAATAGCCTTAATTGGCAAAAGTCTCTCTGAGTTAAGGCAGGGAAATTGGTGTACTTTGTTGTATAAATAAATATGTTCATAATTTGGCACAAGTGTATTTATGCACTTTTTTTCCACTGCAGAAGGCAAATAGGTCCTTCGTGCAAACCTGGTTTGTTAATGTTAATGTGCCAAGAGCTAAAACTGATTATGGGAGGCAGATTGCTGGTGCTACATGCCTAAAAGCTGGGATAGTCTAATAATTCTGTCTCTTAACAAGAACCAAAGAACAGATAAGACACATGCTGAACTTTCTGATTAGACTACAAGAAAAGGGGACTGTTGATGCTCTACTTCTAACTGCACCCAAGTAGATCACATTCCTTATAGTATGCAGGATTACTGGAAGTGCTTGGAAAGGCTTTTTGAAGCTCTTGGGAGACACAGTGCCTGTCATTTGGCAGGGTTTAAGATCTGCATGCTATAAGACCACGCGGTGAGCTCCCATCCCTTGCCCAGTGAGCTCCCATCCCTTGCCCAGCTCTTGCCAACCTAGCAGTTCAAACGAATGCAGAAGTAGATAAATAGGTAATACTTTGGTGGGAAAGTGAACTGTGTTCCGTTTAGTCATGCTGGCTACGTGACCATGGAGGCATCTTAGGACAGTGCTGGCACTCAGCTTTAGAAATGGGATGAGCGCAGCACCAACAGCTGTGGATGATGCTTGTATAAGGCAAGCAGGGCTAACTGCAGCCAGTCACGGCTGGCAGGGCAACCTGCCAGGGACGTTTACCTTTTTAAAATATTACAAAATAGGATTTTGAAGCCATGACTCAAGTGAACAACTTGACCATTTGACCATTAGAATTGGACAGGCTGCCCAATTCTAGCAGGGACTGGTGTGTTAGGTGCAGCCATTTATGACAGTGGAGGTCACAAATGGCTGTTAACAGAGAACACAGCACTCCGACAGCCATTTTGGAAGTAAACCCAACTAGCAGTGGACGGCAAAAGCAGGTAAGGCAGCAATGGGGGGAAGGAGACATTCTGGGATAGAGGAAGGGTGGGGGAAGGCATTCCTGGGGCAGGTTGGTTAGGAATTGCAGGGTCTTGGACTGGTCAGAGCCAGACTGCTTGTTCCAGCGCAAGTTAGGATTGTGCTGTGTGAATCCAACTCTTCTTCCGACCATCTTCTGTCAGTAGTCGTTCTGATAGTATGTGGTCTGTGATAACACAATGTTACATGCAATAGTGATGGAGGCAACCAGATGGTCTGGTCCATAGTTCTTCTAGCCATCAATGGGTCTTCTAGGACCTTTGTTAGCTTAGTCCAAGGAAAAGCAGGGTGTTTGAACTGGGAAAATTAGGACAGCCGCCACCAGTGTCCATTCCCCTCTCACACTCTGAAAACATCCCTGCTCACCTTTTCCCCACCCTATTCCTCTTCCTTCTGCCTTGATAAAAGGTGGCATGAGTAGCATCCTTGCAAACAAGTGGTGGTTTTCAGATGTTCTACTTTCTGAAATTTTCCACATCTGGTTTCTGCTCATCAATGATTGAGTGATATAAACATTATTGGTGTACAGGTAAGGTCCATACTTGGATTCCATTGGGCCAAAATGTGCTGAGTGTGGATCCTCACACACTTGCAGTTGACTTGCTGGCTGTGCATTGCAGGGCACGATTGGAAATGATGGGCAGAGTGCTTTTCAGAGAACCATGCCTGATGTTACTCATCTTCTCATTAAGGATCCCCTAATGGGCTTCTGAGGAGTCCCAGGGTTTCCTGGAAATGCTGTTTGAAAACCACTGCCTTAGAACAATGGTTTTGTCTAAATAGAATTCAGTCAAAGGCTTCTTCCTTGGTTAATACATATGCTTATGTTTGCAATTAGAGGTTCATTATTCCTAGCAATTTGCAGAGTGCTACAGTTTACATTAAAGCATAGCTCAATAACTAAACTGTAACTGTAAAACAATTTGATTGCAATAAGGTTAAACAGAGCTTCTATAAACAATTTAGTTATAATTACTAGAGTTCATCATTGATACAGTCAAAAATGTCTTCTCAAATCTTGTATTTTGTAATTGCTTGTGTGAGATGAAGAAAGAAAATAGTTTATTATTTTATTTTTCCATTGCTTAAAAGTATTTCCAAAATGGGCAAAATGTTATCCATGTCTACTCAGAAGGAAGTCCTATTGGGTTCAATGGATCTTACTCCCAAGAAAATGTGTTTAGGATTGCAGCCTAAAAATATGTAGCCTGAAAAAAGTTATCTTACAAAATGCAAAGGATGACCTTTTTTACTAGAAACATATACTGTGTGTAAGTGTGGACATTTGCTTGACTCACCACAGAAATGGAATTCAAGGACTCTTTCCCCAATCCTTTCTAGTCATTCCAGGTTAGCCAAAAGGTGGAACTGGGGAGCAAAATGTGAGTTATTTATTTTAGGCACACCCCACATTTCCCAGGCCAGGATTCTGCCCTATATTACTCAGGCTGCAATCCTAAAGACACTTTCCTGGAAGTAAGATCCATTGGACACAATGGGGATTACTTTTGAGTAGACATGGCTAGGATTGCACCCTCAGTCACAAAGTTTGAATCAGGTACATTTAGCATTGTGAGATTCTCAGATTTTTTTTAATGGTCAGTACAATACTATGCCCACCAAGGGAGCTGCACCACCAGGGCACACACTATATTCCGCAGAGGAGTTTAAGGCCCTGCAAGCCTCCTTGAGGTAAGGGAAAAATGGTTGCAGTGCCCTGTGCTGGCCCAGTGGGCCTATTTGGACATGTACAGCAATTTAGATGCTGGTTTAGAATCCTTGTCAGAGAATCAAAGCTTGGAAGGGGGTAAGCTATTGGTGGCATCACTACCACTAATACTTTCCTTTCCCAGCCTTGATCCACCTTCTCCCTGACTGCATGTCTGCCCCATCTCTTCCCCCCTTTCATTCCCCACCCTGCCTCTCTCCTGCTCCTGCACTCGCTTAATGAGACCATCAGGCTTTTTGTGGCTGGTGGAGGCTGGTGGAGCAGGTTACTTATCCAGTGGCCAGCCTGCACAGAATGGCATGTCACACAAAATGTAATCATCTGTAAAGGGCCTTATACCAGCAGAATGCTTGTTTTAGCAGCATACGGTTGTTTGAGGATTGAGCTGTGGATGCAATGCTTGGTGAGATCACAAAAGCAGGAAAGTTGCAACAGGATTTCCAATAGTCAAGGCTTTATGTTCTGTATATCTATCTGTACCATCCTGTAACTAATAGAAGAAGCAAAATTATATGAAAAAGTCCTAGATTATTTTCAAATTTTTTCAATTTGCCTAAATTACAGATGGAGAATTCAGTTTTTTTTTCCTGCTGATATAAACAAAGAGTCTTGAAGCAGAAATAAATGCTACAAGTAAAGATTCCTTCCAGATACTGCAAATACATCACTGAATTTCCCCTCCTCCTTTCGGTGGAGGAGGAAATTTACACTGCTAGACAGCAGTGCAGGTAGTGATATGCATGGTGTGTAGAATATAAACAAATATCAGCTTGAACAATATATGACTTGATAGTCTAATGCAGCTGGAAGTTTTCTTTAGCTGATAAGTCTCTAAAATAAACATAAGAAAAGCAGTTGGTTTTTTACTGTGGCTGATAATGTATTTTTTCTGGATGCACTGCTAAACATAGCAATTGGCGTTAATAGGTAACTCAGACCCATCCCCTCTAGTACTAATTATCAATAGAAGAAAGGAAATAACTAATTTAGGCTAGTGTATTTGTCTTGCTAAGTACATTAGGAGCAGAAGAAAGAGGTCTGAGGCAAACATTTTATGATGGAGTATGTAATACCAGCCTGATTACTTAATAAAGAGTAATTGATGGTGGATAAACATTGTGTGTGTGTACGTATGTGTGTAAAATATAGTTATATATTGTTATAATATACAGTTATAATACAATTATTGATCAAATGTGTCTGTGCAAACACTAGAAAAGCACCTCAGAGGCTAGAATGGCAAACTGCAAATAAATAGAGTCAATTACAATGAGATAGATGATGAGGTGAGACCTGGATATGAGATATTAATTAAGATAAAACTTCTAGTACCAGATGAGATCCTTCTTTTGCCCTCAGGAACAGAATGTAAGAAATGCAAAAGCTCTGAACTTTGACCATCATCTACATGTACATGTTAAATAGGAATTGAACCCTTTTCGGTGCCCTTAGTGAGTTTCTATATCTTCTTAGAATGTAGAGGTTCATCTTCTCCTGCCCATTTCCCTAGTAAATATTTATAGATATAATAAAGTCACCCATTTCCCCAGTAAATATTTAAGAGTTCAAATATCAGAACCTGACTTTAGCCGGTTGTTGATAGTTTGGTACATGGGACATATATCATAGCTGTTCTAGAGAGAATTTTCCTGGTTCTAGCACGGTTTAACCAGAAAAATTCTATGGTTCGATATTGTGGATTCAGTGATGGGCAGCTCAAAGCCTAACTTTAACTGGAGCAGACAGGCTTGAATGCTTGTGCTGTCCGGCAGGTTTTGGGTCAGCCTGAGGAAAGGGGTAGCTTTCCCTTTTACATCAGTGAAAGCCACTGCAGCCCGAGCTGGCACAAATCTGAACAGTCCTGGACTTAAATGCCGAATCTCCACACACCCTTAACACTTGTACTGACCATGCTCAGCTAGTGTGAATTCAACCCTTCCTAGGGCCCTTTCTGGGAATTCAAACCCTTCCTCTTGCTAATGCAAATTCAACCTTTCCTCTTCAGTTCAAACCTTTCCTCTTGCTAATGCAAGGGCCAAATGGGTGCTTTGGACTGCACCCATTAAATGTTGTAACCAGCACAGGGAGGATTTGAAGATCCAGCATCAGAAACACTCGTGTAACCTGGGCCTTCATCCTAGAGGTGTGTTTCTCAAACTAAGGGAGAGATTTAGGGTGCAATCCTAAACAATTTAGGCCAGCATAACTGATCTGGTTTATCTTCCCTTGGCAGTGTGTGGAGGTTGGTGAATGCCTGTGCACTGGCATATCCCTCCCCCAGGAGTGGTACAGAGCTACCTTCTGGCACTTTTGTGACCTTAGGTCAGAAAACAGTTTATGCTAGCCTAACTGGATGGTAGGACTGCAGCCTTACTCTCTTCCTAAGTCTTTGTTGGGGAGGAACTGGAATAGTGATGTGATCCTTAGGATTATGCCCTACAGGGGAATGGGAGGCAATTTTTGGCCTCCCAGGGATCTTGTTAGGATGTGCCAGGGTCTTGGGCATTGAGGGAGCCGTGGGGAGGTCTGAGATTGGCCTGCAGAGCACCTTACAGGGAATGTTTCTGGCACAATTAAAACAGAAGCTAGGCAGTCATATCATATAAAATCTGCAGATAAAAAGGTTCCACCTGTGTGTGTTTTTCTGCACACTTTTTAAGGACACTTCAAGCAAGGGTTTCTGAATACAGTGGCGCCTCACTTCAAGAGCTTAATTTGTTCCGGAGGCATGCTCTTTAAGTGAAATGCTCTTTAAGTGAAGCAGATTTTCCCATAGGAAATAATGGAAACTCAGACGATTGGTTCCACAACCCAAAAAATATTCATATAAAAATATTAACTGTTTATAAAAATGATTACAAAACACTGCAATATATTACGGTAAAAAGCACTGTAATATACAGTAACACAACACTGCAATAAAGAAAATACTGTACAGTACTGAACTGTACTGTACCTTTGAAAACCTTCATGGCTGGTGTGAGGGTCACAGAGAGGGGATGACTTTCACAGTCACTAATGGAGTCACTGCTATCCATTGGCTCAATGGAATCTATTGTCTTTTTGTGCAACTTTAACATTCCCAAGCTGCTGACGGGGAGCAGCACTAGAACATTGATAAGGCACACCTTCCACGCTGCCACACACAGATCCCACATACAGACCTGACTCAGGCTGCTCCCCTGGGATGTCCCATGAGTTCCCTGGCAATGGAAGCCTATTCCAAACTTTGCCCAGGACCCCACTGTAGCTCAAGCTAGTCTTCTCGTCCCACCTGTGAGTTCCCTTGCCATGGAAGCCTGTTCCAATCTTCCTCAGAAGTGCTCTTTATTCAAGACAGTGCTCTTTAAGCAAGTCAAAATTTCTGAGAAAATTTTGCTCTTTATACAAAACGCTCTTTATTCAAGATGCTCTTTATTCAAGGTACCACTGTATATGAGATTTTTTTAAACTACTGCTTCAGTTATACACTTAATTTTTCTGTTTGGTTGATTACCTTGTGTAGATGCCTGACATAGTTTATTACCTTGAGTACATGCTTAGGATTGCACCCTAAATGCCCAATCCTATCCAGCTTTTGAGCACAGTGCCAACAGGGCATGTGCTGCATCCTGCAATGTAAGTAAGGAGATCAATGCTTGGAAACAGGCTTGATCAGAAACTAGAGGTATAGCCAGATGAGAGTCTGAGAGCAAATGTGATCTGATTGCGTTCACTGAAATCCACTATCTGATGTGCATCCACATCCATATCAGAATATGCATCTCACTGAAAGCAGTGCAGTGTGGCAAGGCAACATCTGCAGTTGGATATGCATTTGACTGCACATTGGGATTCCTGATCTGGTAAATGGTATGGGCACAGGAGCAAGCTATCATGCATATATCTCCTTACTCGAATGTGAGTGAATGGTTGCCTGTGACTAAATGGCATTCATGCAAGGCTCTCAAGTTGGAATGACAGGTGGCCTATAAATATGTTATTACAGTTCACTGTAGCATTACTCATCAAATATTGACAATAATTAAAAAGTAATTTTTATTTGTTTTGGAAAGGATAAATATTTTACCACTTTCTGATGTCACATGGATCTGTTAGAATATTTTCAGTCAAATTCTCATTAATGACATAATATGACTGTCAGGCACAATTCCCTACTCACACATATACACAAATGTTCTGCTGCAAACCTAGTTCGAAAGCTGGGTATGTACATTGGTCTAGGGAACAAGGGGTAAGGAAGAAGAAAGGGTATCAATGTCCAATCCTATCCAGTAACAATCCACTGCATCATCATGTGGATATTTAATTTAAATAAGTCAAAGCTGGAGGTGGGAGTTAGTACAACTCCAATCTGAAGTAACTTCCTGTTGTTCTAATTCCCACATGTAGGCACAACATGCACTATATTTTCCCTTCACCCCATAATGGATGCTCATGATAGGAACCCTCATGCCTACTTAATTTCACCCACCCCTTACCCATACTTTACAGAATAGTACTGCATAGTAAGCTATTCTCTAAGTGCTGCCCATGTTTTAGGCTGTCTGAAAAAATCCTAAAGGATGCTATTTTATGGACTCATACTAGAGAATAAATCCAATACCGGATTTTAATATAGAATAAAAAATTAATAGATTGAAATTGATATAATGGGCAGCCCAATCCTAAGTCTGGTCGCTCCAAAAGGTCTACTGCCTATATAATCTGGGTGCCATGCTAGCGCCAGGAGTTTCTTCAGGGAAAGGGAGAGTTTGCTCCCTAACACTGGGTAAGGAATCCACAACGCCAATGTCTCTCCTCAGATCTATGCCTAGTTTACATAAATGGGTCATAGATCCATGGAGACCCAGTCCGGGCAGTGCAGGAGAGGAGTGAACACACATAAGGATGGTTGAATCGCCTCCTGGATCCAATTTACCCATCTCCATTTCAGCCCTTCCCTCACCATTTCCAAGTCTCCCCATACACTCAAAATCCATACTCTGGGCTCAGCACCACTCCCTTCTCACAGGGGGCAATAAGCATATCTTATGGCTCATTTATCACACTCAGTTGTGGCACTGGAATTCAGCACTGGTTCTAAGGCACCATATGGGGCACATATCTAAATACATTTAGGCTGCACAGTGGATTAACCACTTAAAAATTTAACCAGATAGTGGTTATTCTACCACTTAGTCTTTGAACATTGACTTTGAGTGGTGGCTGAGTTTTTCTTTGACTCAATCCGTTTGATTTTCATATGACAATGGCATTTGTTTTCCTTTAACCTTCTTACCATATTATATGTTGACAAGTGAGTCTGTCTGTAGTCAGGCTCTCTAAACCATATCAAAGCCTCCCAATCATTAGTATCTAACACTTTATAAATATCCCTTTAAGATACCATTTGATACGTTCCATGGTGTTATGGGAAACAATCTGGGGACTACTGCTTTCAAAGCTGTCCAGTGTATTACAATAAATTTGTTTTTTTTCCTGAGATGCACAATTGGAAAGCTAGGAGACGGCTGAATAAGAAAACTGATACCACTGCTTATCTGTCCAAAAGCTAGTGGTGTTAGGAAACCTAGTAATTGAAAAAAATGGATAGCACTGATATTTGAACCTTTTTATATAACCTTTGAAGTGTAAGTCTTTTGGGGAATAAATTGCTTTTTTGTAACAAGAACAATGTCAGATCTCATATTTAGGAACCATGAACTTAATTCATTTTCAGGCAGAGAAACCCATGTTGTCTTGTTGGTAAAAAACATTGCAAAACAGATTAAGCTTTACCCCGGAGAGATGATAACCTAATATAAATATCTGGAGGCTGATCTTTATTAGTTACTGAGCAAATATTGCCAAATAGGACAGGCGACCTTCAATGAGGATTGATCTAGGATAAGTCATCAACAGTCTTGTCTCCAGGGAGTAACTTTGGGGCATTTTGGAATTGCAAGGCTCTCCTTCCTAAAGGATGGCAGGCATTGAAACCAAGGATTACCTAGCTATGTACAGAATCTATACAGAAAAGTAAGACACCAACAACCCCGTCCTAAATGGATTTTGAGCTGATATGACATGTGCTCCATTAGCACAAAGCTTGGGCAGCGGACACTGCAGCCACTGTTAGGGCACGCAAGCCATTACCTCCAGCACAAATGGCTGGTAGCTGGAAATGGATTAATGGGATGCATATCCATGGTAGATAAGATAGGTGAGTGAAGGGGGTGTTGTGGGGAAGGATGAGGCCAGGAAGGGGGCTTGTCAAAGGCAGGTTGGAATCGTCATCAGCAGCAGTGGCAGCACCAATTTTCCATGCCTCTGACCTGGGTATACATATGCCCACTTCGGACCTGTTTGGATTATGCCAGCCAAAGATCAGGCACAGATTTGAGTAGCCTCGCCCCACCCGAGTGGTTCAGAAGTGGGCCTTATGGCACTTCTGCTACACTCCCAGGCCAGCACAGGACTTGTGCCAGGACTTGTTCTGGCATAACGGGGTTGGGATTGCAGCCAAATGGTGTAATTGGTGAAAGAAATGTACCAGTCTCTGAATTTTAAGAAAACCTGCTGTTAAGGAATGATTTTGTTGGGTTGAGTGGGAGAAAATACATTCACTTAAGACTTAAAGTGTCATATGCTGCAGGGAGAGAGTGGTTTGTAGATACTAGATACAGATTCTGAAAGCCAAGAAAAAGATAATAATACCCATTTGAACGCTGTCTGACTGGATGTGTTTTCTAAAGGAAGGAATATTTTTGTTCCATGACTTGGACTTTTGCTCTGTCTTGGGCCCAGTCCTCTTTAACATTTTCATCAATGACTTGGAGGAAGGGATACGGGGGAGCCTGATCAAATTTGCAGATGACACCAAGCTGGGAGGAGTAGCAAACACAACAGAGGACAGGAAAAACCTCCAGGAGGATCTGGATAAACTAGAATACTGGGCTGTAACAAATAGAATGAATTTCAACAGGGAGAAGTGCACTTGGGCAATAAAAACCAAAAACACAGGTATAAAATGGGGGATATGTGGCTTGGCAGCACAACATGTGAACGGGATCTTGGAGTCACCGTGGATCACAAGCTGAACATGAGTCAGCAGTGTGATGTGTCTGCAAAGAAGGCAAATGCCATTTTAGGCTGCATTAAGAGGACTGTAGCTTCCAAGTCACGAGAAGTTCTAGTTCCTCTTTATTCTGCATTGGTCAGACCTCCCCTTGAGTACTGTGTTCAGTTCTGGGCACCTCACTTGAAGAAAGATGCAGCCAAACTGGAGCAAGTCCTGAGGAGAGCAACAAGAATGATCAGTGGGATGGAAGGGAAGCCCTACCAGGAAAGGTTGGGGGAACTTGGGATGTTCAGCCTGGAGAAGAGGAGGCTGAGGGGAGACATGATTGCCCTCTTCAGATACCTGAAGGGCTGTCATAGGGAGGAAGGGGCTCATTTGTTCATAGCTGCTTCTGAAAGCAGAACTAGAACCAATGGGTACAAACTGAAAGAGAGGAGATTCCGGTTGGATATCTGGAAAAAATTCCTGGCGGTGAGGGCGGTTCGGCAGTGGAAGAGATTGCCAACGGAGGTGGTGGACTCTCCTTCACTGGGGATCTTCAACAGAGGCTCGACAAGCACCTGTCTGGGATGATGTAGGAGGATTTCCTGCTGCAGGCAGGGGGTTGGACTAGATGACCTACTAGGTCCCTTTCAACTCTAGGATTCTATGATTCTATGATTCTATGACCATGACAAAAAAATGAATGAAGTATGAGACCGGGGACACACCACCAATTCTGCTGACCTCATAGAATCATAGAGTTGGAAGGGACCTAGTAGGTCATCTAGTCCAACCCTTGCTTGTAGTAGGAAATCCTCCTAGAGCATCACTGACAGGTGCTCGTTGAGCCTCTGCTTGAAGATCTTCAGTGAGGGAGAGTCCACCACCTCCTTTGGCAATCTGTTCCACTGCCAAACCGCCCTCACCATCAGGAATTTTTTCTGGATACCCAACCGGAATCTCCTTTCTTGCAGTTTGTACCCATTGGGTCTAATTCTGCTTTCAGAAGCAGCTATGAACAAATGAGCCTGCCTGGGACCCAATACACCAACCGCACCAACCCCACTCTACCCCACCCTGTCACCTGTTTACACTTTCTTTTGTGTCTTCACCACAACCATGTGAGGTAGCAGCCTGAACAGGGCTGGTCTTAGGAGCTGAAGAATACACTTCAAAACATGGGAATGCTTTCAGGTTGAGATTGTGAAATAGCAAGTGGATCGTGTTTGTTTTTTAAACATTCAGCAAGCCTACTGGAACCATGCAGAGAAATCTGAATTCCCCATATTCTAGCAGCAGCAAAGTTAAAATCAGCCCTCCTTTCTCTACAGCAGCACTATCCTGGGGATCACATCATTGCTTTCCACTTCATCTCTGCAAAGAATTACATTGGATCTCAAACTCCCAGAGACAGACATGCACTGACCTCCCCACACTACCATGGGAACAGGGAGTGGGTGAGTTATGCCATGCTAAATTGGTTAGGATTGTGTCCTGTGTTTTAGAAATTTAATCATTAGACAAAGCTATGGATATTCTGTTTGTACACAGTTGACGAAGAGTTGATGTACCCTTGGCCATGTATGTAAAAATACCTGCCATGTTTCCTGCAGAATAAGGGGTCTTTGTGGGGTGTTGGTGGGTGGCACAAGTGGCTAAGACACTGTAGTACAGCATATAATACAGATTAAAACCTTGGCATTTCTAGGTTAGGTTGGGATACATTCATCTGAAACCCTGAAAATTTACTGCAAGTTAGTGTGTAGACCTAGATGGACAAGCTCTACTATGGTGATCTATAGTATAAAGCACCTTCCTGTGTAATCCTTTCTCCTGCTTATTGTGTTTCGAAAAGTAATGTCAAGCTCATTTCATACAGTTGTTCAAACAGCAATAATTATGCCTGCTGAGGTCCAGAAGAGTTGACATAAAGCATGAAGTGATGTCAAGAACCAGGTAATAACCAGAAATAAGTACTTTTTTCTCACTGAGGAGCTCAATAGCTGCAAATGACAGAACAGAAAATAAACAAATCCTGATCATATTTTCAAAATATGGAAGGATCCAATTGTCAGCAATGATACCTCAGTACAGGTCAGAAGCTGAGAACAGCAGCTGATGGTTTGGGGAAAGAATAAAGAGCCTACACGACAGTGATTTTCAACCAGTGTGTCATTGCACACTGGTGTGTCATGAGTGGTCCACAGGTGTGCCGTGGGGATTTGGAAAATTTATTTTTTATTAGATAATATTTATTAATAGGGCCATTAAGGGAAGTGAACCTTCCACTAGCAGCATGGTATACCTTGTCAATTATCAAAGGACTGATGGTGTGCCTTGATCATTTTAGTGCCTTGTCAGTGTGCCATGAGATGGAAAAGATTGAAAATCACTGCTACAGGAGGTGCATCCATGCTGTGAATCTTCCATTTGACACTCATTTTTATTTAAGCTTCTTTTCCTTCAAGTAAATACAGTGGTACCTTGCTTAACAAGTGCCTTGCATAAAGAGTGTTCCACTTAAAGAGCAAAAATTTCTGTGCAGTTTCGCTTTGCTTAAAGAGCATTTTTGCATAAAGAGTGCCATTGGCTGGGCTCCCTGTCCTTCTCCCTGTCTCTCCCCAGCATTGGCTGGGCTGAGGGAGTGAGGTGGGACTTTCTCCCCCCTGCAGTACATGGAAGAGACCAGCAGGGAGAGCAGAAGAGCTGAAAAGCCTCTTCATCAGGGGAACAAAGCTGGCTGCTCTTCTCCTGCAGCCGGAGAACATGGTCAGCCCAGCCTATGCAGGCTCCATAAGGTAGGAGGGAATACTCTCCTGCACCCCCTCTGCAGCCCTCTTGCCCCCAAGGAAGCCCCCCTGCCTGGACCCCATTGCAACCACCCCTCTGCCCCCCACTACCTTCCCTGCCTGCACTTTTCCTTTCCTGTGAGTAAGCCCCAGTGGATTTAATGGGGCTTGATTCTGAGTAGACAGCATAGAATCTTGCCCTTCTGATGTTGCTGTGCATGCAAAATGCAGCCTACACACTTTCCTGTGAGTAAGCCCCAGTGGATTTAATGGGACTTGATTCTAAGTAGACTGCATAGGATCTTTCTCCTCTGTTGTTGCAGACTGCCTATCTAGATCTCAGACACACAGAGAGATTCATTGTGAAAGTTGCTCAGAAAGACACCAGTGACTCTTAGTGAAAATCAGTCGACCTTGCCCATAAAGGTTTTTCTTTTCTTTTTTACTGTACAGAATATTACAGTGTTTTATTACAATAACTGTGGTCTGTATTATATTATAGTGTTTTGAATTCAATTCCAGTGTTTTGTCATCATTTTTACATGCAGTTAATATTTTTATATGAATATTTTGGGGGCTGTGAAACCAATCATCTTAGTTTCCATTGTTTCCTATGGGAAAATCCACTTCACTTAAAGAGCATTTCACTTAAAGAGCATGCCTCCGGAACGAATTAAGCTCTATAAGTGAGGCACCACTGTATGGTCTTTTGTGGATACCACTTTTGTGAGTACCATCAGAAATTGCCATCAGAAATTGCAGTTTTGCCAAATAGTGGGTGAGCCTCCTTTCACAAACCATGCCTCTTCTTAGGGACTAAGCCAGTGGTGGGCTTCCGGGGGTTCTCACAGGTACTATAGAACCCTTTGCTAATGAGCGCCTGGTTCTGAGAACCGGTTACTAATGGGACATAGAACCTGTTGTTCTATGGACACAGAACCTGTTGTTAATTTAGGTTATTAGGACATAGAACCTTTTGTTAATACATTTGAATCCCACCACTGGAGTAAACCCCTTCTCAGCAGCATGTGGTCAACAGGTGCATGCTCTCCCAGTCATCTCCTCTTCCACTGGAGTTTGGCCAGAGAGAACAGTGCCACAAAGACTACCTACCACCTGCTGCACTATGAAGCATCACCAGTAAGACTGGTTAAAAAACAATGGCCTAGAATACACTATTGAACATGGAGCTACAGGTGTCAGGGTCCAAACCAAATTTGAACTACCTGAGAGCTATGCATTATTTCTAGAGAAATTACGGTGTTTTTTTTTTTGTTAAACTGAAATCAGTAGGTTTGCCCTTCTCTACAAGTTAATTTCTTTGGATGCTTGCGGGATTCCTTATTTCATCTAAAGCAGTGATTTTGAAATATTCTGTATTCAGGGAACATTCTTGGCACTGATTGATCTGCAATAGAGAATGGCATGAAGTGGAGTTTCACTGCCTGCACATTGACCATGGAACTCAAGGACATTACAAAAGATTCTATGGATCTAGAATGCGCATGGTAACACTAGGACACAATCAATTCATGTTTGGTACTCACAATGGGTGCAATCCTAACCAATTTAGGCTGGCGTAACTCACTTGGCATATCTTCCTGTGATGATGGTGTATGTGTGTGCAATAGCCTAACTCCCCAAGCATGGGGCAGAAGTGTCTTATGACACCCCCAGGTCAGCACAGGACTTATGCCAAGGCTTATACTGGCCTAACTAGAGGTGCAGAATGCAGCCATAGTCTACTTAACCTTGCCATTTCCTCATTTGAACTGGAAATGTGAGTTAGTACACACCTAATATTATCCCAAGGTTGCAAAATATAAGGAAAAAAATTATCATAAAGGGCAAGCTTTTTTTAGGAGAACTTTCAAATTACTAGATGCACTCTTTGGAAAGCCACTGCAAGCTTCCAGGAAGCTTAAGAATTCCTATCAGCATAGTTTCAAAACTGCTGATCTTTCAAGGTTGCAATCTTGTGCACACATACCAGGGATTACATCCCAATGAAATCAGTAGGACTTGGAATGTGCTGGAATCTCTAGCACATTCACACTTCTGAAACAGCGGCGTCTATGCTGGCTTGGGCATGTCATGAGAATGGCTGACGGTCGGATTCCAAAAGATCTCCTATATGGAGAATTAGTGCAGGGAAAGCGCCCTAAAGGGAGACCACAGCTGCGACACAAGGACATCTGCAAGAGGGATCTAAAGGCCTTGGAAATGGACATCAACAGCTGGGAAACCTTGACCTCCAATTGTTCAGCGTGGAGGCAAAAGACCCAGCATGGCTTTCTCCACTGGAAGAGACACTTGTGTGGCAGGCTGAAGCAAAGAGACAGACCCGAAAGCAGCAAAACCTGGGGCCTGGGCAGGGGACGGAATTTATTTGTCCTCAGTGTGGAAGGGATGGACACTCTCAAATTGGCCTTTTTAGCCACACTAGATGTTGTTTCAGGACCTCCAATCAGAGCACGATACCATAGTCTTTCGAGACTGAAGGATGCCAATGATGATAACTTCTGAATAAATATGCATTTACTAAGAAACTCCATAAATACTGCACCAATTCCATATCAATTGAAGAGAATTGGCACTTCACACATCAGATGTTTTACTGACTAATTTTTTTACTGACAATTGAGCATAGTCCTAACCATATCTACTCAGAAGTGAGCCGCATTTTGTCCAATGGGTCTTACACGCAGGAAAGTCTTTAGGATTGCATCCCTACTGACAATGAGGTCTTCTTGCGCTGTTGCAAAGCACTTTTTGGCACTTTTGTGACAATGCACATTTCACGAGCACAGCCCCTTGCTAGGATTGGGCTGCTAGTTTTTAATCTTGCTTCAGCCTTTGATGAATCCTTTCACTGTGTAAACCAATTCAAGGCTGAAATGAATTAAAGGGTTGTTATCTCAGAATGAATGATGGTGTAAAAATGGTCTTAGTAATTGCTTTGTGCATTACAAGCTAATGCTGTCTATATTTGATATTGCACATGTAAGGGGCTGGAATCATCTAACATTCATAAGCAGTCTTTCTGTATGCTAAGCCTAATTGATTGAGTACCATTATCATAACTGGATTATCATTGGCTCAGTGGTATTTTTGAAGTAGTAACAATGTAAAAACTGTCATCTTTTCAAGTCATTAAGTACTCTGGACATCACCTTTCTAGTAGTAGGGATGATCACTAATTACACCCATGCAGATTTTTCTTTGGTTTTTGGTGGTTCCAATTCACCTGCTGTTTTTGCTTTGAGAGAGGGATGAAAATGTCTGCTATACACCATCAGTACTGAAATTTTGATTTGGGGTTAGGTTCAGACTGTTATTAAATGCACATTTTGCTGTGGTTTTAGCCCACATTTCTTTTTCTTACCAGTTATGAATGTTCTTAAGCTTAACGCATATGTGCTTTGAGTAACATGGAACACCAAAAATGTACTTTGATTAAGTGAATCAGATTAAGGTCCATACCCTAAAGTCAAATTAAGCCCTTTGCTCTGGAGCAGTTAGGATAACTTTCAATAAGATAACTCTGGAGGGTGATGTAACTGTGAGGACCCGTAACTGATCTGGATTTTGCCCTAAATCGCAGTGTAAAGAAATTTTACAACTGCATTAAAATTGCACTTTAATGTGTATACAGTGGTACCTCACATAACAAGCGTTTCACATAACAAACAAAAATTTCTAAGAAATCTTGCTTCACATAACAAGTTCTGCTTCACTTAACAAGCAAGTGTGCTATGGAGGCTCCACTCCACATGGAGGCTCTTTAAAAGGGCTGCCGGCCAGCACTGCTGCCTCTAACTTCCCCCAACTTGGGGGCAGTTGCCTGGAGGTGTCAGAGGCAGCTGCCCCTAACTGCCCCCAAGTGCCCCCACCAATCACCTTGAACCTTCAGCAGCAGCCCAGGTAAGGCTCCCAGGAAAGTGTCTTTAATTATAGTCTCCTAACTATGTCTACTCAGAAGTAAGC
Organism: Cryptoblepharus egeriae; assembly: GCA_030015325.1. Classification (NCBI taxonomy): domain Eukaryota; kingdom Metazoa; phylum Chordata; class Lepidosauria; order Squamata; family Scincidae; genus Cryptoblepharus; species Cryptoblepharus egeriae. The sequence continues at coordinate 58,567,680 of JAREYC010000003.1, read as the reverse complement.
CCCATTGTATTAAATGGGACTTACTCCTAGGAAGGTGTCTTTGATTGCAGCCTCTTAACCATGTCTACCCAGAAGTAAGCCTCATTCAGTGATGGTATTCAAAGAAATTAACAACTGGTTCTATGCCCATCTGGCAGCCACTTTTAAACGGCAATTTTTAAACTTTATATGTCCTATCTCTCATTAACAACCGGTTCTATAGAGTAGGTGCGAACTTGCTGGAGCCCACCACTGGTCCCATTGTGTTAAATGGGGCTTACTCCCAGGAAAGTATCTTTAGGATTGCAGCCTAAGTAGACTTCATTGGATCATGCACACTGAATGCATGTTTTGAATTCAGTTCCAGTGTTTTGTCATCATTTTTACATCCAGTTAATATTTTTATATGAATATTTTGGGGGTTGTGGAACCAATCATCTTAGTTTCCATTATTTCCGATGGAAAAATCTGATCCACTTAAAGAGCGTTTCACTTAAAGAGCATGCCTCCCGAACGAATTAAGCTCTTTATGTGAGGCACCACTGTATGTGCTTATGCACATCAGTATCCTGTGAGCAGGGCCATGCAGTACCCTTAATGCATGGGCCTAATGGGCAATTGCTAATGCTAAATATATATTTACTAATATATAATATACTAATAAAAAAGCAGGCCTCCGTCAGTCTTGAAAGACTATGGTATCGTGCTTGGTGCTGCATACGCTGCATGTGAAGCTCGAAAGCCTGGGTTGGATTGTTATGGAGGATATGCTGTTACCCAAGCAGCAAATCCCCTCTCTCCACACCACTGAATTAGTCCAATGGAAAGGCAGAGCCAATACGATTGAATCCAGCTGGCGTCGCAGAGCTGGGCTAAGGACAGGAGCTCACCCTCTCTTGTGGGGCCGACCCGGGAATCGAACCCTGGCCTACTGGTTAACAGGCACAGCATCTTTACCGCTTGCGCCACCCACAGCCTGTAACATGGCTGTAACATGGCTAATATGGGCCATTTAGGATCATTTAGGTTTCTTCTATAAAACACCAGTACTAGCATTTGTCTAATACAGTGTGATATGTTTACTCATTAAGTATAAACACCTGTGCTACTTTTTAAAATATTTACAAATACCTAATTATTTTCTAAAAGCAACTGTTCGTGCTAGAAATTTTAGGTTTATCTGAAGCTGGGTCACGATAAATTTATTAATTTGTCTTTGATGTGGATTCTTGTTCAGGTAAGTAATGCAGACACCATGTGTCTGGTGTGCTTGTTAGGCAATGTTTATTTTTGGCACATTCTTATCTAGGCCAAATGAAGGTGGCATACCTTTCCCATAGGTGTTGACTGTCATAAAACAGTGTGCTGCAGAAACACTCATAGGAAGGCATTTCTGCCAGCACTTGTGAATCCAGAGCTGACTGTAACCAGATGGAAGGTGGTAGGAGAGTCAAGAGTTATGGGGCAGGATGGGAAAGGGTGGCAGTGAGATGGTGGAATGAGGTAGAGGGAAGGATCAGGTCCAGATCAGATCCAGATCAAGGGTTGGGAGGATCAGGTCCAGGAAGTGGGCAGGTTCAGTGGCAGTGGTGGCTGCCAAATCCTATTCACCTTCCTGCACCTGATGTGCTAGCTATATAGCTAACAGAAGTCTATTCAGATCATACCATGGTAGCATACTCATGGGTTCCTTTACCAGAGGAGACCCATGGAACTGCCTATCACAGGATACAGTGGTAGTTATTTTGGCATTGCCTCATTAGTTGGGAGGAGAAGAATAGGATTAGCCCCAATGTAGTCCAGAAAACAGACTAGCATAACTATGGCTGAAATCCTAAAAGTGCTACTGTGGGAGTAAGTTCCATGGAACTCAATAGAACTTACCTCCAAGTAGACACGAATAGGAATGCACTGTTAGTCAGGCTGTGACTTCTGAGGTTTGTCACATTTGCAGGGACATATGTTCTGGTCACAAAACCATGATGGCATGTGGATTTTGCCCATGAAGTGACAATGGCAAAAAGTTACCTAACTTGAGACAGAAAAACAAAAAAGTTGCTTGAAGCCATTCTATCTTTTATGGCTGTAAAATGTTCTACAGCATTTTATTTCATCTGAGTATAATATGCAGGAGGTGACTTTAAAAATAATTCCCCAAGTCTTTTAGGAAAGAGAAATCACTGTTCCCATGTTTCCATCAATTGAATGCACAGAGTGATGTTGGGGTTGTGGCGGTGGGAATGGATAGAATCTCAGAAGAATTTGTATTATACATGTGGTATCTGGAGCATTTATACCCAAACCTGTTTTCCCCTGAGGAGGGGAAAAGTGCAACTTTTTCTTTTAAAACTGTTTTGTTTCCTCTCCCCCTCCCCTTTCCTTGTTCCTTTCATTTATGGTGCCCTAGACAGCATCCACATATAGCCCGCAGTTCTGGAATGCCAGCCTGGCACTCCAGCACAAAGCAGAGCCAGCAGTGGTATAATCTACTAATGGCTTCTTTTCATTTCAGCCCTCCCTGAGAGACTCAGTGGCAGATTGTAGACTCAATTACTCTCATGTCAGGTGATTATCCTAGGTCTTAATGTAATCTTCCATTCACACATACCATATTTCAATTACGGCAGCTATGAAACAAGCTGTGTATTCAAATCACCAATCACCTTATCACTGCTGAACAATGTCAACTGTAAAAAACGCCAGCTGAAGGCAATTACACATGTGTTCAGAACCGATTATGATTACTCTCTGTGGTATTTGTGATGAGCTGGGGAATGTTCTGAAAATTTAATTTAATGACAATATGCTTGCTGTACAATCCATAATACCTCCTGAATCCAGCATGGGGCTATTAAAACTGATAGGAGCATATTATCACCGAACTGAAATGCTGGGCTGGGATGGTTGCTGGATGTCTCTACAGGGAACGGTAGGTAATTTCTCCACATATTTCTAATGGCTGAGGCAGACAGCTTCCAATTCCAGCTGCACTTTGAAGGTGGTCCCCTTCCCTCCCCCCTTTTTTTCCCCTCAGAGCTGAGTTAAGGTGTTTCACCACAGCCAACCGAGAGACAAATATAGGGTGGGAGAATATGGGGTGGTTTCCTCCAAGGCATAGCAACATCTGTTCAGCATGGCATTTTCTTGACCTCAGTTTGGTCATCGATTTTTCTCTGGAGGCTTCAGAGTTTAACCAAAGGCCTACTTGTGTAGGCAAGTCTTGCCAATAAGGACTGAGTCTTTTGGATTCTATTGAAACCACTTTATTCCAGCCCAGTCAGTTGTTGTTGAGGAACAACTACTGTCCAAAAGGGCCCATTCAGATATTTTTAGAAGCCTAAGGGGAAGTTCCATCAACTTCTGAAGTGTTCCATACAACTTCATTTGTATTTGAATACAAAAATAGCATTTTTCTTAAAACTATTTTCACACGCTTGTTTGTTTGTTATATTTCAACCCAAATTCCCAACCAAATTTCTTACAGGAGCTTCCTATAGATCAGTGTTTCTCAAACATTTAGCACCAGGATCAACATTTTAGAACGGGAATCTGTCAGGACCCACTATAAGTGACATCAACAAGTAGGAAAAATTAACAATCCAAGTTGCAGTCCTACCTTCACTTATCCAAAAGTGACATTTAGGTGCAATCCTAACCAATTTAGGCCAGCAAAACTCACCTGGCATAACTTTGCATGGTGGTATGAAGAGGCTGGCACATGTCTGTGCACTTGCCTAACCCCTCTAGGAATGACACAAAATTGCCTTACAGCACTTTGAGACACCCCAGGTCACCACAGGACTTACAGTACAATCCTAAGCATGTCTACTCAAAAGTAAGCCCCACTGTGTTAAATGGGTCTTACTCCTAGGAAGATGTATTTAGGATTGCAGCCATATTCCAGGACTTATTCCAGCCTAACTTGGGGTGAGGATAGCAGTTTCATTTATTATCATTGCTAAAAGCAATGCCTAGTAGCCTGTGGGTAGTGCAAGCAGTAAAGACACTATGCCTGTTAACCAGCAGGCCAGGGTTTGATTCCCGGGTCGGCCCCACAAGACAGGGTGAGCTCCTGTCCTTAGCCCAGCTCTGCGATGCCAGCTGGATCCAATCGTATCGGCTCTGCCTTTCCATTAGACTAATTCAGTGGCGTGGAGAGGGGGGATTTGCTGCTTGGGTAACAGCCTATCCTCTATAACAATCCAACCCAGGCTTTTGTGCTTCGCATGCAGCGTATGCAGCGCCAAGCACAATACCATAGTCTTTCAAGACTGACGGAGGCCTGTTTTTAGTAGCCTGTTAAAGGTGTAGATATGTAATATTTCCCCATAACCAGCCATATACAATGGGAATATCAAGTATTAAAAATAAAATATTGAAATAAATTGGGACTATCTGAAATTGGTTCATGACATACCTGGTGGGTCCCAGCTCACAGTTTGAAAAATACTGCTATAAATAAACCTTCCTTTAGCGGCTTTCCATAAAACTCTTCTCTAGACTAAAGTTAAGCTTACTGGAATTATTTTTTTAAAAAAATATTGATGAAAATTAGGCACCCAAAATGTGCACTGCAGCCCTCATACACCACAGTAGGTAAAACACATAATTTGATAATGTAGTAGGTCAAACACACTGCAGTAGGTCAAACACATAATCACAGGTGCTAATTCTTCTACCAGAGGCGTGAAATCTTTAGTTTGAAGCAAGTAGTACCTAGATGTCATGTGTTTGCTTCTATTTGGTGTGGAAGTATGAGAGAGATTGACATGGAGGTTATTGGCAAAAGGGACTTCCAGGAGAAGTTAGGCTGAGCAACGGGAGTAGTAAGCTGTGGTAAGCTCCCTGTAGCCTCGTTTTTAACTGGACCTGCAACTGAACAGGTTAAAAATCTTAGTAATTTTGTCTACTATCTACATCTACTTAGATTTATGCCTGCTGTAAGGTGGCCAAAGTCAGAGGGGCTGGAAGGGGGCATGTCTGCCCTGGAAACAGGGTTTGGATATGGCCTAACTGTGCCCTTCTAGGCTATGCCAAACATGCCTTAACATGCCCCTGCTGAGCTGCTTAGGCTAGCACTGCTAGGAAGGTACAGTTCCATCTGTCTTGTGGTGGTCTAAGTGGACTCATGGTGGCCCAGAACTTTTCTGGTGCAGTTAGGCTGGCCTACCTGGCATTAGACCAGCCCAGAGCCAGATAGGCTGGCCCAAGTGCACTTCAGGATTGTGCCTTTAGGCTGCCAACAGTTAGGCCAGTCTAAGCCCCGGGATAAGCCCTGTGCAGATCTGGGGGTGTTACATAAGTGCTGTAAGGTACTTCTCCACTCCTGGAGTGGTTAAATAAGTGTACAAGCATACACTGACCTTCCTGCACCTCCAGGAAGATGTGCCAGGTGATTTAGGGCAGCCTAAATTGGTTAGGATTAGATATCTGGCCATTAGATATCTGGCCATAGACCCAAACATATGCACATATATTTGTACTTTATTGAATGTATTTTATGGACATTGAATTCCATGTCATGCTGCTATATTTTGCCATATGAATAACTAAAAACAGCTAGCTTGACAAGAGGATTGAAAAAAAAATACTGGAACATAATTCTCCATATGGCTAATCTGCTGGAATAGTGTGAAGTGAATCTAGCTGGGGAAAAAAGAAAAGAAAAAAAGAAGGACAATGTGGGAGAGGTGCTAAGCCTATTTGTTGATCTCAATTGGTGAGATTTTAGATTAAGCTTGTAATTCATTTCAGAGAACCCACAATCTTCTTCACATAGACCAGACACAAAGATCCCTTGTTTGCGGTAAGGCTGTGTCTGCTAAAATTATGCCAAGGAAAAGTGTTGTGAGTGGTTTGGCTTTGATTGTATTATCCCCCTTTCAAGGGCCCCTTTGATCCACTAACCTTGAAACAAAGCCCATCATCTCTTGGTGCTCAAATGATTGACTGAATTCAACTTGAAATTTGCAATGCCAGCTACCTGGATGAACAAGCGGATTATTCTTTTCATAGATATAAACGAAAGAGATTTGTTTCTCCCTGTAGTTCCCATTTCATACATTTATTTTTAAGAGGTTTCACTCTTTCAACAGGTCAAGCCATTCTGGTAATTTGACCTTTGTGTGTATAGGAATTTTTTTTTGAATGTATAGTTGATTTATTACTTTAAAAGGTATTTGTTTAAAGGGTCCTGTCTCCTATACAAGCATTTTAAACCTTGAAATTGAATAGCTCCTGTATGGCTCACTCTGTGAGTATTGCTGAGTTTAGGTCTGAAACTGACCTTTGTTTTCAGATTTCTCTACAAGACTGTAAGCAGATTCACAGACACCAATGGATGTTGACATTCTTTCTCCATGCTTCATATATCTTCCGGTACAGGTGTGACCTGGCTGGATCCATAAAATGTAAATATAATTCTTACCATTAATTTTAGTAAAATTTAGTAAAATTCTACTAGATCAGTGATGTTCATTTACTAGCACAGGGTTCTTTTTTACATGCATACCAGAAAATATCTGATGACCTATTGCTGACAATTACACCTGACCGAATGGAGCAGCCAGGGCTGGTCTAAAACCTTCTTCTGCATGAGTGCCCCTGGCAGCACACCCTCTGCTGATATTGCTGTATCATTATCTTGGGCACAGGGCCTCCAACTGTTTGCACTGGTAGCTCTGAAGTAGTTTTTGTGTCACTGGTCCAATGCTTATGGTGGTGAATTGTGAGATCTTGCATAATATTCCCTGGATAGGACTCCTATAACATGCTTTATCTTAAACAATAATACTTGTTTCAAACTATTACACTGTCTTTAATGTCACACTTTCTAAGTAGCCTCCTTGCTGCCAAAGCACATGCTTTGCTATTGCAAAAGTGTTGTTTGGTATGGGCCAGGGCAAGGACATGTAGAAGGTATAAGGAGGTAGGGAATGTGCAGTAGTGGAGATGAGGAATAGGTGAATTGGGCCTTGGATTTGTGGCAGTGGAGTGTGCCATATCCCAACCCCCTTCCCAGACCAATCTACTGAAGTAGAGCAACTCAGACATTTGTGAGCTATTTTACACTATTGTAGCTGCTAGGGCAAGGGATGACTGTCCTCTTACCATGAGGAGACTTCCAATATGCAAAGTCCTCCATGCAGCCCATGCTGCATAGGCACAATTTGTGCTACAAGTTATCAGGCTGATTTGTATGATATACAGGGCACAATCCCTATCTAGACCAGCACGATTCACCCATTTCCCCATTCCCATGTTGGTTTGGTAAGGTTGGTGCATGTCTGTGCACTAGCCTACCTCCACTAGGATTGGCACAGAAGAACCTTACTGCACCCTCAGGACTTGTGCCAGCCTAACCAGGGGCTAGGATTGTGCTGTCAGAATTCTTACTAAACATATTTACTCTTATGTTCATCAACTAAGGGCAAAATCCAGAGTATAACAGAGTATATTACACTTGCTCTGGTGTAAGAACAACTTACTCTGGATTCCAGTATGAATTTTCCATAGGTTTTCACTAGGTAGTGCAGTAACTATGGATGCACGTAAAGTCTCTTACGTGCTCCCATAGTTACTCTGGATTTGGGGGATAGACCTAGAACAAATGGAGACAATGAATGAGACTCTTCTAATATCCTTTCTGTCCCCAACAATCACTAAATTGAAGCTCCAGCCCTTGTTCTGTCTGAACTACATTTCTCCTCTCACCCAATGATATGACCTCACATATAACTCTTGGACAAAAAAAATAAAAAGGTAGACAAACTGATTACACACTGTGTTACTTTTATAGCCCTGGGTCACTGTTAATTTTGGCCACAGGTCATACAGGATAAAGTCCTAGAAGAACCAGGGGTGTCTTAATTGCTTGGCATGCTACTAGCCTGTTGTGATATATCCAACAACTTATTGCTCATCATGGATAATGCCCTTTCCTGTCGGATGTGGTTGAAACATGTTTTTCCTACACTCTTTCCTATTATTGATTCTTCTTAAAAATGATAGCTTTGGCTGCAATCCTAACCACACTTTCCTGGGAGTAAATATTATTGAACACAGTGGGACTTACTTCTGAGTTGAAATGCTTAGGATTGCACCCCATGTCATTTTCAAAGATTTCAGCAGTTGCTAGAAAGATTATGCTGACGTTTAAAAAGAAACAAATCTTTTTTTGTTTCTGCACCATTTTTCAGGAAAGAAAATGAATGGGGAGGTGAGGGGAAGCTGGCAAAATCTGGCCCGTTGCAACTGTATACAAGTTTTCCTGCAACTCCAGGTTAAGTTTATCAATTCTGGCGTTGTAAAAAGTGACTGAATTGGCATGACCCATGGAAATCGCAGGAAACACTCGAAATTTCTTTAGCCAGCTGTATATCAAATACACAGTGAAAAAAGCCAAGGGAAGGAGAGTCGAAAAGAAGGGCAAAAGGCGAAATGGTTTGTGTCCATTTAAGAAAAAAATCAATAATAGTATAAAATTGATTTAGTGCTTGTCATAAAACATAAGTAAGTGCTGGAAAATAGAGAAAATTGAGTCTCAATTTAATCTGCACAAAAGCCACACTGTACTGATGAAGTGATCTGAGGAGAGAGCTACATAAAACCTAAAGACAGATACTTAATTGTCATATTAAAGACTCTCTTTTCTGCCTGCTGGAGTCGAGGGTTAGAACCCATTAATCATGTGGATAAGGGGCATTGAAATCAAATCTCAATTAAAATCTGTTCAATAATGTCTCTAATATGTTTTTCAAGCATTAATTTTTTCCCATCGATTCTACACCCCATAAATCAGATATGTTGCAGTGCATGTAATAGTTTATGGAGGAGAGGATTATGGTTTTATGAAGTTAATGCAGCAGAACCATTTAATTTACACAGGCTAAAGTTTTATGTCTGTTGCTCATTTCTATTATTTTCTTCAAGTAAAATTTCTTTGGGCCATAAAATGAAAAGTTTGTGTGTGTGTGTGTGTGTGTGTGTGTGCGCGTGCGTGCGTGCGTGCGTGTGTGTGTGTGCGTGCGTGTGCGTGTGTGTGTTTTGATTTCTACTGTTTTTGATTTCTACATGCCTAGCTTAAGGAGACTCGGTTTTCATACAAGGCTGCTTAGGCAAATACATCCTTGCTTTTCAGTAAAAACATTTATCAGTAGAGATTGACCCTCATTACTAGCATTGTAACAATTTTAAGATGAGGAATCCTGGGTATTTAAGTTTTATGGCCCCCTCCATGGCCACTTGGCTGCAATCCTAACCTCCACTTAGGCTGGCCTAAGCCCTGGCATAAATCCAGTGCTTATCTGCAGGGTGTCAGAAAAGTGGCACAGAGATACTTCTGTGCCACTCCTGGGAGAGGATTAGGCCAATAAGAGATATGCACTTGCCTCCATACATCACCATGGGAATGGGGTTGCCTCTTTTTTCCTTCTGGAAAAAATCTTTATTGTCCTCTTTTTCCTTGTAGGCAGACAGCATATAGCCTTCTTGTAAATAATAGATTAACAGCCCAATCCAGAGCAACTAATCTGTCCACATAAGAGCCCTTAGGTTGCCCTATCTAACACTAGGTTGGAGCAACTGCAAGATGCTCCAGCCCAGTTACTCTGAAGGAGGCTTAGGGCAGAGCAAGGCAAGATAGGGTGCCCTAAGAGAGGTGGACCTGCTCTGCCCTAACTGGGGCAGCCTAAGCAGCTCAGGAGAGGCAAGTTGAGAGCATGTTTAGCATTGCCTAGGGCAGAGCAGTTACTCTGTATCCAGAGCCTGTTTCCAAGGCAGAAATGCCCTCTTCCAGCCCTCAGAGTTATATCACCTCAGGAGCAGGTATAGTAATGAGTAGACCCATAGGGGTCCATGATAAGGCCCGAGTAAGAATGGCAGTGTTGACCAAAAATCTGAGTTCTTGGCCATCCTAGCTGCAACCCCTGCCTCTCAACCTCAGGATATGGAACAAACTACGGCTCCCCACAAACCTCAGGATACAGCAGGTCACTCCAAGAAGCCCCTTGTATTCACTGTAGAATGTACTGGCATCTCATCAGGGACTCCTTAGAAGGCAGGCACCCAGTGGCGTCACCAGACTGGTGCGGCTGGTGTGGGCTGCATTGGGTGACGCGCTCCGTATGGGGTGATGTGCTGGAGGAGTTTGACTGTCCTTTGGCAGGCCCCGGGCGTCAGCACCCCCATTCAGGCCTGCTCCAAGGCGGAGAATCAGCCAAAAGCTGACACTTGTCTGAGGAGCTGGCCTGAACGGCCATCTGAGGTGCACTGCGCAGAAACACACTGAGCATGCCGAACAGCTTCAGAGGAGACTTCCTTAGAGCAGAGAAAGTCCGTGCCTCTGCACAGCCATTCGGCCTCACTCAGGAGGCGGAGCGGCAGCCGAATGGCTTCAGAAAGAGTACTGCACAGGCACCAACTCTGACGCCTGCACAGTCTCCCCCGAAGCCAAAAGGCTTCAGAAAAGTACTGCGCAGGTGTCAGAGATGGTGCCTGCGCAGTACTCTTTCTGAAGCCAGTTGGCTTCAGAAACAACTGTGCAGGCACCAACTTTAGTGACTGTGCAGTCCAGGTTTTGGGGGGGGGGGGCGCATCCCCAGGATGACGCACAGACTTCCGCACCAGGTGATGTGCAGAGTCATGTCACCACTGTAGGCACCACAGCTGTTCCTTGTTCAGTGTGATCTGAGGGGTGTCTCGTGAGGAGCAAGTCTTCCCCTTGTGTCAATTACTTAGCATGCTCTGGAGCAGTCAGGGCAGCCCAGGCTTCCTGACTCTCTGGATTCAGCATAACTTTCTGCTCTGGATACAGAATAGTTAGGAGAGTGCAGTTAGGTCAGAGCAGGCTGAATTTGCTCTGGATTGCAGCCTAAATTAAACACAATAATTTTAAAATTAATAATAATATAGAACTAGTGTTTAAGCACATGAAAGCATTTATATGAGTTTTTAGGTTATATTTTGTCACATTCTACATTTTTTTGCGTGTCCTACATTTTGGGAGGCCTAGTCCTCTTTTTGTTGTTATAACATAATGGTCATCCTGTTTTTAGTTGCACTTCCCTTACCATATACAGACATGCCTAATTTCATACATGCAAACACCCCAGGTTGCCAACCCTCCAAGACTGATTGGGAATCTCCATGAATCTGCATCTTTTCTGTTGAGCATTGAAGCAATTCTGGAGATTTTTACAGGGCCCCTCTCATTTAATGATGTCATATCAAGTGAGTTGGGGATCTCCAGGAATCTCATGGAGAGTTGGCAAGAGTTGACAATACCCTCCAAAGCTGGTGCACTGTTAACTGTGCCAAATACACTAAAAACAGGCCTCCGTCAGTCTTGAAAGACCATGGTATCGTGCTTGGTGCTGCATACGCTGCATGCGAAGCATGAAAGCCTGGGTTGGATTGTTATGGAGGATAGGCTGTTACCCAAGCAGCAAATCCCCCCTCTGCACGCCACTGAATTAGTCCAATGGAAAGGCAGAGCCGATACGATTGGACCCAGCTGGCGTCGCAGAGCTGGGCTAAGGACAGGAGCTCACCCTGTCTTATGGGGCCGACCCAGGAATCGAACCCTGGCCTGCTGGTTAACAGGCACAGCGTCTTAACCGCTTGCGCTACCCACAGCCCATCACACCACCCACCACATATAGTGTGCCAAATACACTACAATTCTGCCATATGAGGTCAGAACTTCTCCCGGTCTCCCTGATTCCAGTGCATGTCACAGAATGTCACTCTTGTTTGCATGAAAATGTCTTGTGATCTCCCCTGTTTAGAAGAAGTTCTGAAAGCTTCAGTGAGAGGTGAAGTGGGATTGAACTGAATGGCTTATTGCAGAACCTCCTAAATATCAGAGATGTGTCTAGATGGGAAGGCAGGGTGATCAGACACAACACCTGGCCCCTTCCTGTGTCAACCTGGAGGTCAGTTTCTAGTGGGGTACCCCAAGGCTCTGTCTTGGAACCAGTTCTCTTTAACATTTTCATCAGTGACTTGGAGGAAGGGATACGGGGGAGCCTGATCAAATTTGCAGATGACACCAAACTGGGAGGAGTAGCAAACACATCAGAAGACAGGAGAAACCTCCAGGAGTATCTGGATAAACTGGAATCCTGGGCTGTAACAAACAGAATGAATTTCAACAGGGAGAAGTGCAAGGTTCTGCACTTAGGCAATAAAAACCAAAAACATAGGTATAAAATGGGGGATACTTGGCTTGGCAGCACAACATGTGAGCGGGATCTTGGAGTCGCCATGGATCACAAGCTGAACATGAGTCAGCAGTGTGATGTGTCTGCAGAGAAGGCAAATGCCATTTTAGGTTGCATTAAGAGGACTGTAGCTTCCAAGTCACGAGAAGTTCTAGTTCCTCTTTATTCTGCATTGGTGAGACCTCACCTTGAGTACTGTGTTCAGTTCTGGGCACCTCACTTTAAGAAAGATGCAGCCAAACTGGAGCAAGTCCAGAGGAGAGCGACAAGAATGATCAGTGGGATGGAAGGGAAGCCCTACGAGGAAAGGTTGGGGGAACTTGGGATGTTCAGCCTGGAGAAGAGGAGGCTGAGGGGAGACATGATTGCCCTCTTCAGATACCTGAAGGGCTGTCATGGGGAGGAAGGGGCCAATTTGTTCATAGCTGCTTCTGAAAGCAGAACTAGAACCAATGGGTACAAACTGCAAGAAAGGAGATTCCGGCTGGAAATCCGGAAAAAATTCCTGACGGTGAGGGCGGTTCGGCAGTGGAACAGATTGCCAAGGGAGGTGGTGGACTCTCCCTCACTGGGGATCTTCAAGCAGAGGCTCGATGAGCACCTGCTGGAGATGCTCTAGGGGGAATTCCTGCTGCAGGCAGGGGGTTGGACTAGATGACCTACTAGGTCCCTTCCAACTCTATGATTCTATGATTCTATGATTCTATGAACAAATGACAGATACCTTAAAGAGGGAATTTTGGAAGTGCAGCTTTTTAAACCCTTCCATGTTGAGCTGTCTCTGCCAAGATTCCCTTTTCTCTACAATCTTCTATATGGCTAAAGGTATAAGCACACTGGCTGCAAGCCTAAGCTTCACTTAGGCCAGCTTAAGTCCCAGCACAAGTCCTGTGCTGTCCTGAGGAGTTACAAAAGTAACGTAAGGCACTTCTGTGCCACTCCTGGGGGAGGCATAGGCCAGTGCACAGACATGAGCTTGCCTCCCCACAGGAATAGGAAAATCAATAAGTTAAGCCAGGTTAGTATTGTACCCTCTGTCCTCCACTGTATGTGGTCATCAGGGACAGATAGATGACAGGGCTGTGTAGCTATTCGGCACCATGCTACCCTGATGTGGGAGGATGGAGATAGCAGTTAATGAAATGGCAAAATCGCCTTGAATGTCATATAATTCTCAACTGTTAATATGATCTCACCTATGGGAGCATTTGATCACTTCATTTCTGGAGGTGTTCCCTCCAGTGTGCAGAGTTGCAGTAATTTTACACAAGTCATATCAGCTGTGAACTCTCCCCAGAACCTACCAGCACCAGTGACTCGGGGTGGGGGGACGGAAGAGAGGGCTGCTCTGTGGGCACTCACTAGGACATGGAACTTGATACTAGGAAATTTGCAGTAGCAAGATCTCTGGGAAGGAAGTTTGATAGGCCTTGGTTGTGAAGATCTTGCAGGATCACACGTTGTACCACAAATTTTGTACCACATTGTAGTCACTCACATTTTGTACCACATTGTAGTCACTCACATTTTGTACCGCTAACTTTCTGTTGTTCTGAGTCCTGTTGTTTACACTCCATTTCTCTAATAATGCTTCTGAAAAGTCAGTCATGGGGAAACGAAAGCCTAATGAAGACAATACAGTGATACCTCTCAGAAGGTACACTTATATATATTTTAACGGTATACCTCTAAGGATAACACACATACAGTGGAACCTCTCATAATTAGTGCCCCACATAGCTAGTGTTCCGCATAACGAGGAAAACGTTATGTGGGATTTTGCCTCACATAATGAGCATGATTCACATAACGAGTGCCCATTGGCTGGACTCCCTCTCCTCCTCCCTGCATTGGCTGGGCTGTAGGATTGAGGCAGGACTTTCTCCTCCTGCAAAACATGAAGAGGCCAGCAGAGGGAGCTCAGGAGCCTCTTCAGTCCAGCAACAAAGATGACTGCTCCTGCAGCCAGAAAACGTGCCTATCTCAGCCTCTGTACTGCAGCCTCCATCAGGTAGGAGGGAAAACTCCTCCTGCACTCCCTCTGGACCCCCCCCCCAAACAGACCCCTTTCCCCCAAGGAAGCCTCCCCCTGTCTGGACACAACTACAACTACAACTTCCCCTCTTTCCCCCACCACCTTCCCTGCCTGCAGTTTTCCTTTCCTGTGAGTAAGCCCCAGTGGATTTAATGGGAGTTGATTCTGAGAAGATATCATAGGATCTTGCTCTTCAGCTGTTGCTCTTCATGCAAACTAGGAGTCAGGCTGCATCCTACACACTTTCCTGTGAGTAAGCCCCAGTGGATTTAATGGGGCTTGATTCTGAATAGACAGCATAGGATCTGACCCTTCTGCTGTTGATCTTCGTGCAAACTTGGAAAGAGTCAGACTGCATCCTACACACTTTGCTGTGAGTAAGCTCCAGTGGATTTAATGGGGCTTGATTCTGAGTAGACAGCATAGGATCTGGCCCTTCTGCTGTTGCAGACTGCCTATCTAGTTTGCATAGATAGATCTGACACACAGAGAGGTTCCTTGTGAAAGAGACTCCTAAAGACACCGTGACTCTTTTAGTGAAAATTAGTCATTCTTGGCCATAAAGGTTTTTCTTTTCTTTTTTACTGTACAGAATATTACAGTGTTTTATTACAGTAATTGTGGTCTGTAATATATTATAGTGTTTTGAATTGAATTCCTGTGTTTTGTCATCATTTTTACATAGTTAATATTTTTATATGATTATTTTTTGGGCTGTGGAACCAATCGTCTGAGTTTCCATTGTTTCCTATGGGAAAATCCGCTTCACTTAAAGAGTGTTTCATTTAAAGACCATGCCTCCGGAATGAATTAAGCTCTTTTTGTGAGGCACCACTGTATAATGGAAAGAGAAGAATATAAGCTATTCCTGAGTCTTAATGGCTTTATTTATAATATCTAAGGGTGAAATCCATAGTAACTACGGGGAGTCTTTGCTCCAGAGTAAGAACAAGTTACTCTGGATTACAATATGAATTTCCCATAGGTTTTCACTAGGTGGTGCAGTAACTACAGGTGCACATAATGTCTCTTACGTGCTCCCGCGTTTACTCTGGATTGTGCCCTATGAAATATCTTTATCAGAGAGTTTGCAAATATTTGCTTGTGTGCTTCTGAGCCTTTTCAGTCAAAACTGTGATGAGCAACTCATCTTTAGTCCTAAACCCAGTAATACAGGTAATACTGAAGCCGTTGCTTGCTCCAGAGTGCACTTAAAATCTCACTAAAATCAGGGTATTAGCCTAGAACTACTCCAAAGTAAGTTATTTGATAGCTGCAGCCTAACTGGCAAAGCTTTAATTAGATGCAAGTGGATTGCTGGAGACCCTTTTTTATGACAACGCAAGCCTGTCATGAATGGCACAGGTTTAAAAGCCCCAGCAGCTTTAGTTTTCATGCAAAGAACTCAAGTCCCACGGGTGACCCAATTATAAATCATAGCGAAGGTGAATTCATTCTTTCATTCTGAATTTCATTCTGGAGTGGATTCAGTGTCATTAATGTTTCTACAACTGATATCTTTGAACAGAATAAGGAGGCTTTTCATATCTCATTAACATTATAGAAGAGAACTGAAATTAATTCTGTGATGGATCATTGCTACATACATGGGAGCCAGTTCATTTTAATAAGTTTTTCTAGAAAAGCAAGCCATGTCTTCCACCAAAGGGCTTGCTAATCCTCTGTGGTGTGTTGCATTGACCTCATTGGCACACATTTGGAATTGGCTGATGTCTCACCACCGTTTGGCTTAAAGTAGCGAGTCTGAAATTTTAGCTGAGAGCGAACAGTGCCAAAATCCATTCTTAGAGCTCTCTCAACCTTTCATCACCCAAACGTTGAAGAGTGGCACCAAAACAGCAGACTGTAGCTTGTGTTTGTACAGCATGGAAGCAGGAATAGAGAAGTGTGAAAACTGGCCTTGATTTAACAAAGGAAGACATGATGCAAAGACCAGATGAAATTTTTCATATTTTATAGTTTGCTATGCAATTAAAGACCATTTAAGCTTAACTAGATGAGGACTTTGGGGGGTATGTTGCACATGTGGATGACTGCACAGCTTTGATTTGTTTCCTTGTTTTTCTTTGCTTCATTTTTAAATTTTTTTTGAAAAGTCCTTAGCATCTTTAAAGACCAGCAATACCAACAGCTGTGGACCTGTATAGCAATGTAGCCTTTGTCCTGCACCAAATGTCACAGATGTCCAGCAGGCCTTGGCTTGAGTTGAGTCTAGAGTTATGGCTCAGCTTGTGACTTGACTCTAAAACAAGTCATAATGGGGCACTTTCTGAGTTGTCAAGTCACCTGTTGAAGAGTCTAAGACTCAAGATGAGTGCTGCAGTCTAAGACTTTTAAAAGTGCTGCAGAGAAAAGGGGGCTGCTGCCTCTATGTGTGTTTGTATGTGTAAGTTATTTTTTTAATACTTTCCTGCTTCCCTATCCGATCTATAAAGGTCATTAGTTTTTGGCAATTGACAAGGCATACCGTGCTGTTGATTAAGGGTTCACACTCCCATTGGTCCTACTATTAAATGTTTGTTCCCCTAAACCACGGGTGTCCAAACGTTTTGGCAAGAGGGCCACAAAATCTCTCTGACACTGTCGGAGTCTGGAAAAATTACTGACATTTCAAATTTGAATAAATTTTTATATAAGCTTGTATTAGAGACATTGCAAGGTTTGCCTGTAGGCTGGATGGAGGGGTATTGCCAACTGTCACATTTGGCCCAAGGGCCGGGATTTGGGCACCCTGGCCCAAAACTTTTACAGCACCCCTCCAGACCATTCACAGCATACCAGTATGCCTCGACATACTGGTTGAAAACCACTGTGTTAGAACAATGCGCTAATATTATTGGGACATTCACCCTTTCACTATGGTTGCTTGCAGAAAGTTGAAAAATACAAAAAAAAACACAAGATTACTGCAAGAGAATATAAATTCTCTAATCATACATGAACTTTTTAAAACTTCAGAAAATACACCAACAATAAAGACTATAAATAACTGTTGATGTTTCTCAACTATTTTCTTCACAAGAGTGAAACACCAAAAGAATTCAGTGCAAGCATCCAAAGCTTAAAGATTTTTGAGTTGCATCTGAAACATGTAACCATTGCTAAGTAAGAAAAAAAATCCACTCTCCTCCAACCAGTTTGTTTGGTTTTATTTTCTCTTTTTGATGGGAGACAGTATAGATTCTCATTTTGTTTTTACCACACAGCTATGTACAAATGTATGTCTCCAGCAGCATAAACAGAAATGGAGAATTCAGCATAAGCCTTGAACTGTTTATTTCATGTGCAACATCTCCTATTTTTGTTTTATTTTATAGGAAGGGTTTATCAAGACAAACATACTACAAATCTAGGGGAAGAAATCTATTTCCTGCAAGCAAACTATAAAACAGATCTCTCAGTCTTTCTCTCTTCCTCTCTCTCTCTCTCAGCTTCATCCTTTTATAATAGTGTTTCCTTTTTGCAGGACTCTGCTGCGCTCCCTGCTACAATATCTCAGCTTGTTCTGTTTGACGGCTGTTCCCCTGTCATCACTCATTTTCAGTGGGCAAGGGGGAGCAATTGCTGGGCATCAAATCATCATCAAGTAAACCAGCCTTGACACTAGTTAAAAAGGGAGATGGATGGTCAGTTGACTTCAATGGAAAATATTCTCCTAAGTATCCTAGCAAGGTCCCTTGATACCTGCCTAGTGCTATTTTTTTATGGGAGCAGTGCAATCACCCATATTTCTTCTGGGTCATCCTTTGAAAGCAGATTTTCACAGGTGATAAGCCCAAAAGTCTTAGGGAGAAATGAGATGTTACAAAAAACCCAACACAAACAAAAAAAAATTACGCATCTACCTTTCCAGTACTAAAAAAGTAGAATATCAATGCAAAGAAGGTTACTGACATATATGAATTTAAGTTCAGCATTTTGATATTTCAGCATCATTGACTTCATTTTGAAATGTAGGAGTCAGATTCAAAAGAAAATCTAAATACACTTAAATTTAAACAGGTTCCACATTGGTTCTGTGGTCCTATGCAATTATACAAGGTTCTAAGACAGACAGACAGACACACACACACACACACATTCCCATGTTAATTTGTTCATCAGAATTTCAAGGAATTTCCCTGATGTTACAGTGAATAGAGAAGACCATTGGTGGCAGTTAAGGTTCTGTGTTTACACTGATACACCTGGGTAGTTCTGAATCAGCCCCAATGATTTCTTCTGCAATTCATTTATCAATCTTGCTATTTTCCGTAATCTTGCAGGGGATACTGAATCAGTGCATTATGCTGACATAGACCATCTGTTAATAGGGCAGATGGCGTTCAATAGAGTCCTGACTCCACAATATGTACTTCATATGGCACATGTCTTTAGAGACTGTTTCTTGACAGTGTCATCCAAAGATTCCATCCTGTCATTGTGGTAGGTGGCAAGACTGCCGAAGGCTGCAATCCTAAAGACAATTTCCCGGGACTAAGACCCATTGAACACAATGGGTTTTACTTTTGAGTAGACATGGTTAGGATTGTGCTGTAAGTTTCAAATGCCACAACAATTCACAACAGCTATTTGTAATCACAGTGGTACATCTTTGGATGATTTGTGCAGACTTGTAAGAAGGTATTCTCACTAGCTTTCACATCCTTGACATTGCCCCATTTATGTGGCTCCAAGCTGAAGTGTTTTTGCTGCCATAGATGATGTGTGTCTGAAGAATGAACTGTGATGTAATTGTTCATTCCTAATTTGGTCAGAAAGAATCTCCTGAAGCTCAAGAAGTTGATTGGAAGAGCACTTTAAAAAAGAAAAGTGGAGATGGCTGTGCTTGCGATTTTGGTAATGTGTGGAGAAGCACTAAGTTGTCCATCAGGCTTTGGTAATGAACAGAAGTCTCCATGTTGAACTTTCATTGCCTGTGTTAAAGGACATCAGCTGGGTTGAAAGTAGCATGTGTTCCACAACTCAGCTGGCCCCTCTCTGTCCTAGATTATGAATGGGGTAGCATATTTTAACTTGAGGTGTCCCCTGGGAAATAAGATAATTGGCCAGTAATAGAAGTAGTGGTTGCATTCCAATGTCGACAGGGAGGGGGATGTAGCTCATGGGCCTTGGGTTAGCCAATATTCCTAGCCAATACGATGTGGAAATGGTTTCACATGACACTACAAGTTTCCATGCAAAATTAAGATTTAATTTTGGTTTTGGTTTTGGTTCTATGAGACAGTTTCTATGTCTCTTCCAAGAGACAGTTTTGGTTCTATGAATTAACCCTTTTTGGTTTGTTCTGTTTTTATTTCAACTCAATAATGAAATCTATAGTTGTAATAGTAATAATAATACCAGTAGTAAAGGCAGGCATAAATAACACTTTGGGAAAATCTGTCCAGGGGTGATGATCAGCGCCGTAACCTAGGGGCAAGTCACCATGAATGTGTTAAGCAGCGTGGTGAAAAAAAAGCATTACACAAAGCACTTTAAGTTCAAAGCTGAAGCAGCGCAAGGCAGCAAAATCAGATGGTGACAGATTGATTGAGGAAGTGGCATAATGCAGTTGAGTGCCTTCTGATTTTAATTCACACGATGCGCTTTATTACCCTTGAGGATAAGATGTACTATTTTAAATTCCTTTTAGCACTATTTATTTAAAACATATTTTTCTAGGATATGACCTACGTTTAAACATCTCATATAAATGTAGCATCCCAGGAGATTGCCCAGGTTTTCTAAGAGTAGAAGGAACATGTGCACACACACATACACACAGAGACAGCAATTTATGGAAATGATAAAATATTATGCAGGCAACAACTGTGCCTGGAAATGTAAAACCAGCTATTCATTTGGGGAAGTAACTGAAGAGAACAAGTGCTGGAATCAGACTGTGGTGCCAAGCACACTCACTGGGAATTAAATTCCCTTAAAATAAATGAAATTTACTAGCGACTGTCTTTAGGATTGAAGTACTAAGTCTTTTTAGACAAGGTGTGAAATGCATCCATCTTGTGACCTAGAAATAATTGTAAAATTCAGGTGGTATATGGTATGAGGATTATCAACAGTGTTCAGTATGTACAATTTCTCCCAATATCTTCAATTAAATTGTTATGGCAGCTTTTACAAAAAAAATTCCTTAAGTTGCCACTGAAGATCCTGGTCACATGCAAATATTTAAACCATCAGCACTTTTATGGTGCCATGCTTTTCACTGACTGAAAGAGCAATTTCCAACCACTGTGTCTTGGCACAATAGTGTGCCATGAATGTTCTGGAGATGTTCCTAGGAATGGGAACCTACTAAAAAGGCCTCTGGGGGTTGTGAACACCACTCATGAACAGCATGGAGTGCCTTGTCCAAAGAAGCACAAGAGGTGCCTGAGATGACATGATTGAGAAATACAAAATTATGCCTGGGATGATTAGAATGGATAGAGAGATGCTTTTTTTCTTTTCACACAACAACAGAAACTGGGGACATCCAATAAACCTGAAAGTTGGGCCAGACGAAAATACTTCTTTACCCAGCAAGTATCAGTAGTTATCCATGGAACACCTTCCCTACATTTAAGAGATAGATACGGTAACTCACTCACTCACTCACTCACTCACTCACTCACTCACTCACTCACTCACAAAATTGCCAGACATAGAAGCGTAAAATTTGGGGAGTGTATTCCTTCCATAATGTAGGCACCCACTAAGAACTGAATTTTAGAAATTCAAATCAGAGAGGGGTGAAAAGAGGTGCAACATGTTTTTGTCCCTATATTACTAGGTCCCTTACAACTCTATGATTCTATGATTTCACAATGAAGACTGACTGATCAACACTCAGCTCAAACCCCTGGATCTTGAAGCTTGAAATTTGAGGAGCATATTTCTTCTGTGATGTATGGACCCACTAAGAACCAATTTGGTGCCCGGCACCCAGTGGTGTCCTCTGGTTCCCAGTGCCTTCTGATGCCCAGTGCCTTGTTTCAAGCAGGGATGCCCAGTACCCAATAGGTATGTCCGGTGGGTGCCTGGTGGTGCCTGCTGTCCCCCCCTACCTGGTGGTGCCTAATGCCAAGTAGTGATGCACAGTGCCCAGTGGTTCCTACTGTCTGATGCCTGGCAGGGATGCCCAGTGCCCACTTCTGCACCATGGTGCCTGGTGCCCAGTAGGGATATATAGTGCCCAGTGGTGCACTATGCCCAGTGTCCACTGCGTGGTAGTGCCTGGTGGTGCCTGCTGCCCAATGGTGCCTGCTGCCCAGTTGGGATGCCTGGTGTCCAGCGGTGCCCAATGTCCACTGGTGCCTCATGTGCAGTGATGTCCGCTGGTGCCTCCTGCTGCCCACTGCCTGTTGGTGCCTGTTGGTGCCGTGAGCCAGTGCCAGGATCCAATGTCCCCTAGTACCAACCAGTGCCCCCCAGTGCCCAGCCGTGGCCAAGGCCCACAAATATTCTTGAAAATTTACCCCCACAATGACAGGTACATTCAGCTAGTAAAATGTAAAGTTCTTGAGAGACTGACAGAGCTGGTGATACCAGTAGGCCAATTAGGCAGGTTCCCTTGGTTGCAGATCTCAGAGAAGTGCAGCACTGACATTTGAGGAGTAAAATTTTATCCAGGTTAGTTTTTGCAATCCATGTAAAAATGCAACTGATAATTTATATTTTTCAAATAATATACCACAGCAACTTAATGGAATATAATTAATTTTAAAGATTTATGAAAAATTTCTTTACTCTTTTGTATATAGCCACCCACTGATTTCTTCTCAAGGGCCTAGGATAGGCAGCTATTTATGCTCTTGTGCGTTACACCAGTGGTCCTCAACCTTTTTGGCCCCAGGGACAAGTTCTGTGGAAATGAAATTCTCCAGGAACCAGCCTAGGGGTGGGGGGAGAGTTCTGCCTCTGGCAATATGGAGGAAGGGCTTCCCCTCCTAGAGCACAGCACAGCTGCCTCCAGCTGTAAATCCCTTTATAATAAACTAGCAAAAAGCGTATCCGCTTGCGGGAGTAACATTTCCCCATACGCAATCCCCCCACGGCGCATCAACACCCCATGTGCATCAATACCCCATGTGCATCAACACCCCATGCGCAACTTGCCCCCATGCACAACTTTCCACCATGCGCAACTTGCCCCCATGCGCATCAGTCCTGCATGCGCATCATCCCCCCATGCGCAACTTGCCCCCACGCGCAACTTGCCCCCATGTGCATCAGTCCCGCATGCGCATCATCCCCCCATGCACAACTTCCCCCATGAACATCATCCCCCATGTGCAACTTTCCCCATGCGCATCTTTCCCCATGCACATCTTCCCCCATGCACATCCCCCCATGCGCAACTTCCCCCTATGCGCAACTTCCCCCTATGCGCATCATCCCCCCTGCGCAACTTCTCCATAAGCAACTTCCCCCATAAGCAACTTCCCCCATGCGCATCATCCACCCATGCGCAACATCCACCCATGCACAACTTGCCCCCACGCGCAACTTGCCCCCATTCGCATCAGTCCCCCATGCACAACTTCCCCCATGAACATCATCCCCCATGCGCAACTTTCCCTCATGTGCAGCTTTCCCCACGTGCATCATCCCCCCATGTACAACTTCCCCCGTGCGCAACATCCCCCCATGCGGAACTTTCCCCCTGCACAACTTTCCCCACGCGCGCAACTTTCCCCCACACGCGCAACTTTCCCCCACACGCATCATCCCCCATGCGCAACTTTCCCCCTGCACAACTTTCCCCATGCGCGCAACTTTCCCCACGTGCGCAACTTTCCCCCACATTCATCATCCCCCATGCGCAACTTCCCCCATGCGCAACTTCCCCCATGCGCAACTTCCCCCATGCGCAACTTCCCCCATGCGCAACATCCCTCATGCGCAGCATCCTTGCCAGTGGAACCTCTTCCTCCGAACAATATTCCCCCCCCTTCAGTGCACCTGGCACCGAGCACCGAATTGGCTGGATGTTGGTCAGTCTTCCATTGTAAGTATAGGACAGAAACACGATGCCCCCTTTTCAGCCCCTGAAGGGTTAAATTTCTCCAGATGGTTCTTGGTGGGAGTTCAGGTGACAGAAGGAACTCCCAGAATTCCATGCTTCAGGCCCAGCAGTTGGGGTGGAATGTTGCTGAGTCAGCAATTCTCAATGCAACGTATAGGGAGGAAAACGCATTGCACCCCTTTTCACCCCTTCCTGTTGGAATTTCCAAAAACCGGTTCTTAGTGCACCCCTCTGTCACAGAAGGAACACCCACCCCAAATTTCACGCTTCTAGGCCCAGCAGGTTTGGCAGGGTGGTGATCAGTCAGTCAGTCAGTCAGTCAGTCAGTCAGTCAGTGACTTTTCTCTTTTATATATATAGAGAGAGCTACTGCTAGGTCACTGTGGATAGGATTGCAGGTAGGAGCCCAATGTCTCAATGCATGTCTACTCAGACCAGGGATTTTCAACCTTTTTTAATGCAAGATGCATTAAGAATGCACAATGCCGTCCTCGTCACTCTTATTGGAGAGTAAGCCTCAATGACTATAATGGGACTTATTTCTGAGTAATAGGTCTTGGAGTCTGAGGCTGCAGTCTGATCTGTGCTTTCCTGGGAGTAAGCTCCACTGCCTACAATGGGACTTATTTCTGAGTAGACGGGTATAAGATTGTTCTCTGAGGCTGCAATCCTCCAACAGAGCCATTCCGCTGTGAGGAGGGGAGGAGGTGCTTAGAGGAGTCTTCTCATGGACCAGTCAGGCAGCTGCCAAGGACCTCCAGTGGTCGCTGGACTTGAGGTTGAGAAACCCTGTAATACACAACAAAATATATGCTCTGTTCTTATCATCCTCACCACCACCATCTCGTCGTCATCATCATCGGTGATGGTAGTGGTAGTTGTGTGATGATTTATATCCCATCTCCCACACTTCCCTCTGAATAAATGTTCATTCAAAATTCTTAAATTCAATTATTATATACAAAAGTAGACATGTTGTCCCTTGCTACTGACATTTTAATATTTATGTCCTTTTGCAAAAGATAAAGGAGTGATTGTCAACCTTTTTCATTTCACGTCACACTTAACAAGGAACTGAAATTGTCAAGGCACACCATGAATTGTTTTTACCACAGACAAGGCACACCAGACTGTTCAAATCCCACAATTTTTCTATTAATGAATGTCAATTTCCAAATTCCTGTGGCACACCTGATGACTATCCGCGGCACATCAGTGTGCCACGGCACACTGGTTGAAAATCACTGAGATAAAGCTTAGAAAAAATGGTGTGACTTTGCTATCTGTGAAGTTCTATCCCTCCCATTTCACATTTTCTAAACCCAAGTAAGCAAGATGTAAGACATACCCCCAAATCCAGAGTAACTACGGGAGCACGTAAGAGACTTTACGTGCGCCCGTAGTTACTGTACCACCTAGTGAAAACCTGTGGGAAATTCATATAGCAATCCAGAGTAAGTTGTTCTTACACCGGAGCAAGGACTCCCTGTAGTTACTCTGAATTTTGCCCATAACTTAACCGCTATGCCAAAAAAAATGTGGTAGTCAGCCATGTTTTTAATTTGAAGCCGGCCCCATCCCGGATCTATCATAAGTCTAATGTGTTTTATTTTTCATTTCTTCATGTCAGTTTCAAATAGATATGAAATCATTGTATTTGTCAGGCAAAAGCTAGCTATGTGTGTGTTTGTGTGTATTTGTGTTTTAAGCTCTACCAGGATTCAGAGATCCAGATTTGTGGGAATTTTTGCCTTCCTGACAAATAAAGAGTTTCTTGTGCAGCAACCTGCACATGACATCTCCCTAATAAATTCACATGACAGTCATGAAACGCTCCTATAATCAGTGACATGGGATGATTTTCCGCTCCTGACAAGCCCTTGTATTGAGTATGATAACAGTTACTTTGTCTTCATCCACTGCTGGAGTATAATATCAATCCGTTTGATGATCCAGCAAACGAAGCCCAACACTTCTGTATCAATCTTCATAGAGTGCTGGCTGTTGTCTAACAAAAAGCCTGAAATGAGATCATTCAATCACTTTACCGTCTAGGCTAAGCTTCTGGTACTGAAGTGGTTTTAACTCCCTGTCACTTTCTTTTGGCTTCCTTTATACTATGAAACCAGGAAACCAAATTGTAACAGAAATACCCGTACCCCTTCATAATTTGCGGACAACTGTACATAACCAAGAAACCAATCAGAATAAAGAAAGAAGAAAACTTGCTTTATTCTGTTAAATCCTGTTAGATAATTTGTAACACTATTTCTCTATGTATTTTAACACTATACCTCTATGTATGTAGACATAATACTTGCAATCTGTGATAGATTTTTTAAATTAGTCACTATTTCCATTAAGAATGAACTAAATTTTTCAACCAGCATCACCATAAGCTTACAGACTGTCAATAAAAACACACAAAACAAAGCATTTATTGTATTTTAATACATTATAATCTCTCTATATCTATCTATAACTCATCAATGCTCATCAATGCTCCGCCAAAACTGCTGGACTTAGAAGCATGAAATTTGGGGAAGCTGTTCCTTCCATAATGGAGGTACCCACTAAGTACTGGTTTTTGGAAATTCCACTGGAATGGGGTGAAAAGGGACGCAAAACATTTTCCTCCCTATACATTGAAGAATAATTGAATGAGGGATGCTCTGCCCCTACCCCTGGATGGATAAGAATTAAATTTGGGGAGCTATTCCTTCAATGATGGGAGCACCACCAATAACTGATTTTTAGAAATTTAACCCGTAAAGTTCTGAAAAGGTATGCAACACATTTTCTGCTTATACTTAACATTGAAAACTGACTGATCAGCATCAGCACGGGGATGGAGAGTGCACAGAGGGTGCATACATGTGCACTTCGGGGGTGCGCACATGGGAGTGGTGTGCATGGGAGTTGGAGTGCATGGGAGTTGGCGCGCATGGGAGTTGGCGTGCATGGGAGTTATTGCACATGGGAGCTGCCACATATGGGTTTGATGTGCATGGGGGTGATGCACATGGGGGACTGGTGTGCATGGGGGATTGATGCACATGGGGGCATGCGCATGGGGGGCGTGCGCATCGGGGTATTGCGCATGGGAGGTTGGTGTGCATGGGGTGAATGCGGATGGGGTGGTGTGCATGGGGGATGGTATGCATCATGGGTTGATGCACATTTGGGGTTGGTGCACATGGGGGTTGGTGCACATGGGGATGGTGCACATTGGGAATGATGCACATGTGGGGTTGGTGTGCATGGGAGAGGTGCACATGGAGGATGGTGCACATGGGGGTGTGTCCACACCAGGGGGATTGGTGTGCATGGGAGGTTGGAGCGCATGGGGAGTTGATGCGCATGGGAGAGTACTGTACATAGAAGATTGATGCGCATGGGGGATGTTGCACATGGCAGGTATATGTGCAGTGTGGGGATTGCGTACAGGGGGTATTTTATTCCTGCAATGTTGGTATGGTTTCGCTAGTATATTATATATTTTTAGATTCTGATATAGAGGAGGATCTTTAAATTAAAGGGGAAACATCACAACATGAACCACATTTCCTGTTTTTTTTAAACGACTGAGAAGGAAGTATTGCAATAAAGAATTTCATTTGGGGGTGGCAGTGATGGATCCAGTGTCAGGTACTAGATCCAGATGCTAAATTCAGTTCAGCTGCCTCTGATACAGAATGCAACTCTGTTCAGAACAGGACAACAGTTCAATATATGCATCATTGATTTCCAAACCATGAGAATGTTTGTATTATCAGGATTTAATCTCAGCTTCTTTGCCTACATCCAGTTCCCCACAACCTCCAGGCAGCGATTCAGAATCTCAACTACTCCTTTGGACTCAGGAGGAAAGGAGAGAGAGAGAGAGAGCTGAGTGTTATCAGCATACTGAGGGCATCCCACTCCAAACCTCCTGATGACGTTTAGAAAAATGTTATTTCTAAATATTTTTACCTGATGTTTCATAGATCTTTCTCCAAAGACCTCAGCATGGCATACATAAGGCTCCCAGATGATATGCCATCCAGGAAATAATAAGACCCAATCTATTTTATTTTAAAGAAGTGATGATACTAGATACTATAAAATATTCTTGTTTTGATACCACACGCTTACAAATTAATTCTTTCAAATTACTGATAATGCTTCCCTTCTCCCTTATATGTATGAATAACTTTAGTGATTCTTAAATTGTGGTCTGTAGATGTATTTTAGACCTGGGTTCTCAGCTGACCTGTCCCAAGAAGAAAATAAAATTTATATTAACAGCACTGACAATTTATTTAGGGGGAGAAAAACACCATGAGTGGAACTGTACTCCAAATGTTTTGGATTAGGGTTCTTTTCTGAAGGTTAGCAAAACATGTTTTTTAAATCAGGTTTGATGCATAGAAAGATCTGTCTTAATATTATTTTGGGGAGTATGGGAAGTGTGTATTTTAATAGAAAAGTTCAATTTATTATTAGTCACCATTAGTGCCATCTCATGTTGAATTGCCCCTACATGTTGCCCCTACAATTTTAGTTATGTCTTGCCCAATAAGAACCTCAATTAAATTATCAGCTTATCTCTTTGAGTTTATTTTGATGACAGTTAATAATATATCCCCAAAAATCTCTTGTCAGCAGGCACTAGTTAACTCTATGAAGAAAAGCACCAAGGCAAGGACTTTGAAATCTGTTTCATATCAATATCTAACAAATCACAAATTAGTTTTGCTGTCTAGTTCTATGCGCATGTCAGTTTATAGGAGTGTATGCATTACTTCCAGTTTATATGTGATCTATCTAGTCTGTTTTAACTCAACACCACTGAAAATAAAAGTAGGTGGCAATCTGGATGCACCTAAGCCACCAACCACTTTGTCAGCAGAGAGCCAGCTTTGTCCTGCAAAGCAGTTATATAGCACAAAACTGAACAAATAAGGTCCTGAGAGATTGAACAGTGTACAAACTAACGCAACACAAACTAATGTTTCACCTACAAACTAATGTAGATAGATAGATAGATAGATAGATAGATAGATAGATAGATAGATAGATAGATAGATAGATAGATAGATAGATAGATAGGTAATGCATGCATCCTTCAGTATTGAAAGATTGTGGTATCCTGCTCTGATGCATGGTATGCTATCGTGCTCTAATGATTTCAAAACAGTTTAAAAACTACCAGTGAGTCACAGACCAATTTTTGGTGGGTTGCAATGGTGGGCCCAGGCCAGTTCACACCGGTTCTATAGAACCGGTTGTTAATTTTGGCTCACCGCTAGCGATCCGGTTGCAGTGCGCAGGGTTGGGGCCATCCCTCGCCCCGCCCCTCCCCCTCCCCTGATCCTAGCCCCACCCCCTGACCCGGCCTGGCCCCTCCCACTTCTGGCAAACTGGTTGTTGGGAGAGGGTCGGCCCACCCCTGGTGGGTTGTGAAACTGATAAGACAGATTAGGCTATGAACATCAAGGGTGTAACTTGCTACTTTTTTGGTGGGGGGGGGGGCACTGGTGTCCAATCACCATTATAGACACAGAGACTTGAGTAGTGAATAAAGTGAAACTTTTTTGGAGGTAGATCACAATGCTAAAAGGTTTGGGGATTGCTACACCTATCTATGAGGCTTCTATTGATTAGATCATACATTCAGCTGAGATAATTTCACAGTAGTGCCCAGAGTGCAAAGCTTAACTGGAAGTGGGGCTCCAAAATGAGTTAGAATCCTGGGATATCAATATAATGCCTGAGAGTTTCTTTGACCATGTACAGAGTGGATTTCCCATCACTGAGAAACCACATTTGGGCTATGCATACTCGTGATTCTGGAAAAGGACATTCAAAACTGTTCCTGTGTCTTGACTTCTCCCATTTTTCCTTTGATTGGAATTTTGAATTGAATGCTGGAAATGAAGCTGGAATACTCTAAGTATTGTAAATTATTGAGTCTTCCTTAATGGGATTCATCTAGAAACCCATACATAGTCAGCAGAACAGATGTTACCATTTATTTTTAGTGTCCCTCCCTATACTGCGTACTATCTCTGCTCTAATTCTCATACTCCCTATTAGAAAGAAATAAAAAGGCATTCTTAAAAGATTTAATGTTTTCTTTAAAAACGAATGTAAAAACATTAACCAATATGGGATGGACAGTGTACTTTAGAAGTTTCAGACAGATGTATATCAGTCTGTTCATCTGGATGGCAGATGGGAGGGGAACAACCCAGGCAGCATATGTCAAAAGTGACAAAACACCTTCTTGGGGTAAAAATGGAATTCTATTAGGATGTGGGAACTAATGTATGTGTCAATCCATTAAGATTTAGCATCAGGACCTTTTTTTCCCAAGTAAGATAAAATGAATTGCAAATACATTAACAATTGATCCATAAACCATTACTGAGAGCCAGTAAATTGCATGTGAACAGAATTAGTATTTCTTCAAATCCACTGCTGTAGCTGAAGCCCTCGTGGAGAGCAAGGGAGCTGCCTTGCTCCTGAAAATCTAACAACCAGTTTTGCAATGTCACCAATTTTTTTCAATCATCCAAATACCACCAATTCAATTAAGCTCATAAACTTCCTACCCATAGTTCTCCAGGATAAGCAGCTCCATTTAAAAGTGAATGTGGACGAGCTTGTGCTGTCCATGTGAAATATTGTTCAATCAACAGCCAAAGTTTTACTTGTCAGTTTTGATATATCCGATAATAGCTGTAGGTTGTTTTGCAATGTCCAATGTTCTGTGAAGATGGGCTTTTCATATTCTTTATTGTTTTTTCTGACAAAATGTCGCCTGGACTTTTGCAGTTTTGTGAAATGAAACAACAGTAAAAACAATATATAATTTAACCCTCATAGACCTAGCTGGACTGCAGATAAGCATCTTTCCCAGGCTTATGTGAGTTTTTGGTAAGGATATAATGAGTTCCTGTTCATTGATCCTTTATAAGCATCCTCGGTGATTGAACATAATGCCCATGTGCAATAGGTACTAATTCATTTGTATCCCCTCTCAGCTCTATTTTAATCAGCATATGATAGTGTCAAAAGTCCTGTCCATAATTAAACTTTTGAAACCGAATTTTACCATCAAGAATGAATCACAAGAGTCTTTGGTGCTTTAGAAAAATCTCTACTCATAGATCTGTATAAATAGAGCACTTCAGGTGCTCAGTGATTTATTTTCTTGACCAGTGCTACTTATTTTCGTATTCTTCTCTCTGAAACCCCATCATCCTTTTATCCTGAGATTACTAATAATATATAAATAATGTAAATTATTTATGGTATTTACATTTTGTTTTCTGTAATTTTCTACTCACAATATTGCTGAAATTGAGGATTTTTTCTTTGAAGCAAGCCAAGAGTACTGTTTACTGTACAAACAGGTAAAAACAATAAAAGTAAAGAGCTCAGAGACACAAATATACCCACAAAAACAAATCAACTTAGGACACAATCCAGAGCAAATTCAGCCTGCTCTGACCTAACTGCACTCTCCTAACTATTCTGTATCCAGAGCAGAAAGTTATGCTGAATCCAGAGAGTCAGGAAGCCTGGGCTGCCCTAACTGCTCCAGAGCATGCTAAGTAATTGACACAAGGGGAAGACTTGCTCCTGAGGAGACACCCTCAGATCACACTGAACAAGGAACAGCTGTGGTGCCTACAGTGGTGACATGACTCTGCACATCACCTGGTGCGGAAGTCTGTGCGTCATCCCTGGGATACGCGCCCCCCCTACCTGGACTGCGCAGTCACCAAAGTTGGCGCCTGCGCAGTTGTTTCTGAAGCCAACTGGCTTCAGAAAGAGTACTGCGCAGGCACCATCTCTGACACCTGCGCAGTACTTTTCTGAAGCCTTTTGGCTTCGGGGGAGACTGTGCAGGCGTCAGAGTTGGTGCCTGTGCAGTACTCTTTCTGAAGCCATTCGGCTGCCGCTCCGCCTCCTGAGTGAGGCCGAATGGCTGTGCAGAGGCGCGGACTTTCTCTGCTCTAAGGAAGTCTCCTCTGAAGCTGTTTGGCATGCTCAGTGTGTTTCTGCGCAGTGCATCTCAGATGGCCGTTCAGGCCAGCTCCTCAGACAAGTGGCAGCTTCTGGCTGCTGCTCTGCCTTGGAGCAGGCCTGAATGGGGGTGCTGACGCCTGGGGCCTGCCAAAGGACAGTCAAACTCCTCCGGCACATCACCCCATACGGAGCGCATCACCCAATGCAGCCCACACCAGCCGCACCAGTCTGGTGACGCCACTGGGTGCCTGCCTTATAAGGAGTCCCTGATGAGATGCCAGTACATTCTACAGTGAATACAAAGGGCTTCTTGGAGTGGCCTGCTGTATCCTGAGGTTTGTGGGCAGCCGTAGTTTGTTCCATATCCTGAGGTTGAGAGGCAGGGGTTGCAGCTAGGATGGCCAAGAACTCAGATTTTTGGTCAACACTGCCATTCTTACTCGGGCCTTATCATGGACCCTTATGGGTCTACTCATTACTATACCTGCTCCTGAGGTGGTATAACTCTGAGGGCTGGAAGAGGGCATTTCTGCCTTGGAAACAGGCTTTGGATACAGAGTAACTGCTCTGCCCTAGGCAATGCTAAACATGCCCTCAACTTGCCTCTCCTGAGCAGCTTAGGCTGCCCCAGTTAGGGCAGAGCAGGTCCACCTCTCTTAGGGCACCCTATCTTGCCTTGCTCTGCCCTAAGCCTCCTTCAGAGTAACTGGGCTGGAGCATCTTGCAGTTGCTCCAACCTAGTGTTAGATAGGGCAACCTAAGGGCTCTTATGTGGACAGATTAGTTGCTCTGGATTGTGCTGTTAATAAGTGTCCTGTTAAATGACTTGGCTGCCTAATTGGGATTATTGCTAAGGACCAAATTCATTGACCCTGATCAGTGAATTAATGGCACACCTTGTTTGTGGGAAAAGTCCATTTAAATGATATGCTTGGTCCTATCCTCAGTCTATTTGCAGTAGTTAACAGATGTGAATTGTGTCCATTGCATAAATGTCCTGTTGCTTGACTCCAGGCTCATTTTTTTTACTTGCTTCTTTGCTCTTTTGTGCCTGGCAAAAATGATTTAGAAGTACCTTGCTCTCTGACAGTGCTACTTCCCATGATGTTAATACTGTCATAAGATGATGATTGCTGAGCAGAGGAACATTGAGGTGTGTAATCACCAAGAAAATGTCAATAATTTTATCAGCACTATATAAGGATATATGGAATCAAATGATAAATCATGATTCACTGTTTCCCAGGAACAACTCCTTTCCCCCTCCCCTCCTTTTCTTAATCAAAGCACAGATGAGTTGGCAAAAAGAACAACATTACAACGGTTAGCCTATATGGCAAGGGGATTTGAATTTAAGCAGTGAGGAAAGCAAAAGATCTGAAACCTCAGGAGTTCAATTATTAAGTATTTTTAAGCTGCATTATTCAGAATTTGATGAAATGTAAAGAGATTTGTAATCAGCATGTTTATGTATACGTTGCCATCTCACCCATGTGGGAACTCAAGACAACTTGATTCAACGGTGCAATAAAAACAATACCTGTCAGAGATGCTCTAGGAGGATTTCCTGTTACAGGCAGGGGGTTGGGCTAGATGACCTACTGGGTCCCTCCCAATGCTAGGATTCTATGATTCTACAGTAGGGAAAGAGAGAGGCTGAATTCAGCTTGTGCAGAGGAATCAGAGTGCTCTATTCTTCCTGCTCTAGCACTGTGCTGATTGACTCATGCAAAGTGATACATACCACTTCCTGGTGGGTTGAATTTGGATTTGGTACAGCATTTACCTGTACCAATGCTGACATCACACTTTCTAGTTTGAACTCATGCAAAAAGTATTTCAACACTCCCCTTAACATTCTGCATCCAGTCCTGCTTTAATTTCTCAATGTCTGCATACTCTGTAGTTGCCGTTGTCAGTGGTGGGCTCCAGCAGGTTCGCACCCACTCTATAGAACCGGTTGTTAATGAGAGATAGGACATATAAAGTTTAAAAATAGCCATTTAAAAGTGGCTGCCAGATGGGCATAGAACCGGTCGTTAATTTCTTTGAATCCCATCACTGGCCGTTGTGCATGGTAACTCACTTTCTTGGTAAGTTTGTTTTCCATCAGAGTTTAGCACCATGCTTCCCAAACTGCACTTTAGGACCCACTGGCAGATCACAATCTGATTTTTGGTGGATTCTGGAGCAGTCAAGTAAACATCCAATAAAAATATCAGAACTGTTCAAAAATCAGATAGCTGCTAATTGCCCTGTAAGGAGCTCAGCTCCTGTAGTGTGCAAACTTGGGTAAATAGAGTCCCCTTTTCTGATGCTTAGTTTGATCTGATCTATTCTTTTGATAGTTTCAAAATATACCTTGAAGTCTGTTTTTCGTCAGTGGGGTTCCATTCTTGGGAAAAAGAAATTCAGAGGTTCTTTGAGAATGTCACGTGTGTGACTGATGGAAGAAGCCTGAAGGAGCTCAAATTACAGGAAAAACAAGATGCGGATTCAAGACCAGATTTGGTAGAATATAAGCTACAGTATTTCTCCAAGCCTGGGGGACAATAAGTCATCTTTCTCCAGGACATGTCCTTTTTTCTGAAAAAAAAAATCATTGCCCTCTTTTTCCTTGTGTGCAGGCAGCATGCAGACAAGGTGACCATATAGAGCAGATGACAGAGTGCCTCTACGTTTAAGCATTGTATAGAAGAGGGAATTTTGATAGGTGCTGCCTTTTAAACCCTTCTATGTTGAGTTATACCTTCCTAAATTCCTTTTTCTATACAATCCTTAAAGGTATAGGCATTCTGTCCTCCATTCAATATTGTCACCCCACTTGCAGCCTTTTTGTAATTAATAAGTTATATGTAATAAATTATATATAATAGTTTTAAATTCAATAATAACTAATACACAGTGCAATCCTAACATGCCAGAGAGAATGGCTTAGCTATGGCAGCCTAAAGTAGGCCATATCCAGAGCTGACACTTAGGCCAAATCCACAGGGGAAGGAGTCCTCTAAGCTGGTCTAACTGCTGCTGAGAAGGCAGCAGCACAAGTCTGCTATTCCAGGCATGCTCACTGGGGACTAAGTCAGTGGCACCTGGGGAGGGCTTGCTCCTGAGGAGACCTGCCTCAGAGCACACTGAACAAATAATAGCTGTGGTGCTTGCACCCTGCCTGCCATATGAGGAAGCCCAGGAGTCCCTGGCAACCATTCACAATTTTGCGGGTTTACTGTACTGTATGGGACAAATGCTAGTATGGGACACACTTTTGTTTGTGTGGAAAGATCCATACTGTAGTTTAACTTTCAGAGTCACTGCATTATGTCATGTAATCTCATTAAAATGTACTGCGAGATCTGTGCCATTGGGAATGGGATGCTAGTTTGACTAGTATAGCACATATTCTCTTCTCAATTATTAAGTCAATTTCATGAAGCCTAGCCTTAAATAATCCTATTCAATCCAATCTTTTTTCTTTATCAAATTCAGCACAGATTATTAGGCACAGAAATGACATAAAATTACAATTGCTGGTAGGATGTACAGCACCATGTAAAACACTAATGATAATTAAACACACATACTATAGATTGTGCATGCATTTTGTGTGAAATTGTCTGTGGAGTTCTAAGTTCTTTAAGTGGATGTCCACACCGTACAACACAATGACTCATTCTCCCCTCTGACCAAATGAGCATTAGAGTAAATTAAACTCAACTTTATAAACTCTCAAAGAAAAATCTGAACTGATGGTTAATGTGAAAAAATGTGACGGACATGTAGGAGATACCTTACACAGTGTTTCAGATACCCTGCTAAATTGTCCGTGGTATTAGGAACTTGCAGGTCATTGACTATCCCAATTTAATTTGGCTTGTACAGGACATTTCTAATAATTAATACTGTAATAACACTTAATGATCTGCACTCATGCAATTGGAGAAACCAGCTACTACTGCAGTTTTTCGTGGCCACACAAAGAGCTAGTTTTAAATTTGTCAAATGCTGCTATTTCAGCATCACAACATACAGACATGTAGGAGATCCTACCACTGACCCAGATGGTAATGACCCAGCTGAGCATGACATGGCAAAAAATAAAGAACTTTGTCCAATGGTAAGTGCTGGCACATTTGGAAATGGACATGGAAATCAAGACTGAGAAGTAATTGTCATTGCTAATCCTCTAGACAGGGCTGTGCATTTAAGTTCCATTATAAATAGAACTCCATCATCTACCTGTCTAATCAATCAATCAATCAATCATCTTTCTTTACAGAAGTGGACTAAAGGCAGCTAACAACACAAATATAACACATAAACAGTCAATGCATATTTAAAAGTATTTAAAAACATCCCAACACCCTATAAAAACAACTAAAAACATAGCAACCCACCAGCCTCCATGTTAGTTTAAAACCCTTGTTCATAAAAATGTCTTCAGGCCCCCCGAAAGCTCTGTAAGGAGAGAGTAGTTCTCAATTCCAGGGGGAGTTCCATAACTGGGGTGCAACCATCAAGAAGGCCCTATTCCTGGTCCCATATCCCTCAGCTCTCTTAGTGGTGGATGTAGTCAGCAAAGTCCCCAAGATTACCTTAGGTCAGGGATGTTCAAATGTTCAACTTTAGGGCTCCTGGACCTTTAACACTTTTGTAAAAGAGGGAATGTCATCAGGTGCAGCTTCTGATCTGTGAGATGTGAAGCTGCACCTGTTGAAATTCCCACTTCTACACAATTGTTAAAGGTCCAAGAACCCTGAAGTTAAAAGTTGGACACCCCTGGAATAGGATATGGGTTGGATTGTATAGAAAAAGGCGGTCCCTCAAATACCCTGGACCTGAACCATATTATAAAGGTCAAAACCAGCACTTTGAATTCAGCTCAGAAACCAAAGGGCATCTAGGATAGTTGCCACAGCAGTGGCCTTACCAATTCAAACCAAAAGCCCCAGCAACCAAAAGAGCCTCTGCATTCTGCTCTAATTGGTGTTTCTGAAACATCTTCAGAGGTTCTGATGCACATGGAGTGCATTACAGTAATCTTAACTAGATATTACTAGGAAATGGGTCACTGTGGCCAGATCTGAGTGACACAAGTATGGTTGCATCTGGAGAATCAGCCAAAGCTGAGCAAAGTCTCCCTTAGCCACAGCTGATGGCAAGATGGCCACAGCCACTGCAATTCGGTGCCTCCAATCCCCAACTCAGCCAACTGACCCAGAAAGACACCATGGTCAATGTAGTTGAATGCCACTGAGAGGTCCAGCAGGACCAACAGCAGAATTCCCCCTGTCCATTCCCTGGTGTGGGTAATCCACCAAGGCAACAAAGGCGGTCTCGATCACAAACCCCAGCCTGAAGCCAGACAGAAGAAGATCCAGATAATCAGTTTCTTCCAGGACCCTCTAAAGTTGGATTGACAAAATGTTAAGTTCCATTATGAGACTCAGGGATAACTTTCTGTATCAGTAGGATGGGAAAGTTAATTAATAAAATGCTTTGCACTTTTAAACTTTCCTCTCATTACATGGAACAATCCATGGTTGGAAACTATCTTCACTTTTGACACTGCAGACTTTTCAAAACATGAATACAGGATCTGGTGATTGGTCCATCTAGCCCAGTATTGTCTTACAAGCTGCAGTAGGTATCTAGGGATTCAAAGACAAAGGTCTTCCTAGCTCTGCTACCTGAAATCTTTCTAAGTAAAATGAGGAGAAGCTGAAACCATTTTGGAAACCCATGCTCACTATTATACAGTATAAACCTAGTGGCCTACTCCCCAGTCAAATTCAGATATCACACCAGTGGATGCTGGAGTGACATCCAACCAGGGTGACCAGATGCCTGAACATAGAAAGGAGGACAAAGTCTTGGATTCTTCTCAGCCTGGCCTTTCTGTTAGACAATGGCACATTTGCCTACTCATGAGTAAAGCCGTGATATTGGACACTTTCACTTTCCCATAGAACTGAATGCATTTTTTTATTTTCAGTTTTTTGTCCATAACGTTTGATAGAAAGGAAATGTTTCAAAACCAAATTTTGCACTGGATTCTGCTCTTCAATTCAAATTCAATGATGGTGTACCGCACATCATTGCAAAGTTCCAAAATGAAGCAAAAATGGAGGACAATGAAGACCTTTTGGAGGACACCCAGACAGGAGACTAAAAAAGGACAAATCCAGAAAAATCTGGTCATATGATCACCCTGCATCCAACACAGTTGCATGGATGCTTGTGTGACATCCAACACAGTTAAACTCATCCTGGCCATATTTACAGACTGATGCATTGAAGGGCAGCAGCAGCACCTAGGGCATTGATGCCACAGCATCATGCAACAGTGTGATGTCATGTGACACATTGAAGTAGATGACAGGCATGTCAAATAAAGACACAAATCCCCCAATGACAAGAGTTTGAGTCCATCTGGAAGGAGACCTTAGGCCATGGGAAGGACTGGAACAAGTCACAAGGGGAGCCGGTACAGCTCTCAGGTAAAGCAGGCAACAGGAATGAAGTCTTTTCTGTATTATGTTGGTATATGACGGCTGCAATCACTTTCCTGGGAGTAAGTCCTATTGAACACAATGGGACTTACTTCTGAGTAGACATGCTTAGGATTGGACTGTACATTGGACTGGACTGTTATTTGGACTGGATTGGACTAGTAGGAGCTGCAGTTGGACAAAAGATGGATGAAACTCCACTTTGCATATTCTGATGATAAAAGTATGATATTAATCAGCATCAGAATTAATCAATTACATTAATTTGTTGGAAGCTGCCTTGGGTGATACTTCAGATTTCTTTGATTTTCTGTATCTTTCCTTCCCTTAGTTTCTGAATAGGTCATGCAATGGAAAAGACCTGGCTATTGTGATAGACTATCTTTACATGCTGATGGACAGAGGTGAAACAGTGATGCTGATACTACTTGAGATATCAGGCACAAGTTATTCCTTATTCACCTATAGATCCTGGCAGGAGCCAACAAAATTGTCCAAGCTGCCCATTCCTGTCTGACAGACATCTGAGAATAATGATGGGTCACTGATCTCCTTCTTTCCATACGCTTTGACTTATGGAATTTGGCAAGGTCCAGAGCTGCCGCCACCAATGCTTGACACTACCTAGATAACACATTTTGGTGGAGAGCACTGTGTGATGCTCAGCCAGCAATATGGCATGTACTTTGCATAAGTCGTTAACTACATATTAATAACAATTTGATTATTGTTATTTGTCAAATAACAATATGTTTAAAAACAATTTTATTAATAACTACATAAGTCGTTAACTAAATATTAATAAAAATTTGAAGCATGGGAAATAGCTTTTTCTCATTGGATTTAGCAAAGCTTAAGGGGAAGTTGAGCCTGAAACATTGAAAAAATATTTTTTATATTGTCTACTTTTTTGTGGTGAAAAAGCATGTCTTAGCTTGTCCTACTGTCTACACATCTCGTAACAAACACTTGACAGTGGTTGTTAAATTGCATACCTTACTGAAAGTCATTAACAGAGAAAAGATCTGCAGAGCCTTAAAGTCCTCCAGGTGAAGTGGAGGCAACAAGAGAGTAAATCAAATTCATCATCCAGAAAAGACATTCCAACCCTGGAAATAAGCTGTGGACTGTTAATAGATGATCTACAACTTATCCAAGCCAAAACTGAAGGGTCAAGGCAGGTGGACTTCACTGTCTTCTCCAAAGCCAGAAACCTTTGAGGTTGCCCTTGCAGTCCAAGCCAGATGGCTTCCCAACCAGCTTCCCTTAGCTGATTATTCTCTGAGGAGTGGACCTAACTCACCCACTCACTTTTGCTTACTTCAGAGTACACACCAAAATCCCCACTCATATCACAATTCCACACTTTATCCATCCTGTCCAGCTGTTGAGCCCAATAGGATTGTGCTGTTACGTGCATGTCATTGATGTTACAGTTCTCCAATGATCCTCACCATTAGTTTAACCACAGAGATCATCGTTTTATACTAATGGGTATAAAACATTGTTATTAAACAGGATGCACTCCACATGCAAAAACAGAAATGACTGTAAAAACCATGTTTAATTAGAAGGAAACCCCTCTCATTTCAGGAGGACGTTCTTTCAAAGCAATTATTCGGAGGACTGCTGACTGATTAATCTTAACAAAATGCTCAACTCTTCCAGAAATGACACCCCACTGCCATTGATGTCACTTGAGATAACTAGCTCTCCTTAGGCAGTAATGCGTTTACAGCAAATTTGTTATCATATTCATCTCCCCTCCCCCCCAATGTGAATTCCTAAAATAGCCCAGGAATTCATTTCTGGTACGCTCCAGCCTGTTCTTCTCTTTGAAATTCATAGGTTTAGCAGCATCATGTCAGATCATTTTTCATAACCCTTGTTTCCTTGTCAGCATGTCATAGCCAGTAAAGAGCTGCGAGATTAGTACAAATATATAAATCTTTTCTCCGCTTCCACCTCACTGCTGTTTAATACTACTTTACTCAACCACTGTGGTTACTAGCTCAGAATACCTTCTGTTTGCAGAAACACATATTTATTATTATTATTATTGGGGAGTTTGTAAGATTTCCCTCAGCACGGGCTGACAGGCTGCATAGCACTTTGTCATCTATCATTGTACAAAAGATCTGTCAAGCCGTGAAACAATTTCAATAAAAAAAATTCTGCATGGAATTACTTTGAAAGAGACGAAATGGGAATTGGCTCTATGCTCTTCTATGTCTTTGAATTTATTTATATATTCCCCCTTCTTTTTTTAAATTTTGGCTGTAGAAGGTACTTAATGTACCAAAAACAATTTGTACAAGCATTATTTTACCAATTGAAAGTGTGTACGCCTTGCTGAGGTCTTCTTTATCTAACTGTTGCTAATACATTTTCATGCTGAGCTCTTATGGCTTCATTTTACAGTTGAGGAGATCACCCACTCCATGCTGTGTTAGAAATGGGACCCTCGTCACTTGATTCTACAGAGTGCACTTAACATGTGAACAACAAACAACAAAAAAGTTGCTGCCTTAAAACCTCTTTATCCCTTTATATTCTTTGTTGAAAACTTAGTCTTGATTTTTATAGCTCTTTCTCTAACCTGCTAAAGGACTGCCAGTCTGGAGGTCAAAAATTCTGTACTTATCAAGCAGAAGTGGGTGTGTAAATGGTAACTCAAGTTAATCCTTACTTCTGTTTATTTAGCCTTTGGCAACTTGACTTGGTTTTACATCAGATACTGTATATTGGGCTTAACCATTTTTGTGATGTCTAATATTAGCATGCATCACCTTTAAATGTAACAAATACAGTAAGAAATAATTAATGAGTGACTTTAGGACCACTTCTGACTGTGGTTACAATCCTAAATACTCTAGGGAGGAAGTCCCATTGGATACATTGGTCCTTACTCAAGAGTAAACGGATAGGACTGAAGTGTGAGACAATTATAAATTAAATGGAAACCAAAGCTAGTCCCCCAGAAAAAAGCCCTGCTTAGAAATTAGTATTCCTTGCTCACAGGTAAGGGAACTTACAACTGCAGCTTATATAAATCATCTATATGTTTGTTAAAAAAAAGTTAAAATAATAAAATAATAAGACGTCTGATCATGCATTTCTTTTTCATGGCTTAGCAATATTTTGACAACAAAGACATATTTCTGCTTTAAATTATTATATTTGTTTTTATGGCTGCAATTGCAAATACACTTTCCTTGGAGTAAGTGCCATTGAACACAATGGGGCTTACATCTGAGTAGACATGGATACAATTGTGTATCTTGGAGTTTTGGACTTCCAAAAAAGTCTTGGAAGCTGCTTGGAATATACTTTTAATTCTAAAAAGCTAAATATTAAGAGTGAGTCTGTCTGCCTGTCTGACTGACTGACTCTCTCTCTCTCTCTCTCTCTCTCTCTCTCTCTGTCTGTGTGTTACAAATAAGTGCTGGCAAAACAAAGATTATTTTAAAAGTTTAAATTTTATTGTTAAACTTCTTTGTATATGTATTATATTACTATTTAGTGTCTGTCAGGGATCCAGAGAGTTTTTCTATATGGCCCCATTGGCCTGTGTACTGCAGCTATAGGTCTTACTGAATATCCATACGGAGGAGCAGAGTAGTACTACTATTTTTTTATTCCTTGTGTAGCTCTCTGTAACAAGATCAGACTCTGAGACCTGCAGTTAGTAGAACCAGCTGGGGCAATAATTGCTTTGAAATTATGTTCTGGACAGCTGAAAGGGAAGGATCGGCATCAGAGCCTCTTGTTTTCCACCCTGTCGGTTTTTTGCCCTACTATGGATTTGTTGTCATCGGCTCTTGATGATTTCACTGACACTGCTGTCAGAAAATGATTTTTTTTATTCCTTACTTGATTGAGTCCATTCATAGGGTGTAACTCTGTTGAAAAAGTGTCACTCTCAAGCTCACTCGCTCATTCCTTTTGCTTTTTCTACATCTGCCCCTCCTGGCTACTCAATATTCATCAAAATACATCTTTGTAATTGATAATGTTTTCATGGAGGGATTCAGGCCAAGTGAAGAAGAGAAGGCTTTTATATTAAAAAAATTAAAACTTTGATTTAAGGGTGATATGAATTTTTCTCCCTAAAAATTTCCTCAAATTTCTCCTTTCTGAATGTTGATGTTTAGTAGTCTCTGAGGATTTTACGGGTGAGTGGATATTCATTGATATTTGAGATCTCATTCTGACACCCTGTGTTGTTTTATTTCAATATTTGGTCGTGAGCCTTAAATATAATCTGGGACCAGGTTACTTTAAGCCAACTTTTTCCACATGAGCAGAGATTTTCAACATTTTTGTGTCACGGCACAGTGACAAGGTGCTGAAAGCGTCAAGGCACACCATCAATTTTTTTTTCCATTGACAAGGCACACCATGCTTCTGGTAGGAGGCTCAAATATCCCAACTGCCATACTAATAAAATGATACACCCCAAGTCTTGTGGCACACCAGTCTTGTGGCAC
The DNA here is from genome assembly GCA_030015325.1 of Cryptoblepharus egeriae. Taxonomy (NCBI): domain Eukaryota; kingdom Metazoa; phylum Chordata; class Lepidosauria; order Squamata; family Scincidae; genus Cryptoblepharus; species Cryptoblepharus egeriae. Next base: position 58,525,396 of record JAREYC010000003.1, on the reverse strand, counting down.
ACCAGTTGTTGAAAATCAGTGCATTTGAGCCTACTCAAATATTGAGGTTTTCCATGGAGGATTTCCTCCTTGTTTCACTGCCAGTGATAAGGCATTGTAAGTGGACATGAAGAGAAGGATTATGTTACGTCACAATGTTTATGGAATGTCTTCTCATGAGATATCTGCCTAGCTTGATCTCTACTAGGTTTATTTCAGTGGGCATTCAGCTCCTCTTACTGAAATCTTTTCATTCATTTGGCCGCTCTGCTTCTGTTTTATAAATTGTTTACTTTTATATTATGTCATATTTTAAACTTTGTGAGCCATTCTTAGCATCAAGCCTATGCATGTTTACTCAGAAATGAGCACCGTGCTGTTCAGTGCAGCTTACTCACAGGAAAGTGTACATACAGTTTCAGTATCTTTCATTAAACAGCTGATGATTAATATCTCACAGTATTTGATAGTTTATTTGCAATGGCATTTACTATTTTATAATACTGAGAACTGATAGCATATCATGATGACTTTCAAAGATTCTTCCTTTAGGAATACTTTCCAATACCAGCTTGTCTGCCAAGGAATACCTGCTCCAACAACATACTGAACGCTCCTTCTGTTTATACATTGCTAATGAAGATCAGTAGTGATGTTCAGGATACCTTATAAGAAAGCCTATCTGCTGTTACTGATCTTGTCATTAGAAACACCTTGACAAACTTGTATGTAATATTTTGCATTATTTGATTACTGACCAGCAAAAGGTGTTAGTATTGATAGTTGACAGTCCGTGAAGTTATTTATCTGAAGTCTGTCAAAACTGTAATGTTAATAAAACTGTAATTTTTTTGTACTGCACATAATTTTAATAAATAAAATTGTAATTTTAATTACATAATTACTATGTAATTTTTTCTATTATTGTACTTTTTATCAAAAAGGAATGACATATTTTTAGAATAAATTAATTAATTGTTTGCTTTACTCTGTAAACTGCATTGTAAACCTTTTGTTGAAACATGGTATATATATTTTCAGAGTTGTAGTAAAACTAAATAAAACTGATACAGAAATGTTAATGACACTCGGGCTGCAAATCCTAAAGATACTTTCCTGGGAGTAAGACCTATTGAACACAATGAGTCTTATTTTTGAGTAGACATGGTTAGGATAATGCTCTAAAACATTCACATTATGAATTTGAGGGTGAAATGTTCACTTTAAAATGCATATTTGAATATTTTCCTATTTTGAAATTTGAATGGAAAATTGAAAATTCGCCATAACCTGAACACCTGCATACTATGGTTTGAGTTCTCCTCTGTTAGTGTTTTGGATTTTGTTAATTGCAGCATAATTGTGAACATTTGAATTAATGATAGTTCTTAATGTTTGGCAAAATACTATTAGTATTAAGGAAGATACTTATACCAGCAGTTTGATCATTGTTCAGAAAACATGTACCCCATAAATTTTACCCCGTACACATTTTTATGCATGCAAGAAGGATCTGAAATCCTGTCTGTAACACTCTCTAATGTGGACACACCAACCCACAGACCACATACTTGGGCAGAAACGGTCCAAGCTGTATCAATGGATGGATTATCCATTCAGTTTGGAACTCTGGCTGATGTCAGCACCCTCAGCAGTACAACAGAGAATTACTTCCTTAAAATACTGACATTGTGCATTTGCTATTCCACTGTTTTACATATATTCAACACCTTGCATTTTTTTTCTTCAGGCATCTACCTCTCTTTGGAGGGCCCCTGTAATTGGTGTGAAAATACATAGTTAGTGATAGTACAGAAATGCATCATTGGTAGAATATTGATAAATTCATACCCCTCTTCAAATGGCACCCAAGACAGATGCCTCCACTCGCCACACAGTTATTCCATTAATTCACCGAGAAGCCATAGCAAGATACAAGTTGAATTCAAAGAATAATTGATATTCCAATGAGGACACAATGCACATGATATTTAAGGTATAATTATGCCTATAATTAAACTATATTTTCTTTTATAAGAAAATGCTATAGATTTGAGAGTGTGGCATTAGGGGATGGATTTAACCTTTTCCCTGTGGCTGGGTTCCAACACAGCACATCCCATAAAACCTAGCATTTGCTCTAGAAGAACAAATAGTGCCAACAGCAGCTTTCTTTATGGAGACAATCACAGCTAAAGAGAGAGCAGCATGTTGTCAGAATACAGGAACCCTAATACAGTGGTACCTTCATTTACAAGCATAACTCGTTCTGGAAGCATGCTTGTAATCCAAAACGCTTGTATATCAAAACAGGTTTCCCATAAGAAATAATGGAAACTCAAGACGATTCATTCTACAACCCAGAATTTATATAAAAATGAATACAAAATAATAAAAAATACAAAATATAAAGAAATTAAAAGAAATTAATCTGCACAAAGTCTCTCAGATCTCTTAGGCTGCAGTATGCCCCCATACATAGAAGTGAGCCCCACTGATTATAATAGTGCTTTCTTGGTAGTCATGTAAGATTAGGTCTCTCCGGCTCCTTTCCATTGCCCCCTTTACTTACGAGTGAGCCCCACTGACTGTGAAGGCTTACTTCAGTGTAGCACTTCAGTGTAGCCTCCCTTGGGAGAGGCTGAGCAGGTGCTAGTGGAGCACAAAAACCAGCCATATCCTGGTCGGGTCTATTTTTTGCTTGTTTATTAAGACATTGCTTGTATATCAAATCAAAATTTATTAGAAATGTTTGCTTATCTTGCAAAACTCTCTCAATTCAACTTACCCTACAATCCAGAGTAACTACAGGAGCTCGTAAGAGACTTTACGTGCACCCGTAGTTACTGCACCAGCTAGTGAAAACCTATGGGAAATTCATATTGCAATCCAGAACAATCCAAATTGTTCTTACACTGGAGCAAGGACTCCCCGTAGTTACTCAGGATTGCGCCCTTACTTTCAATCAAAGGTTTTACTTTATATAGGAAAGACTCATAGCCCAATCCTGAGTGGTGTTGGCATGGATCAGCAGTCAGCTCCATCCAACGTGCTTCTGCGGCATGGTGAATAGTACACTATTGGAATGAAGGAAGGAAGGGATGTTGTGATGCATGCCAACAGAAGGACTATAAGGAGATGAAGGAGGTGGGGACCAGGCAAGACATCCCCACAGAGGGTGGAACTGGGAGCAAAGGTGGTTGGGATGCTACAGGAGGAGTTGGATCCAGTAATGATGGAGTATGCCAAATCCTATCCCCCTTTTGCAGTCCTGCATCCTTTTTTGTTTGTGAGCTAGCGTAGAAATTGTGTGAAATTGCTAGCGTAGGTCTGAGAAAACCCATTGTGGAACGGTGGCTTATGAAGGGGTATCAGCATCCAGAGTACTTCTTTCCTTGCTAAAGCCTCCCAATCCATCCTCCCCCGTTTTTTCCTTTAATTTATTGAAGCTGCAATCCTAACTCCCCCAGATAGGCTGGCAAAGTGCCAAAGTGCCTAGCCAAAGTCCCCATGTTGCCATCAGGGTGTTGCAAAGTGCTGTAAGGCACTTCTGTGCCACTCCTGGAGGGGTTAGGCCAGTGCACAGACATGCATCAGAGAACAGGGAGATGAGTGAGTTGTGCTGGCCTAAAGTGGTTAGGATTGTGCCCTGGACTCATAGTAGGCATTTTCCTAAGCACATTATAAATGAAAAATAAAATTAAATGTAACTACCATTTTACAGGCATAGTAAAAAAAAATAGCATAATAGGCTGTTATATACAATCCCCAAAATGTGTTGCTGTTATTAAAACTAGCAAGAATGAAGGATTCAGTGAAGGAATATTATATGAGAGAGAGAGAGAGAGAGAGAGAGAGAGAGAGAGAGAGAGAGAGAGAAATATATCAACACTATGCAAAGGGAGAGGAGTTGATTATATTGAATCATAAAGAAGGTAAAAGACTTCTAACAAATCATTGCATTTTACCTTCAGTTTTGTCACGGAAAAAGATTTTGCTGCCAAACCTTTCATATAATGCTTTGCTGCAGACTTAATTAAAAAGAATTGGAATGGCTGCAAATCCTTCCATTTCAGTAGTTAAGCAAGAGGAACTTCACCACAAGACAGAGTGCACAAGTCAAAACTCTCTAGTTAAACGGTGAACTGCACACCAAGGACCAACACCTTTCTTTTGTCTTCCTTCTGTTTTGCAACACTCCTCAATCAAAGCGCTTTCTATCCCGACAGTGTAATATTGTATATTGTAAATGAATGCCTGTTTCAAGAGATGTGCCATTTCTGATTTAAGAATTTTTTACATTTGACAGCTTGAAAGTTGTGTAATTTCTGAATCTGAAACAAATCTGGTGTTGATATTATACATTTTTTCTTCCTGAATTTCACTGAGGAGCATAATCAGGATGCTCTTTTGGTTAATTTTTTGCTGGGTGCCTCATATTTGTGAGCTTACATTTGTTAGTTCTTTAGCTGATGGTATATTTGTTAATCCAGTAAATCATTATATGGTCAATTTCTGCCACAAAAACAAAAAAAGCAGCTAATGTCGTCACTGAGGTTAAAAATCTGTTCAGTTTTGAATGGTTATTATTTCCCAGCCAGTGTCTGCTTATATTAAAATTTTACCTTCACTTTCATATGTAAGAGCTCACACAAATTCAGGTGTCTAATTTTATATGTATGTGATATCTATATTCAAAAGAAAAATACCACTTTGGGAACCATTTGGGGATATTGAAGCAAGTAGTGGAAAATGCTTCTTTTCAGTAGTGGAAAATATTTCTTTTTGAGCTTCTTCTTGAAGCATGAAGATGTCTTCCATATAGAGCTGAGATCAGTGTCATAGCTAGGGATTGCAAGGGGGACAAGGCAACAAGCTTTCGGGGGACAACAGACGGAGTTTGACACTAGTGGCCAAAATTGTGAAAAAACAGGGTGTGTTTGAAAACAGTAACATTATGTTATATATCATTGGAAAGGAAATTTATTGCAGAATGCAATGAAAACAAACAGCATTGGAATGTTTGTATTCTATCAAATGTTATGGCCAATTAACCAGAAAATGAACAAAAAAATAGATTTTCTTAACTCAAAACTGATCCATGAGACTGATTGCTCTGAGAGCCAATGGCATGTAATTATGATACAGAACATAACTAATAAGATCTCAATATGAGTCCCATTTCCATATATCTTAATACAGTTACCCCTGCAAACTGGGAAAAGAGGGACTTTGGGTGCATCTCTAATATATAAGTGGTGTTTCTCTAATATTTAGCAGGAAGAGAATAACCATCCCTCATTATCCCAGCACAGTGTGTCTAAACAATAACAAGCACACTTTTTATTTATTTACTTTATTAAATCTGATATTTTTTGGGGCGGGGAGGACTACAAAATCTTCTTTGACCCCAGATAGCAGATTGATGCCTTAGCTATGCCTCTGGGAAGAGGCAGCAGAGCAAGTTGATGGTGAGCTGGTGGAGAGAAGGAGGAGGCACGTTTTCCCCCAATTCTGTAAAAGCCCAGACGTGACATCACTTCATAACATCAGTCAAGTCTGGGGCAACATTTTGAGTTTTGCACCAAGCTACATGATCATCTGCTATGCCACCAGCTGAGATGGTAAAGGGCATGACTGTTCTTCAGTAGGCATCCAATAAGAAGTTTAGAGTGCAATCCTAACCCTGTCTACTCAGAAGTAAGCCTCATTGTGTTCAGTGGTTCTTACTCCCAGGAAAGTGTCTTTAGGATTGCAGCCTTAGTGTATGAGGAAAACTGAAAATTATTTCTTTTTAAATTAAAATCACTGTTTAAGGTTTCCTACATCTTTTTATGTCAAATCAGTCCTTCTGCTACGGCTAAAATGCTAAAAATAATATTAGTAAATTTATTTAAAAAAATAAATTAGTAAATTTATTTAAAAAAATTTATAAATTTTTACTTGTAAAAATAAAAAAAAATTCCTCTCAAAGGGCTAAAACGATATTCAGCAAACAAATGCTTTATTGAGAAATTAAAGTCAGTCCTCAGTGATATGTAAGTGAATAAATATTTATGAAGTATGAAATGGAAAATAAAATGTGTGTGTGTGTGTGTGTTTGTGTGTTCAGAATCCTACCAGAGTTGCCAAAATGTTTGTTGGTAGTCATAATAAGTTGATCCATCTGTTATCCCAAAAAGCACAGGTCAGCTGTTTGGTACATGAGAAAATTACTTGAAAAAATGATTGTTTGGAAATGGCTCAAGAGTTGACTCATTAGAATTCAGCAGTCCTGCCTTAACACAGAGGAGGGGAGAAAAACAGCAACAACTCACCACTACCTTCCTACTGAAATGGTTGGCAAGTGTGAGAGTTATCAGTTTTGTCACTTTGAAGGAAATGCTGAAAATGAAAGACCACAGCTAAGCAACAAAGTGCAGTGCAACACACTCAACAGCCTTTAACAGCTTCCCTTGAACATGTTCAGCTTACTGTTTATTACAACCCGGTGCACAAACATTCAGAAGTATAACACCACAGGAGACGGAGATAATCGTGGGCTCAAAATACAAATGCTTTTCTTGAAGTGGAACTTGAATGAAAGTGCCACGTAGTTCTGAGGTTGACTCAGTATCTAAAATTTCCCTAACTTCTTTACTTTTCTTGAGTGCTAATATTATTATTCTCTCCAACTCAGGGCTTGTTTTACTCGGGTCAAACTCTTCTGGATTTAATGACTTCTGAAATTTATCAGGCCAAAATTCAGTAGGTGCAGCTGTCATTTATTTCAATTGTGAGGAAAACGGCACATGCCAAATTTCTGCTTGTCAAAGAAATGTGGCTTTCTCCATCAGGAAGGAAGGAAGAAGTTGTACTTTTAATTCCCTCTTGAATTTCATGACTTTCTAGCACAGATGCAAATGCAATGCCTTCCCGAGACAAGGGAACAAATCTTTCCTTACCTTGAGGAGGCCTCTGTGGCTGACTTGTAGGTACAGCTTCATCAGTGATGGAAATTTGGATAGGATTGGGCCCTGAAAGAAAATAAGGAAATATATGTAACTGCAAGAACTGTGAGCCCTTTTGAATCACCACAGGAACAGGAAAATCAATGAATTGTGCCAACCTTGGTTAGGATTGCACCCTATGTCGCTTCAGGCCATGACCTCACTTCCAGTGATAAAAACATTGAAAACCCCTGCCAGAGGTCTTTATGAAATGGGCACTTCTCCTAGAATATTAGAATAAGAATGCGCCATTAACAAATACACACTAATAGCCTGATTGTATGCATGTCTACTCTGAAGTAAGTCCCATTAAAGTCAATGTGACTTACTCCTAGAGAACTGTGGAAAGGATTGTGGCATCAAGATCCACTAAGGGCATAATCCAGAGTGAGGGCAATGATAAGTGCCCCAGCTGGGCTGCCCCAACTATCCTGAATCCAGAGCAAAAGGTTATCTTGGATCCAGACAGTCAGGAAGCCTGGGATGTCCTAACTGCTCCAGAGCATGCTCAGTACACACCAAGTCTTTGACACCTGGGGAGGGCTTGCTCTTGAGGAGACCCCCCTCAGATCACACTGAACAGCTGTGGTGCTTCCCTTATAAGGAGTCCCTGATGAGATGCCAGGACAGTCTACAGTGAGTTCAAGGGGCTTATTGGAGTGGCCCGTTGTATCCCCAGGTGAGTGGACTGCCTTTGTTGTGCCAGATCCTGAAGTTGAGAGGCAGGGATTGCAACTAAGCTGGCCAAGAATTTAGATTTTTTTGTCAACACTGTCATTCTTATTCTGCCTTATCATGGACCCCTATGGGTCTACTCATTACTATACCTGCTCCTGAGGTGGTATAACTCTGAGGAGCAGGAAGAGGACATCTGTCCCGGAAACAGGCTTTGGATACAGAGTAACTGTATCCAAAGGCAAAGCTAAACATGCCCTCAACGTGCCTCTTCTGAGCTGCCTAGGCTGCCCCAGTTAAGGCAGCCCACGTCCACCTACCTTGGGGCAGCTTAAGGCAACATAGGCTGCCCCAAGCCTTTTCCAGAATAATTAGGGTGACCCTTCTTGCAGTTGGGTCAGCCCAGTGATAGCTGGGGAATCCAAGTGCACTTCTGGATTGGGATTTTAACCTGAACTTTCCCATTCTGAGTCCAGCATTCTAAGCACTGTATTCACACAGATTTATCAGTAGATGCATTCCTGTGAGCTTGAGAGATTTGCCAGTATTTATTAACTGAAGTGGGGCTGCTGCCCCAAGTGGTAAGTGGCTGCATTCAAGGCAGCCCTGGCACTGGTATGTCGGCCAGGGAGAAGATACAAGAGACCAAGGTAGAGAGAAGGTGGATTGAGGCTGAGAAGGGGGTCGATATTGGCAGTTAAAAACCCGCCAAGAACCTGCCAAGATGACGCTCCCTTCCTGGCCTTGATCTACCCTCCCAGGTCCACTAAGACTTGGCACCAGCAAAACAGCTGGTGCTAGTCCAAGTAGATCCAGCAAGACAGCTAGGGATAGTAGAGAAAGCAGACAGACAGAACACCAGACTCCCCATTAGCATTCATACCACATCTATAATTCTGATAGTGCACGGTGTCTAAACATTTTGGCAAGAGGGCCACAATATCGTTCTCACTGTGTAGGGGCAGAAAAATGATTGACAATGCAAATTTGAGTAAATTTACGTACATTTATAAATAAAAGTGTATTAGAAACAGATCTGGTGGATTACAAGGCTTGCCCGCAGGCCAGATATGGGGTCTTGCCGGTGGCCACATTGAGGCCTGCCATGGGCCACATCTGGCCACAGGGTCTGGGTTTAGACATCCTGCTCTCCCATCTATTTTAGGTTCTTGATGTCTACTTCCTATTAAAAGTGGGGGGAGCTTCCTTTTACAAAGCATTTGCAAATGAAGAGAGGTGAGTCATTTGCATGACATTTGAGGCTAATTTATGAACAGTGGATAAATGAAACTGTTAACATGAGAACTATGGAAATGGGATGGGCACATGTACTTACTTCTCTAGGGTGCCTGCCATAGGATGCAGCATATGCACCATTACTGCAGCTACAGTGCATAAACTGGTGAGAGACACATGTAAGACAGAAGTCTTATTTGAAAAACTGGAGGGAAATTATACCTTGTTAAAATTTATGGATGAAACCTGTCATTATTTGCCAAATACATCTCTCTCTCTCTCTCTCTCTCTCTCTCTCTCTCTCTCTCTCTCTCTCTCTCTCTCTCTCTGTCTACAGCTTAAGCAATCTGTACTGGATGGGGAGGTCACACAGCACTATTTTTCATGCAACATCGTGGTCTATGACACTATAGATCAAGGCTAAAATTACAAACACCCCCTGAATTTTCAGTATGAAAAGATCTGTAAAGAGTGGCTCCGGAGATGACGCTGACTTTGAGCTTGTCTTTCTCAGATAGCAACCTTAAACTCCTTTTAAAAGGATGGTATTTTCAGGCACCACTTGTCATATGGACTATGAGCTTGTTCCTAAAAACAACAAAACAACAGAATCACATGGGGCTTGACCAAAATCCATGGCACAGACTCTTGAAATGCCAATATATGTAATAATTGCATGTGACTTGTAAAAAGAGAAATTGCATTTCTTTCAAAACAGCCATTTCTCTCTCCATAACTCAGACGAGAGAAAGACAGGAAAAGAGTCAGTGCTAGAGATGGAATATTGAACATTGCGATCTTGTAAACTAAACAAAAGCTAGAAAGAAAACAAGACAAGACAACATGTCTTATGTCCATGTTGATGGGGAATTTATTTGTGCGTAAGTGTATGTGTGTGAGAGAGAAAGAGAGAGCCACAAATCACTATCCCCACCAACTGCTTGATATGGAAAGAAGAAAATGATGCTAGGAATGTATGACCCTGAGAGTAGAGGAATTGTAGCTATTTACATCAGTTGTCAGCAACCTGCTGCTTGTTTGCAGTGCTGCTGCATGGATATAGATAACCTCTCTGAAACATTAGCTGAGACAAAGCAAGTAATTCTTTGTTGACACATTGTCAGATTCTAATTTGTTCTCAAACTGTGAGGTAAATCCTCCATCTCCACTGGAAAAAATGGGACTGCTATATCGTGCATCAAGCTCTCTGCCCTTTTCACTTTCTAATCTCAGCTGGAAATGTAGCCGAAAAAGGAGTTTCCTGCCCGGCAAAAGATAAAACATTCTAACAAAATCATCGCTGAATTGAACCTGAGCTGCATCCCCTTTACACAACTGCATGCGGCAAGCCCGGGCACCTGGAAGGAGCTGGCAAGGATCTTTAATAGAGTTGGCATGAGGGGTCAGGCTGGAAGGAGATGGGGCTCTCCCTGCCGCCGAGCAAATGGGTGTTGTTGACCACAGATACACTGTACACTTAGCCCCAGCTTCAAATTGTACTATCCAAATGGCTGTCATGCTGGGTTTTTTTGTGTGTATGTGTGGTTTTTCCCCCCCCTTAAAATGGATCATCCTTCTAGAAATGCTGGACTTTAATAAGAAATGGCAGATCCAGGCTCTGGTGTGTTCGTGTCTCTGCTGTCTGGTTTCCAGGTTGAGAAACTTGGGTTGTTAAAAATACAGTAAAATGTGATGTGCTGGAAATTTTCCCACACCAGCTGAGATTGACCTGATTACATTTCACTAGGTGTAGAAGCCCATTCTTCTTTTTGACTGCTGCTCAGATAGAAGACTGACAGCTGGACTCCATCACATGGATTAATGGGTTAATACCTGACATCTTTTTAGTATTTTGGACTTTATTTTCTTTATCAGCTTGACTTTCATGCTCAGAGTGCTCTTGCCACAATATTCTTTTAAAAGTACACTTGTCAGGGTCCATTTGCTACTAGCTACCTTGATGGTGACATCAGCGATGGCTGTGGTTTACCTTTTGACCTTATAGAGGCAGCAGATGGGCCCAGTAATAAATCCCGATTATTAGTGAAGGAGCCAATCGCTTGGAAAGACAGAAATAAAAGTCAGGCAGTTTTACACTGCAATTCTTGTTATCAGCTTTGATATGAAGTTGTGGGGCATGTCGGGGGAGGAGGGAAGGATGACAGGGAACCTCTGCCTGCCTGTGATCCTCTCACAGCCTGGAGATTTTCTTTCGTCTTTTTATTTATTTGTTTGTTTTACACGTCTGCCTATTTGCAGGAGTGGGCGCAATAGCAAAACCCCCACTCCTAGGTCTGCTGAAGGATTCTCAGTTCTCAATTAAAAAAGGAGCAAGGAAGACAAAAGAATTTCCAGTTCTGGGAAGGACAATGAGAATCATTACAGGTTAAAAAAAATAACAACAGATAGATGGGAAATTTTGGAAATAAAAATCAGGTTAGAGAATTCACACTCTAGCACAGAAATGCCTACAGCTTCAATCTTGACAAAGTTGAGCAATGCATTCAGTTGCCTAGAGGTTTTTACACCAATTATTTGTTCACACATACTGCTTTCTTAAAGCTCTTTAAAGCTACTTAACCGTACTTAACTCAAGATAGTCTGCCGTGGTACTCCAGATGAAATCCCTTTGCTGAAAAGTCTCAAAATCATATAGTGAAGATTTAGTATATCTTACTTCGGTGCTTCAGGAAGGACCAGCCACTCATCCCAATTGCTATAGTTCCCCAAACTATGGAAGATACGAGTGATACGAGCCTCAAAAATTACTTTATATTACTGCATGTGAAAGGGATTCGAGTAGGATGCTGCTGTATACTGAATTGCTCGACTGGTCTGGCTCATCTTGTTCAGATTTGTTGACATGAGTGGTAGTGACTTTTCAGGGTTTCCTTTTCCAGCCTACCTGGAGATACCAGGGACAATCTGGGCTCTTCAGCATGCAAAATAAGGGCTATTCCAGTGAGACACTCCAGTGCAATTTTATTCCAGTGCTATTTCAATGAAGCTATTCCCGTCCCCATAAAAAGTAGCTGCCTCTTATTTAGAAATGAATTCTCTCATTTACGTTCTCAAATTGTTCTCAAAATCAGATAACAGGATGCTGAAATTTGTAGTGCATAGAAACATATTATGTAAAATGAAAAACAAAAATAGGTTCATTAAAAAATAGTTTATGCTTTCACTGGATTGGCATTTACTGATAAGCTAAAAAAAATTACTGATTTAGAAAATAAAGGGGATGTGGCAGGGTGAGGACATGTTTCCTCTGAGTTACCCAGGTGTTTTAGAACAAACAGGTGGTTTTTTCTCTCCGTTGGAGAAACTAAAAAGGATATTAGCCAGGGGCTAATGTGCTAATTATCAGTGGCTGAGCAAGCCTCCCCAAAGGATGTATTCTATAACCTCTGGAAAAATTCTGACATGTTATAAAGTCGCTGAATGAGCTTGAATCAGTAAACAACAAACTGGTGCCAGGACAATGGCATAACAGTGCCGTGCATGCTAAGCAGATGAGTTGTCTCGTACGAAAATAAGTTTGATACACCACCAAACAGATCTAATTTCATTCCCACATTTGTCACATATACCTTTATTGAGGAAGATCAGATTTTTCGGCCGAGTAAGATATTCCTCATAATAGCATTGTGTTGCTGTTTCGACGTGGAAAATTAAAATATTAATATTAAAGTGTTTGTGTTCCCTTTGAAACATCCTCAGTGGTCTTTAGTTTAAGAGTAGGTGTGGTTATTTTTAGAGAATTTTTTTTCCAAAGGCAATTGAAGTTGAAATTATATCCTGTGTCCAAAATGTCTCAGCTGTGATCAGGTTGTAGGCCAATTCTCCATTGGACGTTTATAATGTTGAATATTTTAGGCACAATCTTCAACTCTGTTACAGTTTACAAAATTACAGAGCCCCTCTTCCCTCCCACATATACCCATACCCTGAGCTTGAGTAAACTCCTGGCCTCGTTGTAGGCCAGAGACTCCACAGCCCAGCAGCTGTGCTGTCATTAGCAAAGCCACTATGCCTGGTTCAAGGAGCCACAGTCGCCCCCAGAGAAGAGTCCCACATCCCTGGCATCCATTTTGTCGCCTGGGAGTTTTTGCAGCTGTTCTAGTCAAGCTGCAGCTGGTCTGGCTCTTCACATAGGGTTGTTGGACCATAGAGTTTGTCAACACCAGGTACACTTGGGATTGGCCAAGACTCATGTGCCTGGAGGTTGTGGGGACATGCTATTGCCATACGAAGCTTTGGCGAAAGGCATTCTTTATACTGCAGTGGTTTTAGTCAATAGTTTCTCCACATTTTAAACACTACTAATTCCTTTTTGCAGCCAGAGGATGAAACTGGATGACTTCTTCACAGGTCACATTTTCTGCATGGTTATCATTACTTCCATGAAGGAAACTGTATGTATCCTGTTAGTACTTCATAATGTGCCCAATGTACATGTGTGTTGTTTCCTTATATGTTACAAGGTGGGCAGCTCCACTCAATGGTATGTTCTTGCAAATATAAAAAAGTGTGCTCTTCCCAGCTGAACAGGTACGCTATTGGTCCATGATTCCCAAACATGTTAGAGGCCCTACAGGCTGAAGTCAGATTTAAGTATGAGTTGCGACTATAATGCTGATAAGGAAGCAGTGCTCTTCCCACCCACAAGAAGCAGCTTGTTTAAAAATTGATACACATAGCCTAATCTGCCCTGTCAATTTCACAACCCAACAAAAATAGGTCACAACCCACTGGCAGGTCCTAGAACCACAATTTGGGAACCACAACTCTTGATACATGCCATTTTCTTCATGGAAGTGATATAACTGAACAAAATATTCCTCTTCAGTTAAGTGGCCCACACTGTCAGTTAATGATGTGCCCACAAATGCTGATGTTTTCCTCTGATATAGGTAAATTGCATTAATGGTTATATGCAGCTGTAGAAGTGGCGCAGCTGCAGAAGTGGCTGTGGGTGCCACAAGTGGTAAGGACATTGTGCCTATTAACCAGCAGGCCAGGGTTCAATTCCCAGGTCGGCCCCACAAGACAGGGTGAGCTCCTGTCCTTAGCCCAGCTCTGCGATGCCAGCTGGATCCAATTGTATCGGCTCTGCCTTTCCATTGGACTAATTCAGTGGCGCGGAGAGGGGGGATTTGCTGCTTGGGTAACAGCATATCCTCCATAACAATCCAACCCAGGCTTTCGTGCTTTGCATGCAGTGTATGCAGTGCCAAGCACAATACCATAGTCTTTCAAGACTGACGGAGGCCTGCTTTAGAAGACCCATTTAAATACCAGATGTTTCCTGGCTATTTTTGTGTCCATTTGTAAATGGGCAATTGCCTTTCCCATCAGTCTAGTCATGTGAATATGTTCTGGCACTGTAGATGGCATTGCAATCATATGATCTCTGACCATGAATAAGGTCTTTTAAATGATTCAGCCCTAAAAGTACTCTTAATTTTACTCAAGTTTGTTTCAGATATTGAACTGTTACATATAAGAGCATTTAGAATCCTGTTTAGATGTACATTTCATTTTATATCTAGCAGGTTTAGGCAAAAGGATCTTAATATTTCAGTAGAATCACATAGATGCTTGTGTAAGTTCTTTTTGATTTCTGTAAGTGCACATATACATGATAGTATGTATGTGTCCATTTTTAAAATTTGATTTTCAAAGTCAGAATAGGTCTTAATCATAATAAAGAAAATAATACATGATTTGAAACTTTGGGGTACATAATGAAAGACATTGGCAGGAGAAGAACAAATTCAGGGAACATAGGAGACAATAACATCAGCTTTATTTGTAGAAGAATCTTTAATTTTCAGCTAAGCAGTGACATGTCGGAGAAAGAAGAAAATCTTCATTGGGAAGTCTTTGACAAATATTAATATATCACAGTTGCAATGAGATTCATTTGTGCTCTGGAATCTAAGAGGTCAGTACATCTGTAAAGACTTATAGTACTTAAGAGATGATTGTAGAAGACATATGGTTTAATCATGATGTATTTAAGCCTTTTTTATCTGCTTACGAATTCAATGTTTTTCTTTCTCTAATTTAAGAACTGTGCACCATTGATTACAGCAATACACAAGTATTATCATGCAACCAACAAAATATATGATTTAGATGTGGACTGGGAAAAGGTCAAAAAAGCAGAAATACTGCATCCCAATTATAATATAAATATAATGATCTAATAATGCAAGTGTTAATCCTTGAATCTTTCATTGTATTGTACTTGAATATATTTATCTATGGCTGGATTTCCTATAGAATCTCATTTATGGACAAGTAAATCCTCAGCGGAAGATAATGAAAATTGCAGAAGGACCCTGTGATTTATATCTCCGCATTAATATGTTCGTGTGACTAAATCTATCTTCTAACAGCAATTTATTTCACTAAAACTATGTCACTAATTTATTTCACTAAGGCAAAACTCTTGCTTTATTTTTAGAAGGGCAACAAAGGGATTCCTAGAGTCTAGTGAAAATTGCTAGAAAACGCGCCACCAGTTCTGAAGATCTTATCTGTCTGCCTTCTGCTGGTCAGCTGACTATTCAGCTCCGCAAAGCTATATTGCATCTATTATGTACTAGGTTCTTTTGTCAGATCCATATGTTTTTTAACAGATGCTTTGCGATAACATGCGGAGGTAAAATGTGACATGTCCCCTCACAGTTCCAGATAATGAACTTACTCATACTTCCTAGAGTTCTTACCTGGTGGCTGCAGTTTCCTTGGCCAGTTCACACTCATACATGGCAGTTGTCAGAAATCTGCTGGTGTTGTAACTCACTATGTAGGTGCAATAGGTGGGTGAGGAAAATGAAAGAAATCTTCTCCCTGGGTGTACTGCAGACAAATGTTGTGAAGAGGGCTGGAGGGCATGATTTCAATTGCACGTCAGCAGGTGCGCATCAACATGGGTGGCGGGGCTTACCGTCATTCTCTTGCTGGTCTTCCACGTGATCTTGTAGTAGACAGACTGCTCCTGTCTCATTTATTCATTTACCAATATTGGCTGTGCAAAAGAGCAGTTTTAATTGTACTTACCCTGTTCTCTTTTCAAAATTGCCACGTCCTGCCCCATTTGTGACTAGTTATGTTGATGGCTGGAAGTTGGTGGCTTTTTCTTAAAGTTTGAAGACAAGATGCCATGTCATCATAATGCTGGAAAATTAGGGTTTGGAGGATTTTTCTTATGGGTAAGAAAATTCTTTCTTTCGCCCAGGTACACCTCCACCCAATAAATGACACGAGACAAGATCAGCTGTGGTATGAAGTGGACCACATTTCTTTATTACAACAGCAATTCAATACATTGTGCAGTGCTTACTATCTGCATAGAAATCTTCCCCCTTCAGTGCAGTGAACAACAATCCTTTCCATGAGGAGAAAGGTGCCAATGTCTGTTTTATCTTTGGGCATTACCACAGTGGCTCTAACTCAGGCTTCTCTTTCCAAACTAACCACTGGACAGGGAGTCAAAAAAGAAGTATTGATCTGCCCACCCCACACCTGTTTGATGCTTGCTTGCTTGCTTGCTTGCTTGCTTGCTTTATTTATTTATTTATTTATTTATTTATTTAAGATACAGGAAAAGGGATATTGGATATACAACAATAGGGATAGGTATACACAGGAATACACATAACGTTCTCCAGGCACGACACCTATTTTCATTTCTATTAACACTACTTTACATACATCTAATTAATCAGTTTCGAACTTTTTGTTATTTAAATCATTATAACTCATATCATCTTACCTAACACAACATATTCTCTTAAATGTAGTATATACAAATTCAACCATACATAAAATGGCTTCCAAAATTTATTAATTCCCTCAACTTCTCCATCTTTCAATATTTCTGACAAAATATCTATCTTGACAATTTCATATATTTTATCTGTTACCATCTCTATGTTTGGTACAGCTTTTTTTCCCAATTTTGTGTGAATACGAGTCTAGCTGTGGTAAAAAATATGAATCAATACAGGTCTATGATCTTTACTAATATCCATTGGAATTATGTTCAATAGAAATATTTCTGGCTCAAAAGGTAAAATCTCCATGGCACAAGTGCTTAAGACACTGTGCCTGTTAACCAGCAGGCCAGGGTTCGAAACCCAAGTTCCCACAAGATGGGGTGAGCTCCTGTCCTTAGTCCAGCTTCTGCCAACCTAGCAGTTTGAAAGCACATAAATGCAAGCATATAAATGCAAGTAGATAAATAGGTACCACCTTGGTGGGAAAGATAACAGCGTTTCATGCACCTTGGCATATAGTCATGCTGGCCCCATGACCACAAAAGTGTCTTTGGACAACATTGGCTCTAAAGGCTTGTAAATGGGGATGAGCACGCACCCTATAGTTGGAAACGACTGGCAGTTAACCTGCGGGGGGACCTTTACCTATCATCTTGTGTATCGTTCTCCAAAATGCTTTTACCTTTGGACAGGTCCACCAGACATGGTAAAATGTGCCTACAGCATCATCACATTTCCAACATTTACTCGAAATACTCTGATCAATTTTGGCTAATTTCTCTGGTATATAATACCATTGGTAAAACTTTTTTATAATATTTTTTAACACAACAGCTTTTGTCATTTTAATATTTTTTCCATATTTGATCCCAACATTCTAAATTAATATTATGTCCAACATTTTTTGCCCATAAAATCATTGGTTCCTTTATAACTTGTTCATATGTATTATAATCTAAAAGAAAATTATACATTTTTAAAATAAATTGACCTTCATCATTTATAAACAAATTATCAAAATCCAGTTTTTGTACATATATTCCATATTACTCCCAGAAAAGTGTCTTTAGGATTGCGGCCAAATCACTATCAGGCAGAGTGACCTTATGCAAAGGAGGATAGAGTGCCTGTACCTTTAAACTTGTTTTGAAGTGGGAATTTTGGCAGGTTTTGTTTTTTAAAGCCTTCCATGTTGAGCTGAAGCGGCCTTAATTTCCTCTTCTATGCAATGGTTAAAGATGCAGGCATTCTGTCCTCCATTCTATATGGTCCCCCTGCTATCAGGGTACTATGTGCATTGCATGGACATGAATACATTCTGTCTTAGTTTTGTGAGCTAAGGATGCAATCCACAACACCAAATCAATTAGAAAATGGATTGGGAATTGCATACTGGCAACCCTATTGAAATGTATTTCTTATATAATGCATTTCTTTGTGTCAGATCTTTGTGTAAATCTGCTATTTCTCCCTATGAATCACTTTTTATGTGCACGAATAAAAGATGGTGGAGTTTCATGCTCCTCACAGTCCATGTTTCATGTGACTCATGTCTGAGTATTCAAAAATATAAAATGTTTGACTGCTTAATTGATTTTGGGCTCCAGGATAGTCAAATCCACCCAAATGGATGCATGGCTTCTTTAGAAAAAAATAATCTGACATTTTGATTTAGGCAGAACTCACTGTGATGTGCTGATACCTTTATCTAAATCATGTTTTATCATGCTTACATTTTCTTAAGTGGTTTCAGTATTGACCAATTGCTTTGAAACACGTTTTATTGGAATCTTGCTTTTTAATTAGATTGCATTGGGTACCAGAGAGCCATTCCTTTCATTAATAACAAACGCTGTCATGGTCATAGGACAGGTTTCTTGCCCTCTAATCTATAAAAAATAGTTATTTTATGTACATTCTATCAGCCGCCAGACTATGTTTACTTTTTGTGACTGCTGGATGTTTATGTATGTCCACCTCATCAATTAGGAGCAAATAGCCCAGAAAGGATGTATTCTTAGCATCTGAGTAAATAATGGAGATTGATAAATGAAATTTACTAAATCAAGATGAAATACATTTCTGAGGCTGCTTTCAGTCTGAGGGAGAAAATAAAATTGATCACTTGGTCACAATTCAAGGTCAAAGGTCTGTAACAGAGGCTGCTGACACTTAGGTTAATGACATGTTTAAAAATGATAGGATGAGAGAAATTTTCATCAAAAAGATTAAACAGACCAGCCACACATGTGTGCGTATGTATGCATGTGTCAGAGCTGCGTTGTCAATACAATTGCATATTTTTCAGCAGTTTTCAAGCTTCAAGTGGTTTCATTTTCCTCACTGAGGGAGATAAAAGTTCTTATCTTTTCCCCAAGATATAAAAAAATAATGAATGTTTGTTTCCTGCATATCAATGATCAGGCAGCCTAATTTTCAAAATGAAGGCCATAGCTCAGAGCCAAACTACATAACAATGCTTGACAAAACTGAACTAGGCGGACACCATCAGTAGACACCTTCCTAAGTGCTTCTGTAATGCTGGGTACTAGCACAATCCCTGTATAAAAGAAGGTATGTAAAAGTGGATCTGTTTTAGAATCAGGCTTATAGAGCTGTGAATATTCTGAATTATTTCAAAGGATGTGAAAACTTTAGTTAGTTGTCAGAAACGGCATCTGGGTTTGGCCACCTGAGTCATTAGCAAATGCCCAAGCATGCTCTAGAATGCTGAATTCTCACTTCTCCAGAACTTGTATTATAGCCCAACCAGCGATGGGATTCAAAGAAATTAACAACTGGTTCTATGCCCATCTGGCAGCCACTTTTAAATGGCTATTTTTAAACTTTATATGTCCTATCTCTTGTTAACAACCGGTTCTATAGAGTAGGTGCGAACCTGCTGGAGCCCACCACTGAGCCCAACCCCATCCTTGGTTGACTTGTGGGGAGTAGTGGCATTGGTACTGCTTCAAACCCATCCTCCTGGTTAGCCAGGAATTACAATATAACAGAACGGTAAGTAAATGAAATTCTGATTTATCTATTCCACTGCGCCATGATTTCTAACTGGTCTGTTCAGATGTGCTCCAGATTTGTGGCTGATGCAAGTCCAAGTTGGACGCAAAGTCAAAGTGGCAAGGCCAGGCAGAGGGAACAGAATATTGGCAGTACCATTGCTGCAGATAACCTGTCCGTGCCTTCCCTGACATACCTCTTGGCAGCCCTGCCCTGATCCTCCCCCTCCTCACCCACCCACCCCCCATGGCAACTTTTCCAACATCAGCTGAGTGTTCTGGTGAAATGCACCTGAAGTTGCCAATATATTCTCACTGCAGTTGCAGTGCCAATGGATTAGGGTTTCCACAGACAGAATGTTCATTCTATCAGGAGAGGGTGCATATAGGGTTAGGCTTTTAGGTATATAAATAATATTGTTAGATGATTTCCAGAGAATAAAACAAGAACACAATCCACTGGAAATCAAGATGCATTTAGTAAAGAGCTTTTTAAAAAACTAAGTAATCTGGCTCTAACGAAAGGAACAGTTGCATCCTCTCCCCCCCCCCCCAAAAAAAACCCTTCATCCTTCACAAGTTTTGATTACAGTACATTCCTCCAATAGTGAAAGCTCAGGGTGTAAAGGTTGATGGAAGTGGGGCTGACAACAGTTTTGCAGTAGTGATTGATCCCTTTGCTCTGTTGAAGGCATATCACCAAAATGCTACTTCAGTTTATTTGCCTTCCTCTCCCAAGTAAGGCATCTTAACAGGATTGTCGGCAGTTGTTACTACTGAAGTCATAGGATCCCTAAATACATCCCCCTTGCAGTGCACTAAATCACCTCTGTTGTGCTTCACAGATTCATCAGCCTGGCTGAGTCAAAATCTTGGGCTTTTTTTCCTGGAAAGTAGGTTTCCCATATGAGTAAACCTCATCTCCAGGTTGCCCTAATATTTATTAAATATTTTAACCGGAAAGACACATTAAAGGGCCCTACAGACTAGGAGTGCAATTGAAAAACCCCTAGAAAGGAAATATCTTATTAATTCATTAAGTCAAACTGCTTGTATCTACACTTGTATGACTAGAATTATGGTTCATTAACTTCATTTCTTTATATGAGTTAATTAGCTCAGAGGAGGCCAGAAATTAATTACCAGCGTATATAGTTTGTGCAGAATGGCATTCTGTTTATTTAGTTTCTCCTATTAACTTTTAATCTCTTCAAACAATAAAAGAGGTAATTAGTATTTTATAAACAAAAATGCATGCAACAGAGGCAAATAATTTCCCAAACGGGGAAACTCCTGTGTGGAACCTGGTAGTTGCGTAGTTCAAGTTACAGACCTTTTCATGGTTAACTACGGTACAAACAAAGCAGAGATCAGAGAGGTAGGTAGTCAACATAATCCGTCATTAAAGAAGAGCTCGCCAGTAAAATCTTACATAAGAAGAAAGAGCCTTTAAAAGTTTCCAACTGTTTGAAAATAATTGCCCATGTATTAAACTACAGTAACGCTTTGGAAAAAAAACTAAGGGCTTCTTTTAGAAAATACAATATATTTGTATGGAGATTTGAAATTCACTTACAGAAAGTTTTAAAAGTTAAACAAAGAATTTTTGGCTGAAGCAACATATGTTTTAAATGGATATATAAATTAAGTTTCAAATGATTATTCTCTTGGATCTGTCTATCTGCTGTCCATTATTTGTATAATGTCTTACTCATTATACAAATAATGTAAATAAATTATACGAATAATGTAATGTGGTAAATAATACTACACTAGATGACCCTAAAATCAATCAGTCAATCAATCAATCAATCAATCAATCAATCAATCAATCAAACAAACAAACAAACAAACAATCAATCATCTGTCTGTCTGTCTATTTGTATCCTGTTTTACTAGTGAATACCCTAGATCATTGGTCTTCAAAGTGGGGGTTGCTACCCCCAGGTGGGTCGCTGCTCCCCAGGTGGGTCACGGCACCCCCAGATGAGTTGCGAAGGCTGAGGGGCTGCCATCTTGATCACCCTCCGTGCAACTCCAGTGATCCCCAAGGACACTAAATGTGCAACCTTGGGGGAGCGCTGCAGCCTTAAGGCTGCCAGGAGCCATCCCAGGCAGCCCAAAAGCCCCCCCCCCCATCTGCTGGAGCACTCTGCAAAGCTCCAGGGGTGCACAGCTAAAAGAAGTCCCATGGGAGAAGCAGAGAGGCTGGATGGGGATCCTGGCAAGGACTGTGCCTTCCTGCTTGGGGAGGTCATCCAAACCAGAGCACCACAGAAGTATCATTTACATACATTGGCCTCAGTCCTACTGTAGTTCTGCTTTGTTGTATGCAACCAGTTATAGGTGATGTTCTCAAAAAAGATTGACTTGAAACGAGGGTGACTAGATGCCGAACCCAAAATTCCCAAGTTCCCCAAAATTTCTGTGATCCAAGCCAAAATTCCTGCCCGGTTACAAAAAAAATGTAGGATACATCAAAAAATGTAGGACAAATGTAGGACTTTTTAAAATAAAGGTAAAAAACACTTGTATTGTTTTCCTGTACTTAATTTCAACACTATAGTATACTTTACATATATTATATATAACTGCAGTGATGCCTCACATAACAAATTTATTTCGTTCTGGAGGCATGTTTGTTACGTGAAACGTTCTTTACGTGAAGCAGATTTTTCCATAGGGAATAATGGAATCTCAGACGATTGGTTCCACAACCCCCAAAATATTCATATAAAAATATTAACTGGATGTAAAAATGATGAATTCAAAACATGCATTCAGTGTGCATGATCTTATGAAGTCTACTTAGGCTGCAGTCCTAAAGACACTTTCCTGGGATTAAGACCCATTTAACACTTCTGGGTAGACATGGTTAGGAGGCTGCAATCCAAGACACCTTCAAAGTGTCTCCCCACTTTCTCCTTCTCTCCATCCTGAGCCTCTCTCTCCCCTGCTCCCTTCTGGCTAGGCCTGAGTTGCTTCCCTCTTCCCCACTGCTCTTCTCTCCCTCTGACACCCTGTGGCCACAGGACACCCGGCCACAGGAGTAACAGCATGGAAGTGTTGCTTTCGCTATGGGCAGGCATGCTAGGCAGCCCTGGCGCTTTTTAAACAGATTGCCGGCCAGCGCGTCTGCCCCAACTGCCAACGAATGTGTTCTTTACGTGAAGCACAGTTTGTTACGTGAAGCAGAAATTTTTGTTTGTTACGTGAAACATACTTTACGTGCGGCGCCACTGTATATATATTTATATTATATTTATATATACAGGATTACTGTATTTATATATATATAGGATGTATATATACAAAAAAATGTACTCACACTTTAACAGGTTATGTGAGTGATGGGCCAATCAAGAGTGAGCATATTTTTTGGGGGGGACACCCTATATTTATATATATTTGCCCTCTTGGGTGGGGGGAAGAGGGGATTCCCTAGGGTTGGGGGAAGAGGGGGAACCCAGGCATTGCAGGGAGGGGGTTAGAGGTTTCCTTTGGGGGGAAAGAGGGGGGGCCCATGCAGGATGAGGGGTTTAGGGATTTCCCTTGGGTGAGGGGAAGAGGGCAGTGGTGGGCTCCAGCAGGCTCCAGCAGACTCTATAGAACTGGTTGTTAACAAGAGATAGGACATATAAAGTTTAAAAATGCCATTTTAAAGGGGCTGCCAGATGGGCATAGAACCAGTTGTTAATTTCTTTGAAACCCATCACTGGAAGAGTGGGGACCCAGTCATGGCAGGGAGGAGGGTTAGGGTTTTCCTTTGGATGGGCAATGAGGGGGGACCCAGGCAGGGAGGGTTTGTTGGAGGAGGGGGTCCCTCCTACCTGGCTGGAGAGGCTCAGTCTGGTATGGTGTGACGGTGGGGGTGCTCCACTTTCTTAGCGGCTGCCCTGGTGCCAGCAAGGCTTGGAGCAGGCCGTTGCTCTGTTGTGGGGGCAGCCGCACACCCTCGCAGTTGCCAGCCAGCTGATCTGGCTTCCTCCCAAGGGGGAAGCCAAGTGTGGGCAGAACATCTATTCCAACCTGGCCACACCTCCTTAGATCGCTTGCGCCTCCTCATCCTTTCTGTGTGCAGTCTGAGGAGGCGTGGCCAGGCCTCCCAATATCTACAGAAATAAAAAAAAACTATTTTGATTTTCATTTATTATTTAATGGGGGTGTATGGGTAATTACTGTGGCTACTTCTACTGACACTATACCACCTATATCACCTACCTAATGCACATCAGGCAGCCCAATCCTAACCTAACCTAACCAGTCCTAGCAGTTGAACTGCGCCTCATCCAAGGCAAAGTTAGGGCTAAAGGTGGTACTGTCCGGGGCAAGGGGAATAGCTTCCCCTTACTCTGTGTTGTGCTTCTATAGCCTTAATGTGGTTACTTGGATCTACTTGTATATACACAAGGTAGTACCTTGGTTTACAAACATAATTCATTCTGGAAGCATGATTGTAATCCAAACGCTTGAATATCAAAGCAAAATTTCCCATGAGAAATAATGGAATCTCAGACCATTTGTTCCACAAGTCAAAAATATTCATACAAAAATGATTGCCTTACTATACTATAATACAAAATAATAAAGAAAATACAAAACACATAAGAAGAATTAAATTAACCTGCACTTACAGCACAATCCAGAGCACCTAATCTGTCCACATAAGAGCCCTTGGGTTGCCCTATTTATCACTAGGCTGGAGCAACTACAAGATGCTCCACCCCAGTTACTCTGGAAGAGGCTTAGGGCAGAGCAAGGCAACATAGGGTGCCCTAAGAGAGGTGGACCTGCTCTGCCCTAACTGCTCTGCCCTAAGCAGTTCAGGAGAGGCAAGTTGAGGGCATGTTTAGCATTGCCTAGGGCAGAGCAGTTACTCTGTATCCAGAGCCTGTTTCCAAGGCAGAAATGCCCTCTTCCAGCCCTCAGAGTTATACCACCTCAGGAGCAGGTATAGTAATGAGTAGACCCATAGGGGTCCATGATAAGGCCTGAGTAAGAATGGCAGTGTTGACCAAAAATCTGAGTTCTTGGCCAGCCTAGCGGCAACCCCTGCCTCTCAACCTCAGGATATGGAACAACTACGGCAGCCCACTAAACTGGGGATACAGCAGGCCACTCCAAACATCCACTCTCCAGTAGAGGAATTGCAGCTGTAACTGGTTGTCAGGAACTTCTGGGCTTTCTTATAAGGCAGACACCACAGCTGTTCCTTGTTCAGTGTGATCTGAGGGAGGTCTCCTCAGGAGCAAGTCCTCCCCATGTGTCAATTACTTAGCATGCTCTGGAGCAGTTAGGGCAGCCCAGGCTTCCTGACTCTCTGGATGCAGCATAACTTTATGTTCTGGATACAGAATAGTTAGGAGAGAGCAGTTAGGGCAGAGCAGGCTGAACTTGCTCTGGATTGCACCCTTATTCTCTCAGGTCTCTCAGGCTACAATCTGCCCCCCTTTACACTGAAGTAAGCCTCACTGAATATAATAGGGCTTACTTTAGAGTAGACATGCATAGGCTGGTATCTGAGAAGCTGCTGCCAGAACGGCAAAACCAGCTGTATCCCAGCTGGGACTATGTTTCACTTGTATTGCAAGACATTGCTTGTATTATAAGATAAAATTTATGAGTAATGTTTGCTTGTCTTGCAAAACACTTTCAATCCAAAATGCTCTCAGTCTTTTACTATATATAATAATTGAAGACTGACTCACTGAATCATCAACACCCAGCCCAAACCCCTGGACCTAGAAGCATGAAATTTGGGGAGCATATTCCTTCCATAATATAAGGACCCACTATGAATTGATTGTTAGAAATTCAACCCCTAAGGGGTGAAAACAGCTACAGTATGTTTTCGCGTGTGCTATTGTATAGAATTGGGCTTTTAATTCTGGATACATCTGCAAACAAAAGAGCTGTTGTAGTTTTCAGTGGAACTTAAGCAAGAGGAAGAGGGAAAAGGGAGAGCAATTGCATTGTTTTGCATTGCATTGAGAAACTCCTCTGCCTCCGAGTATTGAGGGCCAGATGGGGGATTACAGATGCCAGCCTACATGGAAGTTTGCCATGGGCCACATCTGGCTCCCAGGCCAGAGTTTGGGCACCTTTGTCCTAGAGTGTTGCAAATGTGTAAGCGGCACTGGTAGGCAAGGTCCATGCTGGCTCTGCCAATACTGAATCCCAGCCCCTGGCTGCTGGAGGAGATAAGTGAAGCACCAGGCAATGCAGGGGTTGAGAAAGAATAGCAGATGGGCATTTTAGAGGTACGGATGGTGTCTAATGAAGTGAATAAGGCCAAGGAGGGAGGTGAGGATCCTAACCCTGCTGCCTTTATTAAATGGGGTTGCTTGGACTTTTGCCTGCTATTTAGCAGGCACAGATCTAAATAGCCCCATAGGACAAGCTGGTTACTTGACATAAGGGGGAAAATATCCCCTTAACCCAGTGATTTTCAGCCTTTTTCATCTCATGGCACACCATCAATTGTTTTCACCATTGACAAGGCACGCAATGCTATTCAAATCCCCAAGTTTTGCTATTACGAAATGTCCTTCCCCAAATTCCTGTGGCATACCTGAGGACTGTCCTAGGCACATCAGTGTGCCATGGCACACTGGTTGAAAATTACTACCTTATCCCATGGAGACCTCCAGCCTGCTCCAAAGTTGCACTGGATACAGCAGAGGCCATAGGGCTCCACTTCACCAGCACAGTTGAGGATTGGACTGTTATTTTCCTTAGCATCAAATAGCATAATATATATTATCCCAAACAGAAAATTTCTGGAAATAAGAGAATTAGTGAGCTGTTCAAGAGCACAATCCTAACCACGTCTACACAAAAGTTGTGTTCAATAGGTCAGTCAATAGGTCGACCCCACTTTGGTATGTGCATAACACCTTGAGGGAGCTTAAGGGGAGGGGATGTGGGAGGGGGTGTATCCACCATTAATAGAGTGAGAGGTCATGGATGATACGGCCGGAGGGGGGTGCAGGACATTTTAGGAGAAATAGGGTTGGTCAGAGACAGTCCATCTCTCTTTCAGCCCCTCCCAACCCTCTGACCATTGGCAATCTGAGAAACAGTGCCCTGAGTCTGAAGCTGCTGCTTCTGAATACCAGGTCAGTGAATAATAAGACCTATCTCATCCAGGTTTTGGTCCTGGAAGAGTCTGCTGACTTGGCTTGCATTACGGAGACCTGACTAGACGAGGCTGGAGGTGTGGGCCTATCCCAGATCTGTCCACAGGTTTCTGGGTGCTGCAGCAGCCAAGGCTACAGGGGCGGGGAGGTGGGGTTGCAATAATCTATTGTGATTCTCTCTCTCACCAGGTCCCCTGTCCAGCAGTTCACAGGATTTCAGTGCCTCCGTGTTGTGCTGGAGGGGTGGGACAGAATAGGCATTCTGTTGGTGTACTGCCCACCGTGCTACCCAACTGTCTCTCTGCCTGAACTGACCGGGAGTGATCTTGAGTGTGGCATTGGAGTGCCCTTGCCTTTTAGTGCTGGGGGGCTTCAGTGTCCATGGTGAGGCATCCCAAACATCTGCAGCTCAGGATTTCACGGCTGCCACAGCAACCATGGGTCTGTCTCAAAGGATATTTGCCCCTACTCATGATGCAGGACACACACTGGACCTTGTGTTCACTGTTGGGCAGGTTGATGGTGAACTGCATATGAAGGACATCTCCATCACCCCTTTGCCATGGACAGATCACTACCTGGTGGGATTTAGGCTTATTGCAGCCAGTAGCCTCTGCACAGGTGGGGGCTACCAGGGGCATTCCAAGGTCCACCCCTGGAGACTGATGGATCCAGATGGTTTCCTGAGGGCTTTGGGGAATTTCCCTGTTGCCAGAGCTGGCGAACCACCTGGCTCCCTGATTGATCTCTGGAATACGGAGATGACCAGGGCCCTGGATGAGATCGCTCCTGAGCGACCTTGGCCCAGCTGTAAATTGAATGCAGCTCCTTGGTTTTCTGGGGAACTGCAGGCTTTGAAACAGCAGGGTTGACGTTTAGAGCGATGTTGGCGAAAGACTCATGCTGTTTTTGATCATACACAAGCCAGGTCTCACTGGCGAGCCTACTCTACTGTGATGGTGGCAGCAAAGAAGGCATACTTCTCAGCCACCATCGCATCCATGGAGAACCACCCAGCTCAGATTTTCCATGTGGTCTGGGGCCTACTCCATCTTCCTCCCACTGATGGGGTGGAACACACGGAGGCACACTGTGGCATGTTAGCAAAACACTTTGCGAACAAGGTCGATCAGATCTGGCATGACTTGGATGCCACTTTAACAGCATCCAGTGATGTTCCCGAGGCACCTGTCGAATCCACCTTTCGGGATTCTTTTCAGCTTGTAGAACTTGAGGGTGTGCACAGGATTCTCTGGCGTGTGAGACGGTCTTCTTGCCTACTTGACATTTGCTCAGGTTGGCTGATTAGATTGGCCGAGGGTGGACTGGCCGAATGGACAGGGAGGGGGTGTTGCCTCCTGCACTAAAGTGGGCGGTGGTTCGCCCCCTCCTGAAGAAACCCTCTCTGGATCCTAATAACCTAAACAACTATCGGCCAGTCTCAAAAATCCTGTTCCTGGGCAAAGAGGTTGAGAGGGTGGTGGCGATTCAGCTTCGGAGGGTCCTGGAAGAAACTGATTATCTAGATTATCTAGATCTTTTCCAATTCGGTTTCAGGCCAGGGTTGGGACAGAGACTGTCTTGGTTGCCTTGGTGGATGACCTATGCCAGGGAATGGACAGGGGGAGAGTGTCCCTGTTAGTCCTGCTGGACCTCTCAGCGGCCTTCGACACCATCAACCATGGTGTCCTTCTGGGTCACTTGGCCAGGTTGGGGTTTGGAGGCTTCATTCTGTGGTGGTTCTGCTACTTCTTGGCTGACAGATCCCAGAAGGTGGTGTTGAGGAATGCTTGTTTGGCACCCTGGCCCCGTCAGTGTGGGTGCCACAAGGATCTATTCTATCCCCCATGCTATTTTATATCTACATGAAGCCACTGGAAGAGGTCATCCGGAGGTTTGGAGTGGGTTGCCATCAGTATGCGGATGACACCCAGCTCTATCTCTCCTTTCCTTCTGAGTTCAAGGAGGCAGTTGAATTCCTGAATCGCTGTCTGGAGTTGGTGGGGAGCTGGATGAGGGCAAACCAGCTGAAATTAAATCCTGATAAGACAGAGGTTCTCCTGGTCCGGAAGTTGTTGACTCGGGTATTGGAAGATTGCCCTGTTTTGGATGGGGTTGCACTCCCTCTGAAGGAGTAGGTCTGCAGTTTGGGGGTTCTCCTGGAATTGCAGCTGCTTCTGGAGTCCCAGGTGGTAGCTGTGTCCAGGGAAACCTTTGCTGAGCTTCAGCTGATCTGCCAACTGTAGCAGTACCTGAGTCATGCAAATCTGGCATGGGTCATGACCTAGTGACATCTAGATTGGATTATTGTAATGTGCTCTACATGGGGCTGCCTCTGAAGACGGTCTGGAAACTTCAACTAGTACAGAATGCGGTGGCTCATGTGGTTGCTGGGGCTCATCAGTTTGACTCAGTTGGGCCACTGCATCAGCAGCTACACTGGCTGCCCATTCATTTCCAGACAGAATTCAAAGTGCTGGTCTTGACCTTTAAAGCCCTCTATGGCTCGGGTCCAAGGTATCTGAGGGACTGCCTCTGTCCATACAATCCGACTCATCACCTAAGATCACCTTAGAGGGGGGTGCTCGGCTGACCGTGCCTCCAAGAGGTAAGAGGTGTGGCGGCTAGGAGCAGGGCCTTCTCGGTGGTTGCACCCCAGCTCTGGAACTCCCTTCCCTTTGACATAAGGACTGCTCCCTCCTTGTAAAGTTTTCAGCGGGGCCTAAAAAATTCTTATGGTCAAAAGTTTTTTAATCATTTTGGAGGTTGAGGGGAGAGGTGCTGTTTTTAATATTGTCTTTAGCTTATTTTTTATTGTAAATTTTTTAAGGAGGGATGTTTTAAAGCAGGGTTGTCCAACCTTTTAGCTTCTCTGGTCCACATTGGAAGAAGACAAGTTGGTTTGGGCCGCACATAAACACTAACAACTTTTTTTAAATGTAGGATGTCCTATATTTTGTCCTACATTTTTTAAACCTTGGAGTAAGTCTCATTGATTTTAATGGGGCTTACTTCTGAGTAGGGATGATACATAAGATGGGCAGTGATCCTCTCCAAGCTAAACCTTGGAGCAAGTCTCATTGATTATCATGGGGTTTTCTGCTGAGTAACCATGCATAGGATTGGGCTCTCAGACTGCAATTTGGGTGTAAGTCTCATTGACTTTAGTGGGGCTTACTTCTGAGGAGCATGATGCATAGGATGGGCTGTGATCCTCTCCAAGCTTAACCTTGGAGATATGCTTCAATCCTGAACACACTTTCCTAGGAGTAAGAGCCACTGGGTACAATGGGCCTTACTTCTGAGTAGACATGGTTAGGTTTGCAGCGTATCTCCAAGGTTAAGCTTGGAGAGGATCACAGCCCATCCTATGCATCATTGGGCTCTCAGACTGCAACTTGGGAGTAAGCCTCATTGACTTTAATGGGGTTTACTTCTGAGTAGGTCTCAGGGGCAGCAGGCAGCAGCTGGAATAGAGGCTGAGGCTTCTTTTGGGGGATGTGGGTGGGCAAGTGCTGCAAGGTCTGCAGGAGCCTGAAGCGCTCTGAGTGCCATGAGACAGGTAGGGGGAGGAGCCAGGCAACCCAGACCAGCTTTGTGGCAGCCGCCCAGGGCAGTACGCGGAAAAGCACGCAAAATTTGAAAATGGCTGCTGCCACAAAACCGTTTTTTCCAATGGTGGTGGCCGGCTTTGCAGGAGGGCCGCATCCATCCTCGTACTGGGCTGCATGAGGCCCCCGGGCCGCATGTTGGACACCCCTGTTTTAAAGTTTTGTTTAATCTGTATTTTAACTGTATTTTAATTGTGTTTTAATTTGTATTTATTATTATCTACTTTTAATGGTGTTGTTATCTACTTTTAATTAATTGTTGTTTTTAATTGTTGTTAGCCGCCGTGGGCTCCCTTTTATTAGGGAAGAAAGGCGGGAGATAAATGTAATAATAATAATAATAATAATAATAATAATAATAATAATAATAATAATAATAATAATAATGCCACCAGCCTGAAGCCTACAAATATCTGGGCATACTGCAATTGGACAATATCAAGCATGGGCATGTAAAAACTGTGGTCAGCAAAAAATACATACAAAGGGTTAGAAAAATTTTGAAGAGCAAATTGAATGGTGGCAACATTATAAAGCCTATAAATACCTGGGCCATACCTGTAGTTAGGTATACTGCTGGCATTGTGTACTGGACACAAAAGGAACTGGATGACTTGGACAGGAAAACAAGGAAATTAATGATCATTCACTATGCTTTACATCCATGTAGTGATGTTGACAGGCTGTACCTGCCTAGAAGATTGGGGGGCAGAGGACTTTTGCAAGTGAAACAGTCGGTTGAAGAAGAAAAACATGCCCTAGCAGATTATGTGCGAGAGAGCCAGGAAACTGCTTTGATTGAAGTCAGCAAGAGAAAGATGTTGAAAGTGCAGCAGACCAACTATGAATACTGCAAAAGTGCAATTCAGGCTCGGACTGCCAGTTGGCAGAATAAAGTATTGCATGGCCAGTTCCTTGCCAAGATTGAAGGAAAAGTGGATCAGAATAAGACCTGGTTGTGGCTCACGAGTGGAACACTGAAGAAGGAGACGGAAGGCCTGATACTTGCTGCCCAACAGGCAATCAGGACAAATGCCATCAAGGTCAGAATTGACAAATCAGCTGATGACCCAAAATGCCGGCTCTGCAAAGAAGTGGATGAAACCATCGACCACATTCTAAGTGGCTGCAAGAAGATCGCGCAGACTGACTGCAAACTGAGGCACGACTCTGTTGCCCAGATGATCCACTGGAATCTATGCCAAAAGTATCATCTGCAAGTGGCAAAAAACTGGTGGGACCACAAGCCTGAAATGTGGTTGCAAATGAGCAGGTCAAACTTCTGTGGGACTTCAGGATACAGACGGACAAGGTCTTGGAACACAATACTCCAGATATCACCATCATAGAAAGCAGTAAGGTGTGGCTTGTTGACATCGCCATACCAAGTGACAGCAGAATTGAAGAGAAACAACTGGAAAAGATCTCCCACTACCAAGACCTAAGAATCGAATTACAGCATATCTGGTGTAAGCCAGTGCAGGTGGTTCCAGTGGTAATTGGCACACTTGATGCAGTGCCCAAAGACTTGGCAAGCACCTGAAAACTATTGGCATTGACAAAATATCACTCTGCCAACTGCAGAAAGCCACTCTTCTGGGATCAGCACGAATTATACGCCGCTACATCACACAGTTCTAGGCTCTTGGGAAGGGTCAGACTGGTGATGTGAATGAAACCAGCACAAAATCGTTTGCTGTGTATTTATTTTTGATTTTCAATAATAATAATAATAATAATAATAATAATAATAATAATAATAATAATAATAATAATAATAATAATAATAAGCCAGTGCAGGTGGTTCCAGTGGTAATTGGCACACTCGGTGCAGTGCCGAAAGACCTTGGCAGGCACCTGAAAACTATTGGCATTGACAAAATATCACTCTGCCAACTGCAGAAAGCCGCTCTTCTGGGATCAGCACGAATTATATGCCGCTACATCACACAGTCCTAGACTCTTGGGAAGGGTCCGACTGGTGATGTGAATGAAACCAGCATGAAATTGTTCGCTGTGTATTTATGGATAATAATAATAATAATAATAATAATAATAATAATAATAATAATAATAATAATAATAATAATAATATTTCTTATTAAAAAAGTGTCTTTAGGATTGCAGCCCAAGGCACACAGTTAATTCCAAAGCAGGTTATATCAATCATTCACAGTCAGCATTGAGAACCTTATACTCAGGATATATTAATGTCTTCATTAGAATAGTTTAAATCATCACAATTGATTTTAACCTGTGACAAAGAATAGCATTTTTCTTTCCCTGTCCTGCCAGCCATGTACTTTACTCCGCTTTTGTCTTAAAATCCTCTTGATGTGGAACAGCTGCCATTTTCAATCTGATTAACATATAGGCATGAGTTCTTTATTGCCAGCAATAGCTTTGCAGCACAAATCACAGGGATTCAAAGAGCCAGGGAAATGATCCAACTGCTCTCACAATGACATATGATTTCCAACAATTCCCTACTTGTGAAAGGATAGCTTTTGAATCTGATCTTCCCATGTTGCTTGTGAATTTGCCAAGAGGGTGCTTCCCATGTCATGTTCGACTAGTAGCCACCAAAGCTAAGCTTTTTCTTTTCAGATAATGCGTCAGCAGGGAAATATTTCAGGGGCTGATTTTAAAATGCTGAATAGGCATACTAGTAACAGCCCACAGCTGTCACTTGCAAAGGTACAATATAATAAAATTCATCAGTAAAAACCATCCCCCTTTCCAGAATCGCCACTGGAGTTTTGCCTCCTCTTTCCTCAGTTGCCCCCAAGGCTAGCCTGTTATCTCTCCCAGAGACTGTTAGTAAAGGGAAAGGGAATGTGGACAGTTGTTCTCGTCAGCCTTCTCTGTCATAGAGATGTATGGGAACAGAACCCTCAGCCTGCATGATTAACTCAGAATGTGTGGACACCCCATGCACAGGTCAAGTTTTTATGTTGATGGCAGCATGTGCCTCCCTGCCTGGATTGAGTACCATGATCTAGAATGGGTTTTAAGGATCCCAGAAGTGAGTGACAAATTCCAGCTTCCAAACATGTTAAGGAAATTACTGAAAAAAGCCAACAATAAAGCAGGTGGTTCAATAAAAGAAACATGCTCAATGGCCTCAGTGATAATGAAGCACGATGGATTATAAAAGCTGCAGAACAGTAGAGTCCTAGTCTAGAGGCATCCATAAATTGAGGATGCCATGAGTCTCCCAGAGATTTCCTTGTGAGTATGCTGTGAATTATGTCTATAAAGATATTAAAGAACATTAAATCATGTATCCTGCTGGACATCGTGTTCCTCTGTGGCAGTGGTTCCTAAACTTCTACAAGGGAGTTGGTGATCACTTAAGTAGGTGAAGCAGGCAGTGAAACAATGCTCTGGATCACGTTGTGCTGGTTTTTGCTTAATGTGCAGTGCCAGCCTCCAAGCCTCAGAAAACCTAGATAACCAACTTCCAGTTTCCTAAACTGCAAACCCGGAAAAGAGTTCTGTGGAGTTTTTGTTTGTTTGTTTTTGTTTTGCATTTTGTGAGACTTGGAGAGCGCTGCTTCTTGCACTTCCTCTCAAAGGTTGATGATGCTCATGAAAAACCCTTCTTTTTGCTGGAAGCACCACAATCCTTGGGACCACATCACTGACTTCTGTCCTGCCCCTTAAAGGGGCATAGACAGTGATGGAATTCAAAGAAATTAACAACCGGTTCTCTGCCCATCTGGCAGCCATTTTTAAACTTTATTTTTAAACTTTATATGTCCTATCTCTTGTTAAAACAACTAGTTCTATAGAGTAGGTGCGAACTGCTGGAGCTTACACTGGGCATAGACCAAAGCTTCCCAGTTTGGGATGGACTACTGTATGGTGTACTTATCAAGAGGAACATACACTGATTTTGTTCATGGGAACAGACCCCAAGACAGAAAAGTTCAATCTTTGAAAGGATTTGCAAAACTGTTGCTTGATATGCATTTCCTTCCTGTTGACAATTTGATTGTATACATTTCTTTATGAATACCCAGCCCAGTAAACTGAACAATAACTGTTCAGCCACTGGCCAACATGGTTATCAATGCTCATTAGTTTACCTGTTTGATCATTGTCAAAACAAAACAAGGAAAAAGAAAAGTATGATAATTTAGGACAGCATGCACTTTGGGTTCTTCAAAAGCCCAGAAAGGGGTTAAATTCATACCTGGGCACAATGTTAACTAATTTAGGCCAGCATAAATCACCCATCTCCCATTCCTGTGGTGGTGTTGGGAGGACTCTGATGGTCCCTACTTTACATTGAAGAATCCCTGACTGATCAACGCCATGCCAAACCCCTAGACCTACATGCATGAAATTTGGGGAGCATATTCCTTATGTGATGTGAGCACCAACTAAAAATGAATTTCTAGAAATTTATCCTCTAAGGGGTGAAAAGGGGTGCAATGCATTTTTGTCCTATACTTAATATTGAAGACTGATGAAACCCAGCTCTAAACTTTGCACAACATAAGTTGTGCATATTGAGGGAGGAAATTGCACCAGGGGTGGGGGGGTGTTGCATGTGGAGTGTTGCACAGGGGTTTTGCATGGGAAGGTTGTTGATGGGGAAATGCTACATGAGGGGGGTCAAGAGTATGCTCAGGCACACAAATGTTCTTGAATTTTTACTCCCACAATGCGGGTACATTTCGCTAGTCTATATGCAGGGTGATTCAAAATGAATGGGACAAAAAGTCACAGGTATACTTTCTTTTTGTCCTGTTCATTTTGAATCACCCTGTATATAAGACTCATCATATATAAGTATATCTAGTCTATATATATAAGACCGTGGTGTGTGGGTGGCACAAGCGGTTAAGACGGTGTGCCTGTTAACCAGCAGGCCAGGGTTCGAGACCCGGGTCAGCCCCACAAGACAGGATGAGCTCCTGTCCTTAGTCCAGCTCTGCGACACCAGCTGGATCCAATCATATTGGCTCTGCCTTTCCATTGGACTAATTCAGTGGCTTGGAGAGGGGGGGATTTGCTGCTTGGGTAACAGCCTATCCTCCATAACAATCTAACCCAGGCTTTCGTGCTTTGCATGCAGCATATGCAGCGCAGAGCATGATACCATAGTCTTTCAAGACTGATGGAGGCCTGCTATATAAGACTCAATGACTCATCAATGCCCAGCCAAAACCATCATACCTAGAAGGTGGAAAACCATCCTTCCATGAAGTTGGCACCAACTAAGAACTGATTTTGAGAAATTCAAACCAGAAAGGGGTAAAAAGGGATGCAACACATTTTTGTTCCTATACTTTACGTTGAAGAATTGCTAACTGATCAATGCTCTGCCCAAATCCCTGCACCTAGAAGCATGAAATTTGGGGAGCATATTCCTTTTTGTGTTGTAAGCACCCACTAAGAACTGATTTGGTGCCCAGAGGTATCTAGTGTTTGATGGTGCCTGCTGCTTGATGTTGCTTGCTTGTGTGTGGTATCTGCTGATGCCCAGTGCTTGGTGTCCTGCAGGGATGCCCGGTCCTGTTGCCTGGTGTTGCTCACTGGTGCCTGGTGCCCATTGGTACCCAGTGCCTGCTTCCCATTTGTGATGCTTGGTAATGCCTGATGCTGTCTGCTACCCACTGCCACCTGGTGGTGCCCAGTAGGGATGCACAGTGTCTGTGGTGCCTGATGGTGCCCAATGGTGCCTGGTGTCTGGTGCACCGTGCCTGCTGTGCCGTGGGAGTAAGCCCAATTGAACTCAATGGAATGTACTTCTGAGTAGACATGAATAGGATTCCACTAGTAAGAAATATGGTGATAATGAAATAAAAACATTTTCTTCACTTCTAATTTTTGTTAAAAAGAAGCTATAAACAAAAAAACCTGGAAAACAAAAAATTATTTATTTATTATTTAATTGATTCGTGGGTAGTGACTGTGTCTGCGTCTGCTGATCTGCTATATCACCTATATCGTTTACTTAATACAATTTAAAAATTATTCTAATTTATAATGTAAACTTTGAAAAAAGATATAATATTGCTTTCTGTACTTCTACCTTTGGAAAATACCAAAATTCACAAACAAAACTATTTTCTCCCACCTGCATTAAGAAGATATTTGTGAAGGAATAAGGGATACTATGAATACACAGTGGTACCTTGGGTAACGAATGTCCTGGGTAAAGTATGTTCCAGGTAATGAAACTACCATCAGGTGGCGCCTCTGCCTTGGGTAATGAACCTGCTGCGGGTAACAAATGCCAGCTGGCAGCTCTTTAAAGTTTAAAGAGCTGCCAGCCTGTGCTTTTTACCTGAATTGAATGGGTAAGGCAAGGGCAGGTCTGTCCCTCTGGGGGTGGGGGATGTTTGGGGGAACTGGGGGAGTCTTTTGGGGGGTGGGAGGGTGTTTGGGGACAGTGGGGGGAGATACAGGCATCCAATACTCACTTTAAAAGCCTGGCTTTTGAGCACGAGGCTCCCTGCAGAGCTTTTGAAGAGCCTGGAGAGGGGCGAGGGGGTGCTCCTCCCTCCAGCTTGGACTGCAGGAAGCCTCCTGTTTGAAAGCCAGGCTGCCTGTATCTCCACACCCCCCCCCCGTCCCCAAACCCCCACCCCCCAGAAGACTCCCCAGACCCCCCAATGGGCTTACTCCCAGGAACATTTCTAGGACTGCAGGTTTCTAACCATGCCTACTCTGAAGCAAGCCCCCTTGTGTTCAATTGGTCTTATTCCCAGGAAAGTGTCTTGGATTGCAGATTTCTAACCATGCCTACTCTGAAGCAAGTCCCATTGTGTTTAATTGGTCTTACTCCCAGGAAATTGTCTTTAGGATTGCATCTTCCTACATGTCTTTAGGATTGCATTCTCCTAAGTGTCTTTAGGATTGTGCCTTTAGGATTGCAGCCTTTTAAGTATCTTTAGGATTACAGCCTTCTATGTGTCTTTAGGATTGTGTCTTTTGGATTGCAGCCTAAGTAGACTTCATAGGATCATGCACATTGAATGCATATTCTGAATTCAATTCCAGTGTTTTGTCATCATTGTTACATACAGTTAATATTTTTATATGAATATTTTTGGGTTGTGGAACCAATTATCTGAGTTTCCATTGTTTCCTTTGGGAAAATCCACTTCACGTAAAAAACGTTTCATATAACAAACATGCCTCCAGACTGAATTAAATTTGTTATGCGAGGAGCCACTGTAGTGCAGTGGGGGTTACTTTCATCTCCTGGCACATTCCACATTGTGCCCAATCATTGCTGAAAGGGAGGAATAGAGATTAGGGTTCTGTGTCCTCTGGGAAACTTGGAAGCTTTGGCTTCAATTGCTAAAGTTACGGCTTACAAAAAGATCCTTTGGAAATATCTTACCGATTATTGCTTCTGCTTTGAAATTATTCTTCCCCTTTCCTCTGCATAAGCATATGAACTAAATGAAGGACGGCAGAATAAAAATCTCGTTGCCTTGGTTCTTTGTGTTCCAAGCCCATCACAATAAAAAATCCTGCTTCTCCTATATTATTGGCAATGTAATTCAGCTGCTGGGAGACTTAGGAAACTTGGAAAGCAGCAATGCGTTAGTGTACCTCGAAGGCTTGCACCTATGGCTGGAGAAAGCAATCATTCACCACCCCTCCTTTTCACTGTTGACCAAGGTTATTCTCTTTATCATGCACAGATTTTATTGAGTGATGCCAAGTGAGATGAATAGAAGCAAATAATGACAGTGCTATAGTGATGAAAAGGGAGACAGGGGTCGTCTAGGTTTTATACCGAACAAATTGAGTCACATCCACTTCTCATCCATTATTTAGGGGTGATTGGGCAGGCTTGGCTTCTATAGATTTGATAATCATTCAGATGTCCATATTAAATATGTAACATAAATTTCTCATTTGGATGTCAATGGCCTGTCACTGCAGAACAACAATGCATAAAAAGAGCGGTAATGTATGGATTCTCAGAAATATTTGACATCAATAAATATGTAAAAGGCAGATAATAAAAACTGTTTCTGTCTGCCTGCCAGCCAGCCTTCATGTCAGGCCGGACAGTCCCATCTAATACTGTGATTGTATGCAGCTGTATAGTATGAATATTGGCCTGCACACTAGAGATTAAAGCACAGCAGATGTTTCTCTGCAGGCTAACAAATATATCACCCCTGATAACGAATGACAAATGTTGTTCCATATTGTGTCAGACAAAACCAGGGCTCTTGTAAAACAAGTGTTACAGCTGGAATAGGATATTTTAACACAGTTACCTAAGGAGTAGACAGACAGCCGCCTCGCCAGAGGTAGCGCAATCCCAATCTGTGGTCACATAGGTATATCAAGCTACCTATGAAGAGACGACGTGACATAGAATTAAAAAACAAAACAGCATTTCCAAAGGAATGTTTCTAAGAACTGTGAAAGACTCTTCAAGGATATCTCTGACTTTTCACAAGCTATACTACATGATTTTAGAGGTTAGGCTAAAATGGTTTTTGCAGTTGTCACCTGGGATCACAGGCTGGCTGAAGGCTGCATAGCTGCCCAAGTATGTGAACAAATCATAGGTTTCTGTTAGATAAGCCAGCTGACAGTACATGTGGAGAACATGTGGGAGAAAACCAGCAATACCATGGCGTGTTCGGGAGGCAAAACCATGGGGAGGGTAGAGGGCTAGAGAGAGAGAGAGCGAGAGCGAGCGAGCGCTGTAGCTCTCTACCTTCCCCATTGTGTTGCCTCCCAAACATGAACATAACTGAACTGGGCTAGCTGAGGACATGTAAGGTTTTATGAAACAGGACAGTAATCCTTTATCACATTGGTTCTCAAAGTGGGGGTTGGGAAACCAGGGGTGGGGTCACAACTTCTTTCTAGGGGAATCATCAAAAGCTGGGCACTGCAATCTTGGAATCTGGCATTGGGTGCTGCCATCTTGAAATGGGACACTCAGTTTGCCTTCCTGGGAGTACGTTTCATTGCCACATCATGCACTACTCTCATGTAGCCATTCCATTTTTAATCTTCACTGTGGTTAAAACTTATCCAACTAAAACTAGAGACCAAGTAACAAATCATTAGTTAATATGTTTGCTAAATTTCTGCAAAAGTTCCCAGATGAACAACAGTGAAATTCAGGAGGCAATTTGTGGCATGTGCATTTAAGAATATGAGAGGAGTCCTGCTGGAATGGCCAAAGGCCTATCTATTCCACCTTACGTATCTCACAGTGGACCACTACACACCACAGGGAGCACACAAGAGACCTCCTTCCTGGTGCCCACCCTTGCATCTGGCATTTTGAGGTAATATTCTACTAAAATCTAAAGGTTGCACATACCCATCATAACTTGTCACATTTCATGAACCTTTTCTTCAGAAATTTGTCCAATCTTATTTTAAAGGCATCTAGGACAGATGCCATCACCACTTCCTTTGGTAAGCAGTTCCTCAGGCTGCAAAAAGTATTTGAAATACTTCAGTTGAAGTTAGTGCAGTATGTCACAGATATTAATCACAAAATAGATGCACAGATTCCTCCTGGGGCAAAGGCCTCCAAGTGTTGCAAACATGTTGTATGGCATGTCTGTGCCACAAAGGGGAAATCTAGGCCAGCACATTGATATGTGCTGCCTCTGTGTGCTGGCCTATGCCTTTGCGGGACCAGGGCAATGAGTAGAGCTGAGCTTTCTAGGAAAGCTTTACGCAGGAACTGGGAAGGGTGGGGACTGGGTATTCTATGGTAAGGTTGGGTGGGCAGAGGGCACATCCAAAGCTGGCCTAAGTCTGCATAGATCTATTGGATATACTACAGCCCTACTCCAGGGAATGAAACAAGCCTTCATTGGAGTGGTGAAGCAGTGCAGCAGCAGTCCCTATACTTGCGCTAGACACAACGCAGGCTATGGCATCCTGCCTGTTCCTGATAGTACTCTTCATGGGGTTTCTTTCTGCCAAATTATATCCAATCAGGGAAAGGGTAGGAGGTTTACCAGATTAGGCACTGGCCAAAGGCTCATGTCTATCACTCACCAGTTTTGGATGACGCTTAAACTCAACATTCTAGGATTTGAATGTTGACCCATAAACTCAACATCTGAACCCAGAATTTGAACTCTGTGGGTATAGATATGGAATATGGATTTTTATAGAACAGAATATGAACTGAAAGTCCTGTTTTTAATGGTTTAACACCAAAGCAATGACTGCCTATTATTACAATGAGATTACTGGGCATTACGAGCTTTGGTATAGTTCAGTGAGTCCAATACGAAACTAAACATGCTTATACTGCTTATAGAGATACTTGGGGAATAAAAGCAATATAGCCACATGGCAAGTTTCAATCACTTCCTGGCTCGTTAACAAACTTTTCCCCCCGCCTCTCCTAACAGACAGTGCTTTCCAGCTACGGTGTTTTCCCCAAGCAATTTTATACAATGAGACGGTAACAGTTGTTTGTCTGATAAAGCACGTACTATTTAGAACACAGATGTTTGATTATTATTTATTTCTCTCCAAAGCTCGCTAATTCAGTCCCAAATGATCTTTTTCCCCCTTTTGCTTAAATTTAATTTGGAATGTATGTTGTTGGTAAGTGACAGATACTTTAATTATTAATAGGATCCCGCAATGCCAGGCGCCACTATTTTTAAGGTCATCTGGGGCCAAACAGCCACTGCTTCCTTCTTCCCTTATGCTGCTGGGATTCCTTGAAAAATGCATAGGTAATTAACCAAAATCATGACAAATCTGTACACATTATGCCCTTTCCTCAAAATTTGTGCTTGCCTATAGTTTTTCAAAGTACGCATCTTACAGTGAAATCAGTAATGGATCATGAAAGACTCTAGGAATGCCTTTCCTCTTGGGATAGTAAGGAGACTTGAAGGGAAGAAAGGGAAGGGGGAAGCCTGAATGGATTTTGAAAATATAGTGCACATGGCTGAAATTAGAAGTTGGCACTCCAGCAAACGGGAAATTGTATGAA
Source organism: Cryptoblepharus egeriae (assembly GCA_030015325.1). Taxonomy (NCBI): domain Eukaryota; kingdom Metazoa; phylum Chordata; class Lepidosauria; order Squamata; family Scincidae; genus Cryptoblepharus; species Cryptoblepharus egeriae. Next base: position 58,483,985 of record JAREYC010000003.1, on the reverse strand, counting down.
TAATATTGCCCATTCACCACTAAACATTATACATTGCTTCCAGAAATTGATATTGGTATAATTTGAGTAAATACCCAAACTATCAAATATGGATTTCTGCTGAGCAGAATTTTGTTTCTGCTCACATGTTGTTTTTTGAATGATGAATGGGACTTTCAAAGTGTAAAGACAAACACATAAACCAAAGTTTCCTATTTTTAAGCTTTTCATAATTTAAGCAGTTTGTTGGTTACAACTGCTGCACTGTTCTTAAGATTTCTCCCCCCCCCCCATGCTCTTGAACCCAATTATGGACAATAAAGTGAGTGAGATGATGACTTGGGACCATGTCATCAATCAAATGTGACCATTTGACAATATTATTAATGGTAAATAAAGTCAATTTCTTACCCTCACTTGAGTTGGCTTGGCAAGTAAAGAAGAGAACAACATTCTATTACTCAGGTGACCATAGGACCATTCACACATTACGTTGTGCATGCTGATGTGTCTGTACATGCTTTGTGTGTGAATGATTCCATATGCATTCATTTAAAAGCAAACCTGCTGACAACCCCCTAAATGTATTATACACTTTGTGTCCATTGTTCTATGTGCACTGAATATTATGTGTGTTTTCACATACATATGAACAATTTGTACAGAGATTGCACATGTGTACAGTGTTACCCTGATAATGTTGCCCTGGTAATTGGGATGTCTCTTGCTGTGCTCTGCTGCAGGGACAGCTTAGTGGGCTGCCATAGTTGTGCCATATCCTGAGGTTGAGAGGCACATGTGTGTCTGAGTGCACATATACAAAGATTTCTACTATAGTAGAACAGGTAATTGCTGGCTGGGAAATTGGGGCTTTGAACTGACAGCTAAAAATATAGGGGCTTGAACTTGAAGCCCCTAATGGCTCCCCTACGTCTAACTTAATGCTGCTGCCTTTTGTCCTTCATGGATTCTTCATTATGTTCAGTGTGAAACAAATACTACATAGATTGCCCACTAAGGGTCTAATCCTATCCACCTTTCCAGCTTTGGTGTAGCCATAGTACAGCCCCATGGTAAGGGAACAAAGGAAACATACTTTAAGTTCCCCGTGACTGCCCCCTTCCCAGGGGCATTGCTAGGGGTGTGTGGCTGGTGCAGTCCGCACAAGGTGACACACAGGAAGAAGGGCTGGAGGGCTTTGACAAACAAAGATCGCACCTGTATGTCACCCCCACCTCTACAGGTTAGTGAGAGGCAAGCCTGGAGACTGGAGAGGTCTGTGTGATGTTCATGAAAGAGTTTCATGCTTGTGCAGGAGCACAGCACCTCTGAAGCCCTTTTTCCTGAGTAGTGAATGGCAGGGACTTCAGAAGTGGGGGGTGACATGCTTGCCTCCTGCGCCAGGTGATGCTGACCCAGGTGCCACCCTGGCCTCCTCCATCACAGGATGCAATGCACTCTCCACTGGCACAACTGCACCAGCACTGGAAATTTGCTAGGATTGGGTCCTAAATCTCCTACCACCATGATGTGGACAGGAGTGGACAAACTGGGTCATCTCACAGATGAGAAGCTGCATCTGCTGAAACTGTCAAAGGTCCAGGGTCCCTAAAGTGGTCCAATTTGTCCACACCGATCTAGAACCTGGGAAATTTTAATTCTTAAAAAAATGTAAGTGAAAACACATGAGATGAGCCTATTATTTGTATTTAATTCCACTTCAAAAATAAGATTAAAATAAAATAATTATAATCTGCTTTGCTATCTGAAAACAAATTTTAAAATCTGTCCATCAACGTTTCTACAGAGTTTATGACCACATATTATACCCCCATATCTTGTTACACTTGGGTTGAAATCTCAACCCTAATTAGGATGGCATAAGCCCTAGCTCAAGTCCCATGGTGGCTTGGGGGTTCGCAAAAGTACTGTAAGGCACTTCTGCACCATTCCTGGGGGGAATGTTACATCAGTGCACAGACATGCACTTGCTTCCCTAAATCCCATGGGAATGGGAAAATGAATGAGTTGTGCTGGCCTAGGTGATTGCACCCCAAGTTTGGTTTGGGCTTCAGTTGTAGTTGCTATCCCAAATATGGGGCTTCTCTAAAATGTTGTAGAGCACAATCCTAAGAAAAAGTAAGCCTCATTGTGCTCAATAGGTCTTACTCCCAGGAAATGTCTTTAGGATTGCTGCCTTAATTAGGATCTTTGAGGCCTCCATGGCTTTGGAATCATACAAATTTAGTGTTGGAAGGGACCTTGGAAATAGTCATGCTTGACCAGAATCTTGTAATCATAGTTATTGTGTGAATATGGAGATTCTTCGAATATGAAGATTCTATTTCTCACTATCTGGATATCACTTGTGAACTCAATCCACTTAGAAGTACATGGATTTTCTGAGATCATTGTGGTCACTATTTCCAGTACATTTGGCAATTCTGAGTATATGGGCAATGACAGGAATTAAAAAAAACACAAATGTTATAGTCTAGAGAGGGCAACAGGGACTGGTCATGTTGACCACAATCCAAGATCCTGGCTCTAACAAAGAGTTCAGCTGGTCAGGCAGATCCCTGAGTTCTCAGTACTTAAGGTAAGTGCAAATGCCCGAACCTCCTTTACAGAGCCCAGGGAAGAATTTATTCTCAGAGCCACCAGCAACCTAACACCAGCACTGAATACAATCCACATGAAATAAATAAGTACTCTGACAGCACAATCCTAACCCCTATAAGGCTGGCACAAGTCTCTTGTTTGTGGCTGACCCTGGCCCAGGGGTGTCATAAAAGTGCCACAAGGCACTTCTGCAATCCTTTCAGAAGGATTAGGCTGGTGCATGGACTTGCACCAGTCTCCCTGTGCCACCACAGGAATGAGGAAATGGGTGAGTTGCGCTGGCCTAAATTGGTTTGGGTTGCACCCTCAGCTTATAGTGTAACCAGATTTCTGTACTTCAACTCATTTCAAACTGGTTTATTTGAAAAATAAACTATCGAAACCAGTGTTTCTCAACAAGTAGTGCTCATACTGCCAGAGCAGGGTGACCATATGACTGGAAATTTTTGGATTTGTCCTCTTTTTTAGACTTCTGTCTGGGTGTCCTCCAAAAGAGCTTCATTGTCCTCCATTTTGGCTTCATTTTGGAACTTTGCAATGGTATGCAGTACCCCATCATGTCATATGCCATTGCATTTGTATTGATGAGCAGAATCCAATGCAAAAATCAGTTTTGAAATATCTCCTTCCTATCAAAAGTTATGGCCAAAAAAAACCTAAAAATAAAAAATATGCATTGAGCTCTATGGGAAAGCTTTACTCAAGAGTTGGCAAATGTGCCATTGTCCGCCGGAAAGACCAGGCTGAATGGAAACCAAGACCTTGTCCTCCTTTTGAGGTTTGGACATCTGGTCACTCTATGCCAGAGGAACTTGAGGTGGTGTTTGGTGGCACATGCTGGAATCCAGACCCCCACTACTTGGCTTTTCATGCTCAAAAACCTGCAAATGACATAATCACCAGTTACTTTTGGTGATACTTCCATGTTGTACCATGCAAAGTGTTATAATGGGACAAACATTGGGATGCACTGCCCTAAACTACAATAATTCTACAATATTTGACAATGTTCTTCATTTATTCTACAATAATTGACATACAATTTTTTAAAAATTATAGTAGGGGCTTAAAATAGAAATTGGTGCTGGGGCTGACTCAAGCATTCCCACCTTTCCCAAGCATTTTACACCTTTCCTGTATAAAGATGTAAGAAGGAAAGCTTGCTTGCAACGTAGGTTACAGTGCCAGTGACAATAGATTGTAGCTGATACTCATTGTCAGAGGCAAAGAGTTTATTCTTTGAGAAGTGGGAGCAAAACTTTTTTTTAATGCTTGCGGTGACTCAAATGGGAAGTGACACGGGACGGGAAGAACTACACCAATATGACTCCCTCCAGCTGGAAAGAAATCTGCTCTTTTGTTCTGCTGCCTAAATGGAGCAGATGTAAATGTAAACAAAATTAAATTCATGCAAAGGTAAGACAAGTTCATGGGCACAATGTTGGCAATCGGCAGAAGACTCCTGTTCAGCATTGTCTGTTTCACTGTAGCATACCTTGCCTTTCCAACCCCAAATAATTAAAGATGGACATTCTCCCGCCTGGTTCCCCCCTTCTTTTTTTGGTCAAAGATTCTTGGCACCACTCACACAAACAAACTTTGCTAACAGCTTTCAACTTGGAAGGCCCGCTTTTTAAATATTTGCCGCTACATAATTGAAACAGCTGTTTTAATGAGATACCTACTGTCATCATTTTACCCTGGCTGAGCTGGGTGACAACAAAGCAGTAATAACGAATTCAATAATAATTAACTCGGGTCATCTGCTCATCTGTCATGGCTCATCAGCTTTAGGGAGAAAAATCCCAGTGAACTTCTCTCTTTTGTGAGCTTTCCAAAAACTCTGCAATAAAATGCTTAGAGAGGACTCTAGGTAGCCCTTCAAAAGTTCTAAGCAAACTGGTAAGTAGGTTAATTAAATTTTATGCATGTTTAAATGCTAATGATTACATTCCTAACATTACAGTGTAATCTGTTATGGAATGATGTCATGCAAGCAGTGGTTTTTAGTGCTGAACACATTTCCATCCTGATGTGGAGAAGCGTTGGATCATTTATCGGAGGGCAGGAGTTGACAGTGGGTTTTCAAAGCCAGGTTTTACAGTCAGATCCTCTCTTTATGGGTAGAATGCTAAGCAGGGAAGTTATAGGAAAAGAGAGGTGTGAAGCACCAAATCCTATATAGCATTGAGCAATCTGAGATGCCCACAATCAGATTTTCTGTATTCAAGAGTGGTAATCTTTAAGAATTATATTGCAACCATTGATGAGATGTTCAGTTAAACTAGCTGAGCAGAAATTGTTCCAAATTAATGGCTTCTTCAAAGCTAGGGTTGCTAAGTGCCCATAAGAAAACCCAACTGGCTCTTTTGCCTGTAATCAGAGTTTGATAGACAGTAGTAATCTCCTAATATGGAGATATTATGCTCCTATTCTAGCAGTTCCTATTCTAACATGATTGTATTCTAACTGTCACAAGTCAGGGGAAAAAATTATCAACCCGGGCAGCACAATACAGACGTTGAGCACAATCCTAACCATGTCTACTCAAAAGTATGCCCCATAGTATTCAGTGGGTCTTACTCCCAGAAAAGTGTCTTTAGGATTGCAACCATACAGAGCATGTCTATGCGCTGGCCTTGCTGTGCTGGCATCACCTCCTTGGATCTGGAGGGAAGGGGTATGTTATGCTGGCCTTTCCAGGAGAGTTGGGGAAGATTTGAACAAGGCAGGGGGGCAGTAGGAGAAAGCAATCTGGGAGGGAGAGGGCAGGTGAAGAGTGGACCTGGATGCAGGCACAAGAGTAGCAGGAGGCAGGCTTGGACTGGCAGTTATGCTGTATCCAGGCATCTGTTCATGGGCAGCTCAGAGCCAGGGTGACCATATAGAATGGACGGAGAACTTCTACATTTAACCATTGCATAGAAGAGAGAACTGAGGGCTGCTTTTTAAATCTTTCTATGATGAGCTAAACCTGCCTCAATTCCCTCTTCTATGCAGTGGTTAAAGGTAGAAACACTCTGTCCTCCATTTTGTATGTTCACCCTGCTTGGAGTAGCATCTGGCTGCTCTCATTTGCTCAAAGCCTACCTCCAGAGGTGGTTTAAGTATTGGGGCTACTGCAGCCCTACTCCAAAGTTCCCCTTGGATACTATGCAGGCTGAGCCAGCATGTCTGTTACAGCACATGTTTGGATTGCGCACTTAGTCTAGTCCAGTTCAGAAACAAAGTTATGGTAAGTAAAAATGTATTCAAGTATGCTCTGGAATTGAATCTTTTAGAGAGGATTCCAGCCATTAATATGTGTCCTCCTCCTGCAGTCTCTTCCAGCTTATCTTCTGCCTGGTCGCATCACATGGCCATCATCACAAAACTGATGCCATCACACCATGACCAACAAGTTTCGCTGTGGCGCTGGGATCTAGGTAAGTCCTGGCAACATTTTTGGAAGGAGGATACTTGTGGTATCATATGGGGGAGAAAAGCGTATGAAGGAACTGTGGTATCTAAACAAATTAACAAGGAAAAAAAGGTTAAATAAGGACTTGGAGCAGGTCTATTGGTGGGAATGTTATTCTTCATCCCAGGATCAGCTAGTCCCTCCCACAGCTTTATAAAGACTTCTCTTTGGTGCAGGTTGTGATGGTTTTCTGGTATGTTTGCAGTGTGACCTGCTAGACTCCAGCATGTCAACACTATCCCTACAATCCAGAGTAACTACGGGAGCACGTAAGAGACATTACGTGTACCCGTAGTTACTGCACCAGCTAATGAAAACCCATGGGAAATTCATACTGCAATCCACACAGAAAATTGTTCTTACACCGGAGCAAGGACTCCCCATAGTTATTCTGGATTGTGCCCTATGTCCCTATCCTAATCTTATCAACTCAGGTGAAAATTATATTATAATCAGTGGGGCTTACTCCCAGGTAAGTATAGTTAGGGTTGAGAAAATGATTCATGGAGATACCCTCTGGAGAGTTTTTGCCTAACCAACCTCTTAGAGTTCGTAAAACGTGTGGAATAGCTCAGGAAGCTGTCCTCCCCTCTTCCCCAGCCTGTACACATCTGCTTACAGACCAGTAAATCTTCACAGTGGCGTAGCTAGGTCATTTGGCACCCAAGCCCCTCAAATTTTTTGATACCTTCAAAATTATTTAACTAATTATTATCACTATTCAGTAATACATTTAATTAGATACTAATTAATATTTTCATATTTTAAAAAAATCACCTTACCAATTAAACTTCTGTTTTATTCTTTTTGAGAAGGTGTTAAGGCTGCCTTCTGGTGCACTTGTTGAGCTCCATTTTCACTGGATTGGGACTATTCTAGTGGGCTTGCATTCCTCTGTTTCTGACCTGAACATGAGCCAAGGCACATTTGCTTACTCTTGAGTAAACATGGCTGTGTAGCTCAGTTTCACTTTCCATAGGGCTCAATGTAATTATCAGGGACTTCTTTGTGGAGCCTGCAATCATTGCATAAGGACTATTCTGGGGGTGTTGAATTCTTCTTAGTCTGCCCTTTCCAATGGACTGAGACATGGACTTTCCAATGGAATGCTCTCAAGTGAAGACAGTTTGACTCAGTTTAACTTTCTATAGGGATCCATGCAGTTTTATTTTTTTGTCTTTTGGTAGAAAGTCTTTTGATAGAAAGGTGTTATTTCAAAGTTGTTTACTGCATTGGCTTCTGCAGGACATTACACACCCTCTCTTATATGACTTGGAGCAGCATTGCAAAGGATTTTAGCAATTTTATTTATTTTGGTCACCCCTAGTATGTCACCCTCCCAAGGGGTGGAACCTGGGGGCCCATAGCCCCCATTACCCATAGGAAAGCCACTGAGTCTTCATCTAATGAGAGGAAATCCACAGGTTGCCTACACTCACCCTTGATTCTGTATGAGTTGGTAGTAGCAAAGAATGGTAGCAGTGACTTCTTCAAGTCTGCAAAACTGGACAATCCCACTTAGATCTGAATGTGCTCCATACTAAATTGGGATTGCAAAGAGCAGGACATATTTGTTGAGGATGTCATGAGATGTTGAGGAATGTCATGCATCCATTTTAAGTACAACAAAGTTGTGGCCCTCCGTTCTGGTTGTCTTGACTTCTTTCTGTTTTGCAGAGAAGGTAAGTCTGCTGTTTATCTTTGCTTAGAATGAATATAATAATGGGATCTTTTTTTCCTACCACAAGGTGACTTTGGGCAGTTATCTTCCCATGGAGATCAAATGGGCCAAACACTTGTGTTCAACATCAATTTTGATTAAGGAATGGCCAGCATTGGGCAAGACTCAAAAATGAAGCTGACCCAACAGGAGTTTCAAGCTAAGCTATTTCTAAGATAGGGATCTGGCAGATCTCCATTGCAAGATGATGGCACAAATTAACTCCTCATGGAGATTACAATCATGTGAATCTGCCCTTTGTATTGTGAGAAAGGGAACAGTTTGATTATGTGAGAGAGATGTCAGAAATATTCCCTCTCACTTGGCTAGCAGCTGTCAAGCAGAAGAATTCATAAGCTTCCCTACCTTAACTATCACCTGTCTATCACCTAAGGCTGCAAGAAACAGAAACTGGAAAAATATTGTTGCAATTTAACGACATGGGCTTCTGCTTCACTAGCATATATTTGCATACCTGGCACAGATCATCCTGTTCTGTGTCTGTGCGATTTGTCACGTGTAAAACTCAATCAAATTTATAGATTACAGTACACTTTGACATATTAAGCTCAGAGATGGTATCAGGTCAGTGAGGTTGGGCCCTGGCTAAGGGTCCATCTTGGCAACCCAACCCTGAACCCTCTATACTAATTATGGCAGCATTGTGTCCAGTGTGGCATCGGGATAGGTAGAATGCACCATGGGTTTTGTTCAGGGGTTTTCTTAGGGTCATAAGCATCCTGGTGCTGGATTAGTTATTTATTGGGTAACACATGCTGCATCTTTATACAGGGCAAGAGAATCTTTCAGAGCACCCTGCAATTCACTACCTAAATAGATCCCAAAGTGTGAACCCATGGCCCCTCAGTGGTTCATGATCCAGTTTTTGGTGAAACAAAGACACTGCACTTATCATGCTGAAGGTTGGCAGGTCAGTGGTTCAAGACCTGAGTACCACGCAACAGAGTAAGATCTTATTCTTTGTCTTACTTCTGCCAACCTAGCAGTTTGAAAGCATGTACTGTATTTAGTATTTATATATTTCTGAGTCCATCTTATATGACATCTTATATAAAAGAGTGGAAAACATGTAAATGCAAGTAGATAAATAGGTACCACTGCAGTGGGAAGATAACAGTGCTCAGTGTACCTTTAGCATTTAGTTATACCAGCTACATGACTGATAACACTGGACAGATAACATTGGACAATGCTGGCTCTTTGGCCTTGTAATGGGGATGTGCACCACCTTTAGAGTTGGTCACTAGCAGAGCAAATTGCAGGGGACAACTTTACTTTTTTTAAAAGGTCAAACAACCTTGTACTTGGGAGTTGGAGCACTGCTGCCCAATCACCTTTACAGCCAGAGGCAGCTGGTATAGTGAAACATTTTTAACTTGGTCTCGATGCTATTAAGTTTGAGAACTGCTGCATTAACTAGTGATGTTACCTAAGTTCATAATTTCTATCTATCTACAGTATTTATATACCGCTTTTCAACTAAAAAGTTCACAAAGTGGTTTACAAAGAAAATGAAAAAATTAATAGCTAATTAATAGCTAATGGGTCCCTGTCCCAAAAGGGCTCACAGTCTAAAGTGCAAAAAGAACACCAGCAGAAGCCACTAGAACAGACATTGCTGGTGTGTGTAGGGCCTGTTACTCTCCCCCTGCTAAATAAAAGAGGAACACCCACTTGAAAGAGTGTCTCTTGCCCCGTAAGCAGGGGTAAATTTCCTGGTTTGGAATATAAATTTGTCCAATTTGTAATGCTCCAATGTGATACAGATGGCCCTCATTATCCACTAGGATTCTGTTGGAACCTCCTGTTAATTTAAAAAAAAATCAGTGGATTAAAAAATAGTTTAAGAAAAGATTTAAAGATCCACTTCCAGGTTTTTCACTCTTCCCTTAAACCTATTGGAAAAAGGTTGTGCTCAATACCTGCAGGGGTTTGATTCTGGAACTCTCTGCTGATACAAAAAATAAGTTAAATAAAAGCAGTTTAATAAAATAAAATTTGTGTCTCTACAAATGTTTTAAAAATAGCTTTTCTTACAATTGTAGAGATGCATTAAGCCTTTTCCTGGCTCAGCTGAAATTTGGGATGATTGCTTGCATAACAGCTCCCTACATCATTAGAAAAGATTTTGAACAAAATAATCACCAATTGATGAACTGTGATTCTATGCATGGGAGTAAGTTCTACTGAACTCAGTGGGGTTTAATTCTGAATAAACATCGGATTGTGATGTAGTACAGTGAGTTTCTTTTTTAAAGGAACTAGATTTTTTAAAGTATTAAATGATTTCATGATTTCATTTCTTAAAATATTAAATGATTACTAAAATTCCTTCTAATTTGATAAATATGCTCTCTTGCATGTGTGCTATGAAACATAACATGAAAACAATTGGGGAAGAGTAAGAAATAAAAAAATCCACTTTGCCATGGAATGTAGACAATGTCAATTAAAGGTACATTTTTAATCCAACTATCCCGTGCAGTCAAATATCACTGTTTAGATAAAAGATCATGGAACTCGGTGTGATAGTGGCAAAAAAAGTTTATATATAAAACAGATCCAGCTGAGAGCTTATGGCAGGTGATGTATCTGATCAAGAGAGATATACATACCCAGACACACATACCCCCAGAGAGACAAAGACTTTTCAGAGGTCTTTTCAATGTCCTTGACCTTGTAACATTGACCACCACTGCAAGAGTAATGAGTGTGCTTCCCCTCTGGGGAAGGCTGGTATTGTCAATTCACTATATCATCACTTCTTCCCTTTTCTGATTCTTCTATATAAACAGAACAAAGCCAGGAAGGAGAAAGGGGTACACCATTTTAAAAAATACTCCCTTCAATTAATTACTTAAATCATTAATTATATTTAATTAATTGATTAAATTATGAAATCATGTCCAAAGTGAAGAATTGCATCAAATTTATGGGAAGTATTCCAGGAGAACTGTTAAAAAAAAATCTTCCTTTCTGGATCCTATACAAATATCTCTGTAAAATAAACAATACCATAGTATTGTTTGCTAGAAATACTAAGAATGAATTCTGGGTCAAGGACTTTTTGGGATTTGAAGGTTGGGATTGGAAGGAACTTGGAAGGTTGAGATCCAAGATTCAAAAGTATAAAGTGTCATACGGCTGCAGGATTTCTCCTTCTTTGAGGCCTATTCAAAACAGTGTTCTTTTCATAAACTTGAGGGAATATGTTAGCTGGAAGGAGTAATATTTGACTGGCTTATATTGTATAATCCCACTTCTGCTGAAATTGTATTTTTGGAACACTAATTATGGGTTTCCTTTATGAATGATAAAAAGATTAACTTTTTGATCAGCAAACTGATCAACATAAGAAGCCAAGGATGGGTGTGTGTGACAGCTGCCAAGATCTCCTCTCCTCCTCCTCCCATCCCAGTCTGATTCTTATCTTATTTGCCACCTTACTAGTGATTGTAAACATTCTGCACAGCACCCCAAGCTTCAGAATGAGTAAAAAGAGTGATTAGAAACCACTTCTGCTTTTGCACTTAGAAACTGGAAATGGATTCAAATAGCTCTTTTTAGCCATTCTGATGTTTTGGAAGCTCTGGATAAGTTTACAAGGAGCTCCCCACATCACTTGAGGTTGACATTGGCTTAGGTAAGTTTTTTAAAAAGAAACTTTCTGACCCTGGTTGCAGCACAATCCTGGGAATCATGCCACTGCCATTCCTCTGCCCTCACAAAGACTTGGGGCACAATCCTAAGAAATTTAGGCCAGCCTAACTCACCTGTCCTATCTTCCCATGTTGGTGTGGGGAGGTTGGTGTATGCCTGTGCATTGGCTTCTCCCTCCTGCCCAGGAGTGGAGCAGAAGTGTCTTACTGCACTTTTGTAACATCCCCAGGACAGGACTTAATCCAGGACCTAGGCCAGCTTAATTGGAGGCTTGGATTGCAGCCTTAATGTGGTTCCCATTTTCCAAGCAAAGGATGGTAGCAGTCCTTGTCCTCTGAAAAGAAAGGTACCATCCAACGGTTAAAATGTAACATGTGAAACTTCTGTAAGAAAGAATGACCACAAAATTATGTAATTTTTCAGGAAAACTGAAATAGAACTGTGTGTATACAGAATACATTTCTCCAGTGTTTAATCTGCTCCATTTGAAGTTTGATGAAATAGTCCATCAGTAATTGATGATCCAGCTGGGCATGCGATTTTCACTTCCACTTTCATTTCTATAGCACCCCACTTACTGTCTATTGATCACATTTTGCAGATAGGAATTCTATGACTAACTGCAATCAGTGGATGAGCTGACCATTCACACTCAACAGCAGTGCTGGTCAGACATGGGCCCAAGCTGGTTCAGACCGGTTCGGCCGAACCGGTTGTTCCCATGACCCCACCGCTAGCTACCGAACTGGTAGCGGTGGGGTCACCTGAAAACCCAGCATACCGGTTCAGACACTGGGAGAGGAGACACACTGCGCATGCGCTGACCTCAGCGCACGCGCAGTGTGTCTCCTCCTGGTGGGGAAGATGCACAGCGCGCGCGCCAGGGTTGGCGCGCATGCTGTGCGTCTCCTCCCATGGGAGGAGATACACTGCGCAAGTGCCGACATCCAGCGGAAGGAGATGAGTGCGTCTCCTCCCGTGGACACACCTGGAGGAGAGACACACCTGGAGGAGACACACTACGCATACGCTGAGCTCAGTGCATGCGCAAAGCGTCTCCTCCAGCCAGAGGAGATGCACTGCGCATGTGCCAACCCCGGTGCTTGTGCAGTGTCTCCTGGAGGAGACACACTGCGCATGCATCCGGGGTTGGCGCATGAGCAATGCGCTGGGGTTGGGGCCTGCCCCCGGCCCTGCCCCTGACGTCCACCCTGCCCCCTGACCTGGCCTGGCCCCTCCCACTTCTGGCAAACCAGTTGCTGGGAGAGGGTTGGCCCACCCCTGGTGCTGGTGCCACATAACTGGGACTGATGGAACATAACTACCGCTGTCACCATCATGAAAGGTTTGGAGCCAGAAAAACCCTTTGCTGGGCATGGGCACTTGGACCTTTGATTTGGCTGATACATGAATTCATCCTTGCCTAAATCTAATGGAGGTTCTACCAGGGGAGCGCAGCTACTGTATACCCTTGATCGAAGAACGGTACACTCCTTCTATCTGGGATGATCTTCCTCTTCCACCGAGCGCACAGCTTTGGGAGGGACGCACATGGAGCGGTGTGGGAGGAAGGGGGCACCCACCTGGCCAGCCAGATTAGCCGAATCAACGCTGATGATAAATGGGGTGACAGATGTCGCAGCCAGATCACCCTAACATCCGCCTAAATCTAATGATCTTTACTGGTTCTCATGACCTAATTACAATAGGAAGAAATTATATGGAGAGTAGAATATTTTCAGTACTAGAAGTATAAAAACAGAATTTCCAATTAGAAAATTGGAACGTTAGAAAATTCTGTTTCATCAGAAAATTCTCTCTTTATACAAAGATTTCCAAAAATTTAACAGTTGCCCTCATACTGTCCTAAAAACGTATTGTAAAACTATGCATAAAATCAGTTGTTTTTTACCTTGGTGTCTTCCAGACTACATCTCTGTTGATAATCTCCACCAGATTATCAACAGAGGCCTTGCCCCAAGTGCCAGAGCTATGAAAGACACAATGGTGTCACTAGGGTTTGAGTAACTTGGTGGGGGGTGAATGGGTGGGCAGCCTGTCACCTCCATGGTGGGCCTCCTCTCATGCAGTGGATAGGGCAAAGCTCCAGGTGGTTGAAGTAGTGCTGCACCATTGTCTTGCCCCATTTTTATTTTTATTTTTTTACTATAAAGCTTGATAGAATAGAGATATTTCAGTGCAGTTTGTTTCACTGTATTTTTCATGAAACTTCACTGAATGATAAAAACATGATGGTATTATCTAAAAAATACCAAGATTAAAAAAAATTTGGGTCTTTAGTGGTGTCACAGTGTGATGCCCACATATTCTACAAGCAGGTTATTTTTGGGGGTGGTGAAGCTTTATGGAAATCCCTCTCAGCAGAATCACAGAAAGTGTCCAGGCTGCATTCCTTCCAGTATGCAGTAAAGACATGGCTGTATTCCATCTGCTTTACATTGATGATTTTTGTTACCTGCTGGTACTTTGTTTGCTTTTTGTTGTTGGACTGCTAACTAATTTCACATTTTATTGAGATTGTTTATCACCTTCTTCAATTTCCATGGCATGCCACTTTGTTGTTTCAGGCAGTGCAGTCCTGATTTGCACAGCTCAACCTGTGCTGTCCAGCACAAGGATTAGGGCTGCAGTTGCTTTGCTACTGCAGGGAAAGACTGCAGCAGCCTCAATAGGTCTACTCAGATCTAGGCGACATTTGGAGGCTGTCAAGATCCAAATAAATGGGAGCAGCTGTACTCATGCACCTCCGCGTTCCCCACCTATCTTCCCTGGACCTACTTTAACCTAGATTTTATTGTTTTTTACTAATTTTTATAGTTTAATTCAGTGATTTTTCAACCAGTGTTCCATGTCACACTGGTGTGCCACGGCACAATCCTCAGGTGTGCCATGGGAATTTGGGGAGAGTCATTAATTGATAGGAAAATTGGGGAATTTGAAGTGTCTGATGTGCCATGTCAGTGGTTAAAAATAACTGATTATGTGCCTTGACAATTTCAGTGCCTTGTTAGTATGCCATGAGATGAAAAAGGTTGAAAATCACTGTTTTAATTGTATTTTAATTGTATTTATCTATTTTCAATGGTATTTTTTGTTTTTAAATGTTGTTAGCCACCTTGGGTTTTGTTAAGGAAGAAAGGCAGGATATAAATCAAATAAATAATAAATAAATAATAACTTTCCACACCCTCCTCGCACCCTGAAACACACCCTTCTGCATTCTCCCTACCCATCCCTCTCCAAAAGTGAAAACAGTTGAAAAGTGGAACCCAGTCTTTTTCACCTTAGAAATGCAAAATGGCCACCAAAAAGACATAAATATCACTTGCAAAAGCCTAAATAACATGTATTTATTGATACATAGCCAAAGTACATAACAAATTACAGAAAAATGAATAAAACCATGTGTGGGCAATGAATATTTTATATATTTGAATGATGATTATATACTGAAGGAAGTCATAAGGAAATGCTGAAAACAATTTGATCACCATCTCACATACAAATCAACATAAAGAGAATTGTAGCCTTTAAACTTGCAGAGAGTGGTTGAAAGAGTGAAGCATGTGTTGAAAGAATGAATTCTGGGTATAACTGAAAGTGGGGGATAAACTGGGTATAAACTGTCAGAAAGTGGGGGATGCCTGTTCTAGAACAGTGTTTCTCAAGGTTTGTCCTCTTCTGAACCATTTCACATGGTTTGCTTATTCAAAGTCCCACCAGCAGTAACTGGTGCCACATCATCTCCAGTTACTTCTGAATTGGGAAGCCAGATTTAATGCTTCAAAGACCAGTAAAAGGCTCTGTAGGTGGGAGTGCTCTTTTGAGCTCAGGAAAAAGAAATTATTTGGAGCCTTGCTCACCATGTTCAATCTACTATCACTGTTTGTTGTGTCTTGTTCCTGGTCTCGCTGTTGGATGTCAGGTGTCCAGGGTCTTGTAAGTACCACCTGGCACCACCTCAAGTACCAATGGTGATACCCATGCCACTGGTTAAGAGATACTGTTATAGAATAAAATAGAATAATGTTAAACAGAACTCATGAAGAAGAAAGGTTTTGGCAGAATGTGGAGAGGTGCAGGATGTCCTTCATCAATGATTCTTTTATTTTATATTTTCTTGAGGAAGCACTTTGCAGATACAGTGCTGGAAAATTAAAAGCATAGCTATGGCTGTAATCCTATATGCACACATACCTGGACATAAGCCTCCTTAAATTAAAGCTCAAAAATAGATGTAAGTAGGATTGTACCGTACTTAACAGGTGTGATGCATCCTGCCCTGGAGGTAACAATGACAGAGGCTTCCTCAAGGTTAGCTGATGGTTTATCTCTTAGGGGTTACACTGCACCTGCACTAGTGCTGGAAAGTCAGATAAGGTTGTACCTAAGACTGCTATCCATTCCTAATCAAATGAGAGGAAGGGGGCTGCAATATGATCCACTCTTACCTGGGAGTAAGCATCATTGACCCTAATGTGACTTACTTTTGAGTAGACTTGCATCAGCTGGATTTCAAAGTCTTGTAAAACCCCTCATTCATCATGCTTAGGATTGTACTATAATTGTATTAAGTTGTTCACAAAATTTGCAACACTTTAAAAAGTGGATTGCAGCTTCTATGTCCAGCACTTAAGTGTGCTTTTTCTATTTCTGCGGTAAAGGTACTTAATACGTATTTATGACATTAATTTGGGATTTCCTTATACAACTAATCACTTTGGAACATTCTTTGGTTACAACCCAAATAAAATTATATAGATTTGTAACACATTTCCAGTACCTTCAAGCTCTGCTCTTGGAATGTCATTAAATCAAAAATACAGACAAAAATATTTTGAACCCATAAGATAGCAGGAGAGAATTTTAAATATATATTTTCCAGTAGATGTGTGATGGAAAATAGGTGATGTGGAGAGCGTTTTTAAACAAAAATTGAATGGATCACTTCACAACTGAACAAAATATATGCAGGACTTGAAGTATTAATCTTACTTGGTGGTTAGTGATTTCGTTTCTGTAATTCTTCTTATATTTAGAATTAATGGAAAAGGCATAGTGCAAGGTGTTGGAAATGAAGAAATCAAAACCTGCTTAGCAATAAAACAATGCTTAGCATTTTCCAAGCATTTCTCTTCCTTTTTTCGTTTATGCTAAAAGGAGGAGAAAACAAGGAGATGCAGTGTGCAAACCTCGTGCATACTTGCATCAAGACATTATCACAGTCATACAGGATGGGGCTGGAAAAATATGCAGCCCTTGGAAATGGATTAAATGCACATATATTTTGTAATGAGTGACTGTAATGAAACTCAAATGAATTATAATAATATATGGTGTTTTTAAAATGAAAACTACCCAATGCATAATGTGGCTGAGAAAACATTTAGCAGTTTTTCACTGCATGCTATTGTCAAAGTAAATAACTTCCAAAGACAAACTTACAAAATGGTTTTAACTCTAATGCAATGCAGAAAGTCAGTCATTTAATTTGTTAATTAGTATTATGCCAGAAACTATCTATTCAATATGAAGCAAATATGTTGACAATTTTATCTGCCATCTGTTTAATAGATGGGAGGATACTAAGCATTGGAATCTCAAAGAACTAAAAAAATTGTTTCACAATTAGTAGAGCAGAATTGTGGCTTTTAGATAGTTATATAATTCTAAAAGATTTTTTTTTCTCAAGCAAGGAGTACCTCTAAGAATGAGACAGTATGTCACTGCTGCTGTTTAAGATTACAGATGATAACTCCTGGTGATAGCAGATGCTTACCAATAGCAGGGGGTAAATATATTTGGGACGGACATGCACACAGAAGAACTTTAAAATAATAGAATAGCATATTGGAGCTTAATTTTAGTTCATTTTCCCCATGAATAGACTTCAGGCCGATGTTGAATGGTTACTCCATAACAGTATCGGTGTGCTTAGAATATTTCTTATCATGAGAACCTGCAATTATGCAGTACACGAGCCATTAAAATGAATTCTCAAGTTGCTTTTGTTAGACTGCAATCCTAAGCATGTCTACTCAGAAGTAAGTCCCACTGTGTTCTATTGAACACAAGAGTTCTATTATTCTCAGGAAAGTCTCTATTACTGAGAGTTCTATTACTTTCAGGAAAGTGTGTTTAGGATTGCACCCTAAGGTTTTTTGTTTTTTAATTATTTTAGGATGTGGTTGAATTTTTAAGAAAAAATTATCATCACCTCTTATCATGACCTCTCATTTCTAGTGATTTGATATCATATCAGCTCTCCTTACTAGTGATTACAATTTAGCTCAATGTTTGAAATTTTCTTACACTTCACATTTCATCCAAGATTTCAGAAGAAAAGATAAGTGAATAAATTAAAAGGCTCTCCCTCATTCAAATTCCTGTGCAGAATCAAAGGTTGTTTTTTTAAAAAAAATCTCATTTTATTTTCTTTACCAAGTTTCTTGTAATATGTCTCCCTTTATTTGCTATTTTTTATTCTTATTAATTCATTTAAAGTAATTTTTACCCCACCTTTCCCATGTCAAAGCCGATGCCCAAGGTGGCTGACAAAGTTCAAGCACTTTAATCAAGCACAAACCTAAGTAAAAACATCAAACAAAAGCACTAGAACATTAATGTTTTTTTTAAAATCAAACACGGCATTAAAAATGTTAATTTTAGCATTGCATTGTTAAAGACAAATATCAAAACAGAGGAAAATTTAAGGGAAAAAAGCGGAACTTTATCAGATAAATGTCCCAGGAGGCAGACAAGCCACAAGAGTTTGTCAGAGGTGCAGTTGGCAAAAAACCACACAGCAACCAAGTGCCAGATGAAACAGTATGTTTTGAGCCCTTGCTGAAAACACGTGTGAGAGTTGCTGTTTAATATCTGGTTTTCTTTTCCCGAACATAAATGAAATGCCTTGTGAACCCCAAAGGGTGGAGGATTTTCCCATTTCGCTGGGAAATTGAAGTAGTAAAACTGAAAAATATGCATTCTCATTCTAAATTCCCAACACTGTTCCAACAGATTTTTTTTAATACAGCAGGCAGGCACAGTGACATCAGAAGTACTTTTGTGTGCACATCACACCATTCTATCTACAATGCATTCTATCTATAACACAGTATTTAGAGTTTCAAGTGCGGTTGTTGGGATTATTTCTAGACAAATTCATGCAAAACTTGCCCTGAATCTGTACCTGTACCTGTATGGATCTATATCACCATACAGAATTGTCATTCTTTTTAGGAGAAGGAAGACAACAGGTGGAATGATTCAGTTGAAGTATTTGAAAGAGCATGTTGTGCTCCTCCTACCCACATTTGTCAGCAGCGTAAGCCATGAAGCTCAAAGAACTCGTGAGTGACGGGAAACCACATTTCTTTCACATTACAGTCCATACGCTCACCTATATGTGCGTGTCTAAGCGATGTTTCTTGAGGGGTTCTCCTTTGCAGGAATATAGCCAAGCAAAGGTGATTTGGTAGAAAATATTTTTCAGCATCACGGCCAAGCTCTTATCCTGTCAGCCCAGTGAGTGGTGTTTTGGGGATTTAATGGCAAGACACTCCATGGGGTTGAACAAAGTTGTCTCGTCAACTCATTCAGTTTGAAAATTGTTTTCACTTTTTAATTTCATTTGTTTTGCCGTGTGGAACTGACCTCATGAGCTTTCATATCCTTGGGGGAAAGCTCTCCTCAGCCAGGCACGTCTGCATGTAAACAATGTCCCTTTGTGACATGGCTGCTTCTCCCAAGTTTCATTTCTTAGTCCGTCTGTCCCCTTCCAGTCTACTCATGTTCTTGAAACGGAGGGGAACGGGTGAGAATTTGCTCCTGAATTTGATATAATAGGATTCAACTATTTTCTAATGTGCTCAACAATGATGGTGGCTTAACCCCTTAAAATATTTGCAAAGGAAATAAAGGGGGGGTTGGGAAACCAACCACAACTGCTAAGGTCAGGAACTCAACATCTGTGCTTTGGCTCTGAGGGGATTTTTCTGTATGCACAAACCAATAAAAGGAGGGGAAAAATTAATTGTATTGGTAAGATAACAAGGTTTAGTTACAGAGGCACCTGACTCTTTCAAACCTTCTGGATACAATCTAATAGTCCAGTAGTAGACATTACAGGATTAAATCCATTGTAACATTCTAAAAATCAATTCATCTGTTCTTAATAGTGTTTCAATAGTATCCTAGTAACCTCTCCTGTGAAGCTTCATATGGTTTGTATTTGCAAACACTATTTAAGAAGAAAAAAAAGGTCTTGCATTGAAGAAGACGAGGAAGGGGGGAAAAACACCCTTGTGTTAAATCTCTTCACAGAGATTGAACTGCTGGGAGAGGGGCAGGCTCCGACGTGGGCAAGTGTCTTTGCCAACATGCCATATGGGACCCATGGTTGGGACTTTTTTTCCTAGAATAATTAAATGTTGATGGCAGAGTTCAAATGGATCATTAAAATTCAAAAGTGTAAGAAACAGATTTTTTCTTATGTTGCTGAACGCTCCAGAGGGTTGAATAGCTAGCAGAAGTGAGGCAAGCTGCAGCAGTGATCAGCGTGTGCTGTGATAGTACTAATTTGATCATAATATAGTCATCTCTGAAGATTACAGCTATTCAATTAAATATTCTAATTAACCTGAAGTATTAGGCAAATGATACTAATTACAAATATTCTCCTGAGATTCACAGCAATGAAAATCCCACTTGCAACTGATACTTCTAGCCAATGTTTCGTAACACAATGTCCTATATCATAGGCTTTCAGAATATTAAAATGCAGTTAATTTGCCTAAACCTCATTTGTTTAATGGCATTAGCATTTTGTTTGAAATTGTAATAAACGTACATCCCGCTTTCAAGTAAAATTTAAAATGAGTGTACTCTTGGGGTAACTTAAGATTCCTGTTTACAGACCTAGCACTTTATCCAGTCAGCGGAACAGTTTGAGCTTAACTTTCAGCCATTAAACATATTGAAATTGTTTTAAAATGCTAATAATTTGTCTTTTCAAATAAGAAAAAAGGGATATTTTGCAGTAAAATTTCATTATGTTACCCATGTGACCAGTTTCCTACTGTGAGGGCCCTAATGCTTGAACTTCCCCTGTAGTTTTTTTCCTTCTCTGTAGAATGTTTATCTGTTTGTGTTTTTTTTTCTTCCCCCAGGCTTCTGTTGATGGTTATTTTTGCCAAATTTGTTTTTTAAATTGTATGTCAGATTAAGCTATCTGGACCCTTTATACTGGGGCTGCAGTTACCACTTCCTGCTCACTTTGTTAAACTGGGCATCAACCTCATACTTTTTTGGGGGGTGTGGTGGGGGAGCTGATCACATACTGACCAATCACTGTGAACTGAATCATCACCCACCCTGATGGTTCTTCTTTCTCTTAATTTGATGGAAACTGGTTATGATGTTGATGGATGAGGCAAAATATAGGCTGTTTTCTCTATAGTAGCTACCCTGTTCTTGGCTTTTCAATTTTGGACTATTGGTGGGGGAGCTCCCGGGACCATGTCATGATTTTATGATTTTCATGATTTTACCTTACAAAATGCTGTTCAGCATGTAGAAAAATGACATTTCAGGAAAAGATAAGGTTTGAAACCCTTTTTATCTTTTTAAGGTATTTTTTATGCTTTTTAAGGTATTTTTTAATGGGGGGTGCGAGCTCCCCTCTGAAAAGGTACAAATGGATGCCACAGGTCTCTGGAAGGCTCCTTCTAGTCATCCTTTTGATGGTTTTCCAAAGTGGTTTTGGAAATTCAAATTTTTTATACAGAGAAGACCAAAAATTTTTTCCTACTCATGTAAATTATGAAAACCACTCCCTTTCCAATATGCCCAGAATGCTAAGTGCAGAAGTAAACCACCAAGATAACTAATGGATATGTGCTACATGCACAGTGACTTTACCACTAGTGTCACCACAGCCCTGTTAAACTGAAATGGATATGGGAAAAGTCTTTTTTTTCCAGTTGTTTATTTTGCTTAACTATCAGGCCAAGCCTAACCTGTGCTGGAACCGGCAGTTCTGTCCCATATCCAGTCTGGGATTGGGGCTGACTGCAGCTCATCCTAGAGCAAGGGAAATTTATTTCCTTTACCTTGGGTAATGCCACAGATCCCCCAAGGACATGATTAATATCCAAGCATCCCAGCACTGTCATGGATCACCTGGGAGTGGAGTTGCAATCTGGCCTCAATTCAGGCATCTGGTCTAGTAAAAGTTACCTTTTCACCACTGCATTGTGTTGCATCCTTATATTTAACATTGAAGTTTCATCAACACCCAGTCCCAACCCCTGAACCTAGAAGTATGAAATTTGAGGAGCACATTCCTTCTGGGATGTACGGACCCTCTAAGAATCAATTTGGTACCTGGTAATGCCTGGTGGTGCCCGCTGCCCAGTTATACTCATTGCTTGATGTCCTGTGTTTCCTGGTGGTGCTTGGTGCCTGCTGTCTGACAGTGATGCTTAGTGGTACCTGGTGGTGTGTGGTGTCTTCTGTTGACTAATGGTGCCCAGTGGTGCCTGGTGGTGCACACTGCCCTTTGGTGCTGCCACCCAATGGTGCCCAGTAGAGATATGTGTTGGTGCCCACTGTCTGGAAGGGATGCCCAGTAGTGCCCAGTGATGCCCAATACCTGATGATGCCTCCTGCCCACTGGTGGTATCCAGTGGTGCCCACTGCCCATTGCTTTCTGATGCCTATAAGTGTCTGATGCCCACCAGTGCCCAATGTTCACCAATTTGCCCAGTGCCTGTGAGTGCTTAGTACCCACCAGTGGCCACCAGTGCCCCCTGACTGCCTGTGGCAGCCAGTACCCTATACCTGCTGGTCCCTGCTGCCCACCACCTGGTACTAACTGGTTCCCCATACGTGATGGTACCCACTGGTGCCCTGCAGTGCCCTCTGGTGCCCAGCCATATTTGATGCCCACAAATATCTTTAAAGTTTACTCCCACAATGATGAGTCATTTCTGCTATATAATTCATTTGTGTAACTATATAATTCATGTGCATAACTGTTCATATATGTAGGGTACTACTGAATTGAATAGAACAAGAACAATAGAGGTTGTACCATCAGTTTGGATTTGAAAATGCAAATTTGAAATTGGTAGCACAAAGGGATTCATTGGCAGAAAATAAAATATAAGTTGAAAATATTTGTGCATTTGTAAGACTACAAGGACCACAATGTGCTACCACTGCACAACATGCTACTGTCCAGATTTGTCCAGCCATGCAGAGACTTGAGTGATGGTCCTGATCCTGGGCACTCCAAAGTCTGAGGCCTCCAGATTAAATAGTACTTTTGTTTTTTCTAAGGGTATGCTAGTTGTCTCAAGGTGCACCAGTGGCTTCAGAAGGCTTTTAGAGCACCTGTGGATGTAGTACAGAGCTTCACAGGCCCATAGAGTGCCATCAGAGGGCAGGGAGAGGTAGCAGTGGCATAGTGTTACCTCCCCCACAGGGACACACATGCGGCCCCCTAACTTCCTCCTAGGGCCATCGCTAGACTAGTGCAATTGGTGTGTAGTGCACCAGGGTGACGCACCTCTGGGAGGTGATGCACTGAGTGTGTTTGACACTCTGGGCCTCAGTGCTCTGCAAAGGAGTGCTGTGACCATCACCTCTGGAGCCTCCCTCTCTGCATGCTATGGAGGGAGGGTTGAAGAGCCCTTCTCTCCAAAGCATCCAGGCAGAGAACCAGCGTGCATGTACAAAGTTCACATATGTGCACTGACTCTCCCTGGAAGCTCCCCTGAGGGAGGGGCTGATTGCTCCTCCCTCAGGGGAGTGGTCCGACGCCACTGCGCATGGGTGAAGTTCAGAACGACGCATACGCCAACTGGCACACGCACAATTCTGGGGGGGGGGGGGTGATACACATCCCAGGGATGATGCGCTCAGCTCTGCACAGGGTAATGTGCACCTTCGCATCACCCCTGCTTCCTCCTCCTGCCTAAGGCCTATGCTTGTTTTTAGACCACAAGCCCAGTTTTATGTGAAGGATTTGGAAGTGCCTCACAATTGTCTTAAGGATCTGTCAAACAACACTTTATACAGTCGCAAATACTGCTGGCTCTTGAGCTGAAATCAGTCTGAAGTATATTTGTCTAAATGGTATGGATCCAGTGCAGGATTGTTATTCAAGTGACACATACATCTTTCTTCATCCTTGAAAACGTATAAAGACCTTGACTCCTGTTCAAGGTATTTGTTCTATATAGAAAATATTCAGAATGAAATTATATATCATGGAGGGCAATAAAAGTAAGTATAGATAAATTAATGGTGCATGTTTTAAAGCCCAGTCTCAAACATCTTTGAAATACAGACCATTGAGTTCAGTGTTTACATTCATTTATTTACTGCAGGGGTCTCCAAAGACTGCCTTGGGGGGCAGATGTGGCACATGGCCAGCCTTTAATTGGCCGACAGCCAGCCTCTGGTCACAGCTTCTGACCCAGTTGACCAAACATGACTGGAGCTGTAATGGTGGGGTGGCATGGGGAGTCCATTTAACCCTCATACAAGTCACTTACCAATATTTTTTATCACCGATCACTCCCAGGGTCCAAGAGAACCTGTACTATAGTTTGGTACATGTAATGAATATATGTTGCATCAAGTTTTTGTATGGGACCCTGTAGGAAGTTAGTGTTGTGTTTTTAAATGGAATTTATTATTATTATTTGATAAAAACTTATGACTTTTTTACTGCTAATTAGACAGTTATAAATCCGAAAGCATGTTTTTTGTATTACCGATTACTTTCAAGGTCCAAAGGACCCTGTCCTATAGTATGTAAATTCAAAAAACATGTAACTTCAAAATAATAATGCTTTTGAATTTATAATATCTAAGTAGCAGTAAAAAAGTCACAAGGTCTTATCAAATAATAATAATAAATTGCATTTAAAAACACAACACTAACTTCCTACAGAGTCCCATGGACCCAGAATGTAGTAAGTGGGTTAAATGTGTGCCTTGTTTCTGTGCTATGTATTGGTACTTGCAGAAATCTGGAAATTTGAGCCATTTATTCACTAATTAATAGAGTTCTAATAATCAGTTCTAATACTCATAGACTTCCATTTCTCAAATATTTATTGAGATTTTATATTTAAAATATTTTTCTGACCCTCAACACTATGCCGATTTTTGATGAGGCCCTCTGACCAATTTTTTTTTGAGAACCTTGTGTATATATTACATTAGCACTGAAAGAAGAATTCTTGGTTAAGTACTGTATGATGACCAATGGTATACTTAGGAGCCATGGCATCTAAGGGTGCAATCCAGAGTAACTACAGGGAGTCCTTACTCCGACGTAAGAACAATTTACTCTGGATTGCAATATGAATTTCACATAGGTTTTCACTAGGTGGTGCAGTAACTACGTTGACATAAATGTTTTTTACATGCTCTTGTAGTTACTCTGGATTGTAGGGTAAGGCATACTCATTGTGATGTCACAAAATATTATAACGTCATATGAACCTCCTAATGTGGAAACTCTACCTGATGACAGAAGCTGAAACCATGTATTATTCTTTTTATGCCAATAAAGGTTGTTTATTATTATTATTATTATTATTATTATTATTATTATTATTATTATTATTATTATTATTATTATTACTATTATTTTTATTGTTCACTGTATATTTATGGATAATAATAATAATGTGACAGGTGACCGCAGAATTGAGGAAAAACAACTGGAAAAGATTTTTATTATTTTTATTTTATTTTAAAGATTTTTATTTTATTAATAAATTATTATTATTATTATTATTATTATTATTATTATTATTATTATTATTATTGAAAATCAAACAGAAACACACAGCGAACAACTTCATGCTGGTTTCACTCCCATCACCAGTCGTACCCTTCCCAAGAGTCTAGGACTGTGACCCAAGAGACCCAAGAGTCTAGGACTAATTATTATTATTATCCATAAATACACAGCGAACAATTTTGTGCTGGTTTCATTCACATCACCAGTCGGACCCTTCCCAAGAGCCTAGGACTGTGTGATGTTGCGGCGTATAATTCGTGCTGATCCCAGAAGAGCGGCGTTCTGCTGTTGGCAGAGTGATATTTTGTCAATGCCAATAGTTTTCAGGTGCTTGCCAAGTCTTTGGGCACTGCATCAAGTGTGCCAGTTACCACTGGAATCATCTGTACTGGCTTACACCAGATACGCTGTAATTCGATTCTTAGGTCTTGGTAGTGGGAGATCTTTTCCAGTTGTTTCTCCTCAATTCTGCTGTCACCTGGTATGGCGATGTCAACAAGCCACACCTTACTGCTTTCTATGATGGTGATATCTGGAGTATTGTGTTCCAAGACCTTGTCCGTCTGTATCCTGAAGTCCCACAGAAGTTTGACCTGCTCATTTGCAACCACATTTCAGGCTTGTGGTCCCACCAGTTTTTTGCCACTGGCAGATGATACTTTTGGCATAGATTCCAGTGGATCATCTGGGCAACAGAGTTGTGCCTCAGTTTGTAGTCAGTCTGCGCGATCTTCTTGCAGCCACTCAGAATGTGGTTGATGGTTTCATCCACTTCTTTGCAGAGCCGGCATTTTGGGTCATGGGCTGATTTGTCAATTCTGACCTTGATGGCATTTGTCCTGATTGCCTGTTGGGCAGCAAGTATCAGGCCTTCCGTCTCCTTCTTCAGTGTTCCACTTGTGAGCCAGAACCAGGTCTTATCCTGATCCACTTTTCCTTCGATCTTGGCAAGGAATTGGCCATGCAATACTTTATTCTGCCAACTGGCAGTCCGAGCCTGAATTGCACTTTTGCAGTATTCATAGTTGGTCTGCTGCACTTTCAACATCTTTCTCTTGCTGACTTCAATCAGAGCAGACTCCTGGCTCTCTCGCACATAATCTGCTAGGGCATGTTTTTCTTCTTCAACCGACTGTTTCACTTGCAAAAGTCCTCTGCCCCCTGATCTTCTAGGCAGGTACAGCCTGTCAACATCACTACATGGATGTAAAGCATAGTGAATGGTCATTAATTTCCTTGTTTTCCTGTCCAAGTCATCCAGTTCTTTTTGTGTCCACTTCACAATGCCAGCAGTATACCTAACTACAGGTATGGCCCAGGTATTTATAGGCTTTATAATATTGCCACCATTCAATTTACTCTTCAGAATTTTTCTAACCCTTTGTATGTATTCTTTGCTGACCACAGTTTTTACATGCCCTGCTTGATATTGTCCAATTGCAGTATGCCCAGATATTTGTAGGCTTCAGGCTGGTGGCATTTAAGGGTTTGACCATTCAGCATTTCAGTGCCATCATTTTCCGTGATCTTCCCTTTCTTTAGTGCCGCTGTGGCACATTTGTCCAGGCCAAACTCCATGTTGATGTCAGTACTAAAGACTCGGACTGTATTGGTAAGTGACTGGATTTCTGCTTCTGACTTTCTGTAGAGCTTCAAATCATCCACGTACAATAGATGTGAAATTTTCTGTGAATTTTTGGCAGTTTGGTAGCCCAGATTCGCTTTCTGTAGGATCACTGACAAAGGGATCATCGCGATGACAAACAGCAACGGGGACAACGGGGACAACAACAACGACAACAACAACTACAACTACAACAACAACTACAACTACAACAACAACTACAACAACAACTACAACTACTACAACTATTACTATTACTATTACTATTATCATATGATGTCACTGCCAGGTTCTGGAGAATCAAGGCAAGTTGTTGTGGCGGGAGGGGAAAGCAGCACTGTGACACTGAAGAACATGCTTCTTATAGGGACAATGGGGCAGGGGGGGGGGTTTCTACTTACCTATGGACAGCTCCAGGTGCTAGGAGTTTGGAAGTCTGCAGACCTCTTTGCAGCACACCTGTAAAGCACACCTTAACTTCTGTAAAAAGTTAAGAGAAACCCCACCCATTTTCATTGTGAAAAATGGAGACACTAGTACATTCTATGTTGCTGCCTATAACATATATCTGAGACAACACTACATTCCCACATTTATGCAGAGCCAAAAAACACCGTCATCATGTACTTACAGAAGGAGAAACCTGATACAAAGTGTATTTATGCAGAGAGTTAGTGTAATGCGATGATCTATGGGTATGTTCTCTTCCAGGGGAGTGAATCTACTGGAGTGATTTACTTTTGTAAAGGAAATATATACCCTGATGTAATAAAATTGTCATGTACCACATTGATCTCCTTGCTAGGGAGGAAGTGAGAAGGAACTTACATTTATATAAAATGAACATAATGGAATAATAAACATGGAGAGAGTAGATATTACAGAGTGATGTACCCGTTTACAAGGGAAATAAATAGAATGGAGTGATCCACTTTTATAAGGGAAAGACATTTAGAGGACTAATATTCACTTTATAGGGGCAGGAAACGGAGTGCATTCCATTTTTTTTCTTTTTCTTTTTTTAAAGAGAAATGAAAGTAAAACCAGAATGAACAATTTTTTCCCTGGTTACAAATGCAACACCAAAGGGAGAGAACTTTATCCTTTCAAAAACAATCACATTAAGTGCAAATATTGAAAACTTGCTCTTCTTGTATGTGTGCGCGCACTTATATGTGCATGGATAGCATATCAGCATAATTGGTAAGCATCCCAATGATGCAGTTTGTATCATTTTGTTTTTTAATTTAGCACACAGTGGTGTAGCTAGGAGGAGCAGGGGTTGCAGCTACACTGGGCTACAAGCCGAGCTTGACACTCGTGTTTAAAATTGTGAAAAATGGGGTGTATATGAATGATATTGTGTTATACTGTATATCATTGGAAAGGTAATTTAATGCAGAATGCAATGAAAAAATGGCATTGAAATATCTGTATTTTATCAAAAGTTATGACTAAATAACTAAAAATTAAAAATACAAAAGCATATGGAACAAAAAGTGGATTTTACTTAACTCAACTTTCCCATGATACTGATTGTTCTGAGACCTAATTAAATTTGATTTTGTTGTTGTGGGGGAGGGCAACAAAATCTTTTTTGACACCAGGTAGCAAATACGTCCTTTAGCTGTGTCACTAGCAGAGCAAGTGGGTGGTGAACTGCTGAGGAGGAAGAGGTAAGTTATTTTATTTTTAATTTTTTATTTAAAAAATTCTATTTAAAAATTCTTTTTTAAATTTTCTTTTTTAAAATGCCCAGGGATGACATTACTTCCGGGGCAACATTTTGAGCTTTGCGCTGGGCTACAGGATCATTAACTACACCACTGATTGTACACTTGGAGGCCAGGAAATGGTGTGAAACCATGGTGGGTCAAATGGAAGCGTTAGTACTTTGTGCTCACTTTGACTCCAATACTGGTTGCATTCCCTCCCCCACCCCCCTCACACCCACATATTATTTTAATTGGAACCTTCCTTTGGCTTTCTGTGGAGCCAGAATGGTGTAGTGGTTTGGGAGTTGGACTTAAACCTGGATGATCCAGTTTCAAATCCCTACTTAGTCACAATTGTGGGCTGCTATCTCCCAACTTAACCTATCTCATGGTGGTGGGAACTAGGGTTTTGAAACTACCACCCTGAGCTCCTTTGAGGAATATAAAATAAAATAAATACTAAGCTCTGGATCAGAACTACATGTAACATGGGAAACGTGCTGACCTTTGTACATCGCATTGTATCTCTACCCTTATTTTGGAGTCTTGCACTTGTGAAAATGAAGCTAATCACATCAGCCAACATTATGTATTCTTTGTAAAATGTAGTTCCACCACATTATATATGGTTTACATAGAAAACTATCTTAGAGCACAATCCTAACCATGTCTACTCAGAAGTAAGCCCAATTGTGTTCAATGGGTCTTAATCTCAGGAAAGCAGCCTTCTATGCATTGAGACAACTGGTTCACCTCGCTCAATATTATTTATGCTGAACAGTGATATCTGTCCAGGATTTCAGGCAGATGCTTGGAGATGTTCAAGATCATCTGGGAAAGTCTGGGTCTTTCTGCAAGCAAACCAGCCTCTGAGCTCCAAGCCTGGAAGCCATTGCAGCTGTTTTGTCATGTGTGTGTGACAATCTGTTGTGAGGACAATGTCACCTTACACTCTGTTCAGATGGTGCGGAATTCGGCAACTATCCTGCTTCCCTGCTTGGTCATAACTGTCACATTCCTGTATTTTCAGCTAATCGGGTTTTTGTACGTATGTGAACCAATGGGAACTTCCACCAAGCTGCCTTCCTTACATGATCAGTCATGGGTACACTCTTTGCAGCCCTTTCATATGACTTGGATTTTGACATAATTATATTGTACAGTGACCATGAAAAGCAACTTTCTGTTTTCACACAAGGAAGGAATCCTAGAGGGTTGCTTGACCGATCTCCATGGCGCAAGACAATTAAATCGTTGATCTGAATTGCATTTTGTCCTTTATTCGCAAAAAGCCATGGGTTCTCTTCTATTTTCTGTTCCTCCTAATTCCCCTTTCCATAATTACAGCTCTCTCTTTTACTCTCTCTGATGCCGCTCCAATGACCAGCAGGGGTTATAGTCATAACTTTGCATTCTAAGCTGGCAAAGTCATGCCAACTGGGGCAGCCAAAATGTTGCCTCTGGCAGGAAGTGACAGTGCTGAATGGTCACAAAACCAGCACAAGCATAACCAAGTCTGTGGAAGAGAAAAGCTAGAATTCAGAGAGCATTTTCAACCCATCCATTTTTCGCTATTACTACTGACCGCTTGCTTTCAGCTTGGTAACACCTGCTACAGAGAAAAACCCAAGGACATTCTTCCAAGCTCAGTTAATGAGTTCTCTTCCAGAGTCTGTGTCTAATATATTTAATGGTATGCTATGGAAGTCTTGGCACCCATCAGGAAGCTTCATAGGGGGTATAGAGAATTATTTCCCCTTTCTTTCTCCTTCAACAGTGAGTCTCCATGGGTCTCCTCCGACTTGTGCCAGCTCTTTTTTAAAAGAAGAAAGGGACTGCCAGGTTGGTAAAGGGAGACAGAATCCATCACCACTGGATCCATCCCTCCTTCTGCCTCCCCATCCCCATTCCTTCTCCCTCCTTGTCCATTTTAGCCCCCTCCCCACATTACCTTGTGTGGTGGATGTGATAGTGGCTTGCAGCAGCATACCAGTAATAGAGCTGTAGCTAGTCCTATCTATATACAGGCCAATCCTTAACTGAGTTTTACTTTGTGTTTCTCCCAGTGCAAGTACTCTAGGTAGCTTCTACTGGCCTTCTGAGACCAGGATCAAAATTGCAGCAGGAGCAACATACTCAACTGCAGTACCTGCCATTGTGGTCCTGTCCCATTTTGGATTCCTGCACCCACAAGCCTGAAAATGAAATCAAGTGCCTCATTTTAAACCCCAATGATCCCAGATTGATTTCCAGAGTAGGATCAGGCTGATCCATAAACAGTAGGCATTTGTATAATGTTTTCTCTTGCTCAGTATTGTTCTGCAGCATCTATTTTATTAATAATATATATGACCACTGCATACAGTAAACCAGTGGTGGGCTCCAGCAGGGACACTCCTACTCCATAGAACCGGTTGTTAACGAGAGATAGGACATATACCCTACAATCCAGAGTCACTACGGGAGCACGTAAGAGACATTACGTGTAGCTGTAGTTACTGCACCACTTAGTGAAAACCTATGGGAAATTTATATTGCAATCCAGAGCAAATTGTTCTTGCACTTGAGCAAGGACTCCCCGTAGTTACTCTGGATTGCACCCATAAAGTTTAAAAATAGCCATTTAAAAGTGGCTGCCAGATGGGCATAGAACCGGTTGTTAATTTCTTTTAATCCCATCACTGCAATAAACCAATATTTTCAAGGGACAAAGCTCCATGTGAGGTAGGCTGAAAGTACACTGGTATAAACACATTCTAGGTTCTTCCACACAAACTAGGACGACAAGATTTGCTTTGGTGCAAAAAAAAAAATAAATTAAAAGGGGAAAAATCTCCAGAATTTTGAATTGCAATGGGACATTTTTTTTACATTTGTAGTTTGTTCTCATATATCATGATTACAAAAAAAATTGCTTTGCAAGATGAAGCAAATAAAATATAAATTATTTTATCATGTTCCCTAACTAAAATACAAAAGTATATTCCATGCTCTTTATCTTGGTTTTAAGGCAGATTCTTAGCATCATGAAACTTACAGCACAATCCATATTAACTACTGGAGATCTTGCTTTGACACAAGACAAATTTACTCTGGATTGCTCTATGCATTTCCTATAGGTTTCCCATAGGTGGCGCCGTAACTACATCAATGTAAATGTCTCTTACATCAACTCAAGAGCTTCTGTAGTTGCTCTGGATTGTGCTGTTAGGCTGCAACCCTAACCATGCTTTCCTGGGTGTACGTTCTATTGAACACAATAAGATTTACTTTTGAGTAGACATGCTGAGAATAGCACTGTTAGCCTGTAATTGACTAAAAAGAAAGAATTCTGCTCTGAATGGAATCCATATGAAATCAGGCAAGTGTGAAAAGCTGCAAGGTAACTATTTTGTTACATGTTTTTATGACATAATTATATTGATCTGAAAGACATTCATCCAGAACCACAACCTATTATATCCAACGAAATAAAGAAAGCCAGTATAATCTTTTCAATCACTTGATATTCATGGTCTTATTCAAAGGTCCCTGAATATGTCATGTGTGTAATACCAATGCAAAATTTGGTACCCATAGTCACTACCAGCAATATGTTTCAATAAGGTAATTTTCTTCCTGCCTAGGAAGATCAGCGGGGTGCAATCCTGAACAAAAACAGAGTATGACATCTTATTCAGGTATACATCTGGAGGGAAAAACTATATTAAAGGAAAATAGGATTTCAGGATTGTTTTGACAAGCAGTAAAAATGCTCACCGCAGTTTACATACTGTATGGAGTTTAAGTTTAAAGGCATTGTAAGTAAAGGGTGAAAATTAATCAGTGAAGCTCCTCAATTCCAGGACATGCAAAAACAGCATACACCATATTCTGTCATAATTAGATATACACATCTACAGATGTACATTTACATATGTAAAAATGAGGGTTTTGAAAATGAAAACACTTTTCAAATCTTTGTTAAATTTTCAATATGTTGTTCAATGAGGCAGTTCTAGATTTAATAAGCTTAATTTGCAACAATTCTGTGGTTATTGTTTTACTCAGATACAGAGTTCCCACTGTATTCAACTGAGCTTATTTCCAGGTAAGCATGCATAGGATTGCAACCTACAATGAGTGAGTATTAAGCCAAAGGTAGAACACAAATTACTGAACAGTTACACCCTTCTCCCCAAAACACATCCATTTTGCTAATCAGTTTGGGAAAGTAAAAAATAGGGAATTTTTTAAAAAATAGGGAATTTATCCTACTGCCTCATTTCAGATGCATATGCACCTACTCATCTGTACAGACAAGCACTGATTTCACCATCTCCCTCTGCATTTGGAGACTACCCTTGGACTCTTTTTTTCCTCTGTATGTTATTAGGGGGAAAGAGCTTGGGGGCAGCGTCAACGCTCTCATTTTGAATAGCTTTGTTTGCCCTCCTGTCATGTCAGTGATGTCATCACGTAGGCCTCATGTGAGGGATGTCATCATACAGCTAAATCTTATTGGTTGAGTAAATGATCTTAAATGTTTCTAGGAAGTAGAAGTCCTTTTTAAATAACAGCAATTTATTAAATAAATAAATAAATGATAATAACTGTATCATAAAAAAATGTGAGTACGTGGGAAATCTTTTCTGCCTCCCCCTTCTGCAGTTTTCTTTTCACACTGAAATTTCACTTGGAGACAACTGACATAGAACTTGTTAGCATTAATGCTTTAAAGCAGTGGTTCTCAAACTTTTAGCAGTAGCACCCACTTTTTAGAATAAGAATCTGTCAGGACTCACCAGATGTGATTTATGACTGGAAGTAATACCATCAATCAGGAAAGTTTTAAGTGAACAGAGGGGAGAAGGAAGATGAGATATACTATTGTAGTGGGCTGATTGTTTTTTATGCCATCATTTTGCCAGTTGTGAGCATCAAGCCACCAACTGGTAATGA
Source organism: Cryptoblepharus egeriae (assembly GCA_030015325.1). Lineage (NCBI taxonomy): Eukaryota > Metazoa > Chordata > Lepidosauria > Squamata > Scincidae > Cryptoblepharus > Cryptoblepharus egeriae. Next base: position 58,450,397 of record JAREYC010000003.1, on the reverse strand, counting down.
GTAGGGCAGTTTTTGAGAGAGTTTCAGCTTTTTACATTTACTTCTAAATGTAAAGAAGTATATTTAAACAAATGTACATTCTTCTTTACAAATGTAAAAAAGCTGCTTCTTTCCTATATAAATGTACCGTTTACATTAGCTGCAAACTGTGATGAGGGATGGCTGTGGCCAAAAGGATACTGGGACATAAAAACGGTATCTGGCTTCTGTCTTGCACCCAGTGGCATAGCTGGTGGGGGTGCAAAACATTTGCACAGCACCTCATCAAGGCATGCAAGCTGTCCCTCTCCTTCTACTTTGGAGGGGCCAATAATCTGGGCCACTAGTGAACATGCAGTTCATGTTCAGGTAAGGCTCCAAAGAAGAGGGAAAGGAACCACTCAGACACTGTGAGGTGCTATGCAAAACCTATTACATATTGTACCCTTTCTAGCTACACCACTGCTTGCACAGGTTGGCACTACTACTCCTACTATTAGCGGCATGTGGGATAACTGCTTTTAGATGCAAAAGTAAGAAGTAGAAACCTCCACTACTCTGATCACCCTCCCAGGCTACTTGAAAAAACTTATCACTCCACTTAATGAAGCTACTCGTATTTTCAAAAACTGCAAACTTAACCCCATTCTCAAATTATTGTTCCTAGAAAAATATGGTGGAGGAACACTTTCAGATCCACTCTTGTAAGCCTGGTGTTCTTCTGTGGCTGAAGTACTGTTACAATATTACCATAGTGACACTGGCACAGTATACATACACATGATATGTGATTAAGATGGCTTTGCAAGTGATGGGAGTAGCATTCAAAGAGGGAAAAATAACTACAAATGCCCAATCTAGCTTTTCATATGTTAATTAAAAACATCTAAAAATCTTTACAGGAGTTTACAGTTGACTTTAAAGCCTTTCCACACATTCAATATGATTGCTGTTAACAGTATTGTTTTAATTGTATTACTACTACAAATAGATAATTTGATATTCAAATGTTCAATCACATTGAAAGTACCTGCAAATAGAAAGCTAGTTCCTAAATGAACATTTTTTTCCTTATGTTCTAGTTTTCTAAATACAAAAGATTTTGTTTCATATGGGGAAGCATCTAAAGCAGATAATTCCCTTTTTACATTTCGTTATAATCTGAAAAGAGCTAAAACAGTGTTTCTCAAACTGTGGGTTCGGACCCACAAGATGGGAAACAAGCCAATTTCCCTTCATTTCACTCATTTCATTTTCACTTATTCATTTCAATATGTATTTTATTTTAATATATCAGATGATGCTACCATGGTATATGACTACTTTTGGGGATATGTTTCAGATCTATACTTTAACAGGCTTCTATGCATATGCTTTTAATGATTATATTCAAGTGGGCTTATTCCCAGAGTAAGACTCTGGAATGTTTGATGGACTTTGAAAAAAACAGATCATCAACAGTTTGGAAGAGTTATCTTTATTTTGAATATTTTTTAAACTTACCCCCAAACTCGAAGTAACTACGGGAGTACGTAAGAGACTTTACATGCACCCGTAGTTACTGCACCAGCTAGTGAAAACCTATGGGAAATTCATATTGGAATCCAGAGTAAGTTGTTCTTGCACCGGAGCAAGGACTCCCTGTAGTTACTCTGGATTTTGCCCTTATACTTGTAAACTTTTAATTTGCTTATTTGCTTAATTGATTGAAATACCATATATACTCACGTATAAGCCTAGTTTTTTGGGCCCAAAAATGAGCCCAAAAACCCACCTCGGCTTATACGCAGGTCAGTAAAAAAATTAAGAAAAATGGCGGGTGCAACCTCCAGTGCGTTCCTTCAGAGGCTCTGCAGCCTTTCCAGCTGCTGGTGCTGGCTCTCCGGGCTGCAGTGGAGGCGTGCGGCAGTAAGACATGGAGCCCACTGCAGCCAAGCCCCTCCTCAGACTCAGGTACTTCTTTGTGGGCCTTACTCTGAGTAGACATGCCCAGGATTGGGCCCTGAGGCCACAAGGCCAGCCACATTTTCCTGCTGTTGCTGCTGTTGCTCCACCCTCGGCTTATACTCGGGACAATAAGTTTTCCCAGTATTTGTGGTAAAATTAGGTGCCTCTGCTTATACGTGGGTCGGCTTATACACAAGTATATACGGTAATCAATTATTTGATTCATTTTGTAATCATTGATTGGATTAGACTTTGTCATTTTGGAGGTGTTAAAAACTCTCCTGCTTATGTCAGTTCTGGCCATTGCATCGCTTCCAGGTTAATGGCATCACTTCTAGTGGGTGACAGATTAGCAATCTAAAAAGTGGCTTCTAGTGCTAAGACGTTTGAGAACCACTTACCTACACTATTTACGTTTTCTGATTATGTAGAGATTGACTATTGGAATTGGATATTTGGCATATCACCCCAAATACAATTAAAATACTTTACTTTTGAATATTAGTAGATTAATGAGAGCATAACCTGAAATTGGCAGTAGCTGGAAATGGCAGGAATTGGAGCTTGTCATAACAACGTTAAATGAAGCCTTCTTTAAAAACATCACAGCTTTGCAAACTTTAGATTACATGTTTTCTCTCCCAGATTTTGTTCTCAATTTTGCAAATGAATGAAGATTGATGCTTTGCTCTTTGAGTTTTTAACATGATTTGTGGGAAGGCTGCAGCTGCAGTTTTGAAAGTACCACACAGCTTGAAAACAGTCAGAGCTGCTAAATACTTCGTGAAAGGGAAAGAGGTGCTGGGCTCGGCATATTGAAAATTGTTACGTTTCAAAGATGGTATTGGAAGATCTGAACCTAATCTGTTAGGAAATAAAAGCGTCATTAAGAAATTTCTAGGATTTCAGTTATGCTGATTTAAAAAAAAAACAAAACCTTGAAGAATTTAGCTACTTTACCCTAATCATCTCTTCTCAACAGATGAGGAATAGATGGTCGACTAAGGGCACAATCCAGAGTAACTATGGGGAGTCCTTGCTCTGGTGTAAGAACAATTTACTCTGGATTGCAATATGAATTTCACATAGGTTTTCATTAGGTGGTGCCATAACTACAGGTGCATGTAATGTCTCTTACGTGCTCCCATAGTTACTCTGGATTGTGGGGTTATTCTCTCAAAAAGAAATGCTTCACTGTGGCACTTTCTGCATACTCAAAATTGCTCATCTTCTCAAAGAGGAAATGTCATCCACAAACTCAAGGCTTGACAGCAGAGCTGGAAGGGAGGCATCCAAATAGATGTGACAGTGATGGATACTTCGACATTGCCAGACTTGTTGATGTGAGTGATGGCAGACCGAGAACAATTTGTAAACTGATTTACCTTTGTTTCTATCTTTCCTCCAAAAGTCACTTGAAAAAAAGGCAACAACATGTTTTCATCTTTAAACATTCTCTATTCCCCACATAAGTATGCTGAAAGGTGATATATAAACTTCAGACATTGATAAAAAATGGAATGGAGAAATTGTTACTTGTTGTTGTATAGTTAGTAATTTTTCCCTCAGTAGCCATGTTTGAACAGAAAGTCCCAGCTCAGTTCTCCCATAGTAACCATAATGAACAATCTCTTATAGGCTGTTGTGAACTGCAAGGGAAACAGGAAAAAAAATCAGTCAAACACTACCGTTGTTGTTGCATAGAGTAATATTGTGCCACTCTCAAGATGTCAAATCACTAGCCTGAATTATGAGGGTTAGGGTTTTGAATGACTAGATGCAGTGGGATTACTCCTGAGTAAGGGTTGAGTTGGCTGCCGCTTATTTATTTATTTATCTATCTATCTATCTATCTATCTATCTATCTATCTATCTATCTATCTATCTATCTATCTATTTATTTATTTATTTATTTATTTATATCCCAGCTTTCTTTCTTAGCAAAACCCAAGGCGCTAACAACATTTAAAAACAACAATAAAATACCATTATAATCAATAATAAATACAATTAAAATACAATTAAACTATAGAAAAACAGGTTAAAAAAACAATAAAACCCAGGTTGAAAACAGACAGGCAACAATATAATAATATTACCCTCTAAAAGCCAGCAAACGTCTATTTAAATAAATGAGATTTAAGGCCTCGCCGGAAGGGTAACAATCAGGGGGCTTTCTTGGGGAGGGAGTTCCACAGAGTGGGTGCCAACACCAAGAAGGCCCTGTTCCTGGCTGCCATTTCTCTTTCCTCTTTCAGTGGTGGCACAACCAACAGGGCCCCCTCTGATGACCTCAGAGGGCAGACCGGATTCTATGGATGCATGTGGTCTCTCAAATATGCTGGTCCTAGGCAGTTTAGGGCTTTACACGTCATATTCAACACCTTGAATTGGGCCCAGAAATGAATGGTTAGCCAGTGTTATCGCCGGAGCAATGGCATGACAGAGTCAAACCACTGACCACCAGCAACCACACAAGCCCAGTTCAGCACTAGTTGTAACTTCCAGACCGTCTTCAAGGGCAGCCCCACATAGAGCATGTTGCAATAGTCTAGTCTTGATGTTATCTCCTTGATTTCCCCTCAACTTGAATCCTACAGAGTTGTGAAGAAGTGACTCAGGAAATGCCCCCATTATGATTCGTTTTTGAGACAATTTGCAGGGGGGCAGGGAATCTAGACTTGACTCAAGTCCAACTCAGATGGATTTGGCCATTAGTTCCTACTGTGGTAGTAGAATTAAAAATTAAATACACATTGAAATGAACACACGTTAAAAATTTTAAAAGATTGTTAAAAATAAAATATGCATTGAAATGAAAAGGGACTCACCTGAAATTGGCTTGTGATCCATCCAGTGGGTCACAACCCACTGATTGAGAAATACTGCAATAGTTGTAAAGAATTAGCAGAAGAGTTTTCATAAGACAGAGTGAACCTGTGTGAAAGAGAAATTAAAACTCTCAAGGAATATTCTGCATTCCAGGTTTGTGGGGGAAGAAAGTTCACCATATCCCCAGCATAATGAAAGTGGGGAATAATCTAGCCACAGTTTTGGGGTGTGGCAAAGTCTGGGAGAATTCCCACTGTGTAATATATGTCCCACGAAGTGCTAAACAGAAAAGAATGATGAAGCCATCAAGCTCCCTACTTCCTTCAAATTCTCACAACTCCAAAAACTGCCCTTGCAAGAAAAAGAAGCTACTGCCAGGATCATCAGGGCATCTGAGGAAGTACTTCTTCAGTGCCAGCAGCAGCACTGTCTGCAAATATTACATAGCAGTTGTCTGACTTCAACAGGCACCTGCCTTCCATTGCTAGTGTCCAGTGGATGATGCCAGGGTACTGGGAATCTTAGGTCAAAGCAATGCCCTGGGCTTTCCATGGCATTCTCCACTTGCTCTCTGAAGATGCATTAGGGACCACCAATCAGAGTCCATGAAAGGGGGGTACAGAGAATAATTTGTACCTGGCCCACAACAAGGCCATCGCCAGAATTGCAAACATGGGGGTGACAATTGTTTCAGAAAGGCAATTATGCCAAGTATCTATACTTGTGTATATCTATACAATATAACAATAATTTGCATAGAATAAGGCTACAATCCAGAGTAACTACAGGAGCATGTAAGAGACATTACATGAACTCGTAGTTACTGCACCACCTAGTTAAAACCTATGGGAAATTCATATTGCAATCCAGAGTAACTTGTTGTTACTCTGGAGCAAGGACTCCCCATAGTTACTCTGGATTGCACCCTTAGTACATCTCTGTATATTGTATGTGTTTGTTTACATAGTAATAACATGCAACTTATCTTTTCATTTTCCACACCAAAATGTTCATTTTGGCCCCCTATATCTAAGGTTTTTCATCCCCACCCCAGCATGAATGTCTTGCATTCAACTGACTCGAAAGCTAAGAAAAGGCCCTTATCTCATGTGGTCCCCTATATGTAAGGATTTTTCACCACCTCCAGCATTGATGACCTGCATTCAATGAACACTAAAAGCCAAGAAAAGGCCCCAGATGTGGTCCCTTCATGGTTCTCTGTCTGGAAAGACAGAGCAGGCAGCTGGCTTAGTTCTCCCTCTTATAATGCAAAAGGGGATCACTGATGGCTCCTTGGCAATCTTTAACCTGACCTGATTGGACCTGTAGTAGTGGTGAACAATCAGGGAACAAAAACCAAAACTGAGGACATGCATTTGAAAGATGAGAAGCTTAGAAAACCAGAAAAGTTCTGTGAAAAAATACTAGGAGGGGCAGGCTGCTGGCTCGGAGTGGGGCTAACAGCCATACTGGTCCCCCAGTTATGGCCCTGGCCCACAGTCAAAAAGAAAGACTAAGAAATGGCCCCAGAAATTTCATGTGCAAGGTGGTGCATGGGTGCTAATGTAGGTGCATGCCTTTAGCTTTTGTCATAAGCCATGTGCACCAGGCTGAGGAATACATCTTTAAGTGCTATTCAGGCATTTCAACCCCCCCACTTTCAAACTTAAAATTTGTCTGGTGCCAAACAGGATTATGACATCATGTGATGCCAGAGCTCCTGCCTGTCTACTTGCAAGTAAGTTCCATAGTGGTCATTGAGATTTACTTCCAGGGGAAGGAGTGCCGAATACCCAGTGCCAGTACCCAGTGCCAGATACCAAGATTGCAGTTCCCACCCTCTTGTGACCCCCCCAGCCCAAGGTCACAACCCCCAAGGTGGTTCTGACCCCCACTTTGCTTTGCCTTTAAGCATTGCCTTGAAGAGGCAGGTTTATCTTGACGTAGAAGGGTTTAAAAAGCAGCACCTGCCTAAATTCCCGCTTAAGCATTACGTTTGGCAATGCATAAAGGTACAGGAACTCTGTCCTCCATTGTATATGGTCAACCTGGAGTAAACCCATTGGGGCTGCCACAGTCTTCCCTTCCCTGCAGTAGTACAGCAGCAGTCCCTTAACTTGCACTGGATACAGTATAGCCTAGGGCAGGGCAAGTTAGGATTGTGCTGTAAATCCCAATGAATACAATGAGGCTTACTTCTGAGTAGATGTGTTTTGAATTGTACTGAAAGGCAGGGTAACCATGGCCAGGTCTATTTTCGCAAGGAAGGGCTGTAGTTGTATGAACACTGCTACATAGATGCTAAGTAGCAATGGACTTGTGCTCATAAGCAAGAACTTGGATGGGATTTCAGCATGGTCAAGTTCTTTACAGTTGTAAACTAAGGGCGCAATCCATAGTAACTACGGGGAGTCCTTGCTCCGGAGTAAAAACAGTTTACTCTGGATTGCAATATAAATTTCCCATAGGTTTTCACTAGGTGGTGCAGTAACTACGGGTGCACGTAATGTCTCTTACATGCTCCTGTAGTTACTCAGGATTTGGGGGTAAGATTGTAAGCATTTTAGAAAGTAAGAATTCCATGTCTGGAATCCTAAACATTGGATTGCAGGAGAAAGTGCCATTGAACTCAGTGGAGCTTCTGGGTGGGCAAGCATAGAATTTCGTTATGAATAAATGATAAGCAGCTATTACTTGTACTAGATACACAGGTTTACATTTATGCAGTGCAAACTTTTTGGAATTAATAGTAAGACTAATCTTGACAGGTAGGAACAAGTACAGACATGAAATGGGAATCTCTGTGTTGCTTATTCACAAATGGAAAATAGCTTGCAAATAAAAGCAAACCTGTGTGGTCCGTATGTGGCCTATACACTGCTTTATAGAGAAATGTCATAGCTCTTGACATTTTGACTAGAGTCCTACAAAGCCTCCATTATAGGCTTCCAGTCATTCAGAGATCTGAGAGCCTTTATTTTTACAACTGTGCAGAAGATCATATTCCACTGGAAATTATATTGATAGTTCTAAGTAAAGGTCTTCAAGTCCTTTATTTATACACCTCTGCTGCTTGTTCGCTATTTTATTCCAAACAAAGGTTCTATCTGCATTTGTTTGGAGTTGTAGAGAAACATCCTTATGGCAGATAAAATATTACATAATCATGAGGTCATTGTGTACACCGAGAATATTGTTGGTTCCCTCCCCTCCATGATTAGTATTTCTCATTTGAAACTCTCTCTCTCTCTCTCTCTCTCTCTCTCTCTCTCTCTCTCTCTCTCTCTCTCTCTCTCTCTCTGTCTTTCTCTCTCTCTCTCTCTCTCTTTCTCTTTCTCTTTCTCTCTCTCTCTCATATGTGTATGCCTGTGTTTTCCCTCTATGATGTAGTGTACCTCTTTTTAGGAGTGTATAATTCTGCGGCATTTTTGAAGCTATTATGTGTCAGAAAGCATAACAAAAATTATTACACACAAACAAATAATGGTCGACTTGGTGACATTCCCACAGCTGAAGAGTTTTAGCTCTGGTAAATGGAAATGAGAGCTGACTCCTACTAACACCTTATTGGTTCCTGTCATGTCATAATAATTTTATTGGCACTTGGAACAATCAATTTCATTAGTTTTGAGTTAAGAAAATTTACTTTTGTACCATAAAGCAGGTGTATTTTCTTTTTTTCTGGTTATGTGGCCATAATACCCGCACTGAAAAATTGGTTAGCATTGTACTCTCAATTTCAGAAGTTGTTTTTTGGGTTGCTTGGTCAGGAAAAAACTGATCTCAGGTTTCATTCATAACATTATGGATTACAGTACTTCTGTGTCCCAAATGCTTTAGGAGTCTCCAAACCCCAACGTAGTGGCCAGATACAGCCCTTGGCAAGCCTCAATGTGGCCCCCAGCAAGACTATTTGGCCCTTAGACAATCCTTGTAATCCACTCCAATACATTCTTATATTCCTTCAAATTTGAAATGTAAATTATTTTTCTGGCCCTCAACTCAGTGTCAGAGAGATGATGTGGCCCTCTTGCCAAAAAATTTGGAAACTCCTGCTTTAGAAGGTTGTCAGAAGTCTTTTCAGTAGACTTTCCAGTGACCTGGCCAGAACTATAGTCCTTCATAGTCATCCCTGAACTATATGGCCAGATGCGCCAATCCAGAACAAGTGGGCACTGCCACTACATGGGACAAACATGGATGAAGTTGCTCTCTTTGTTGCAGCATGATATCCTTATCTAATTCGTGCATGATCTCCCATCAGTCCATGGGGTTAGACATGATGCATACCCTAACTCCATGGGGTTAGACATGATGCATACCCTCTACTTCTGGAAGCTACACAGATTCTATGGTACTTGTTTCTTCCAGGTATTGCTAGGATCCTCAGAAGTGTTTCACATAGCTGGTTATGGTACCAGGCAGGACGCTGAGTCAATACAACTGCTGACTTGGAATAAGAGGGGCCTGAGCTCAGCCAGAAAAGTGAAGGGTTCTCACCCAAGCTCTCCTCCTGAGAGTCACTCCATTAGGTTAATTGGCTGAGCCCTCCCTTTTAGCAGGAAACAGCCAGGAAAAAAAAAATGCTGACCCTCCTGCTAGTGAGCAATCTCCTTTCATCACTGGCCAGACCCTTAAAAGCCTTCATTTCAAGTCATGCATTCTTGGTTGGTTCCTTGGTTTGTGTAGCCTAGATATAGCACTGGGGTTCCAAAGACAATGGACCACCATTGGTTCTAAAAAGGACACACAGATGGTGTCACCTATGTGGCCGTCAGTGAAATGACACCATTTCAGACCTTTTGGGAGTAACTGTGGATGGAGCTTGCACATGACCTGAACATGTTTACAATTGTTTGCATAAAACAGACATCTGAAGAAATGGGATCAAATTCTAGAAGAAAGTAATCAAATTCTAACAGTCGATGTGAAATAAAACTAGAAGCTTTCAATCTTAAGCATGCTAGCATATACCTCATACATTAGAGCCGGGGTTATACAATGAATTCTTTCACACAGCACATAATTCATCTAAGGGCGCAATCCAAACTGCATCTTGGACCAGCACAAGTCCCATGCTTGCTTACTAGTAAACATGGTTGTGGAGTTCACTTTCATTTTCAATGCATTTCAATGGAATCATCAGACACCTCCTCGTGGAGTGATTTGCGGGAGCTGCGTTCTTTGGATCAGGACAATTTTGATGTCTTTGGATTACTCTCATGATGCCCTTTCTGATGGACTATGGCACATCTGCCTACTCACAAGAAAAGCTATGATATGGGTCACTTTCACTTTCCATGGAGTTTAATGCATATTTTAGTTTTTTTCAGTTTTTGGGACATAACCTTTGATAGGAAAGTGCTATTTTCAAATGGATTTTTGCATTGGATTCTGCTCTTCAATACAAATCCGATGATATATGACATGATGGAATTTTCCGCCCCATCACAAAGTTGCGTTTTGGGGGTCCACAGTGCACATCACCCCATCTGGTGCAGACTACATCCCCCGCACTTCCCTAGTGACACCCCTGTTCACACCATTCTGAGAGGAGACTGGTGCACAGATGTGCGCTGTACTTCCCATGCTACTATGGGCTGCAAGAAGGGGTAGGTTTGCACTGGCCAACCTCAGCTAATGCAGGGTCTGGTGGGGCTTGAGAAGGGCAGGTGTTCCCAGGTGTGGGAGAGCAAGGAGTGAGATTTGGGGCCAGGCTCTGGCACTTGCCAGATCCTAACCCTCTTCCCAGGCAGCCTAGACCACCCCAGGTTGCTTGGTTGCTGTCCACTTCCTGAGGGGAGCAGTTGCTCTCCCTGTGATAAGGGGAAAAGTTTTTCCTTGCCTTGGGGTGGAACAAGCCGCCCAAAACATGTGTGGGATACATTTCAGCCATGCCAACCTGCCTGTTCCAGCACAAGTTAGGATTGTGCTGCATAGCCTTCACTATAGATGTGGTGATAAAACCACAAGTTTTCAATGGGAAAAATTTATGGTGGACACATCTGTTACTGGTTACTAGTTATGTGCTACTCCAAGAGTCATGTGCAGTGTTGCTCTGAATACCTGTGGAAGGGGAGCAATAGGAAGAGAGAGTTATACCTTCAACTCCTGCTTTGTGAGCTGCCCAAAGGCATCTGATAAGGAAGCAGGATGCTGGACTAGATGGCCTTTAGCCAAAATCTGACCTTGTTCTTATACTATGAACTCAATAAGACTTATTTCCCAATAAACATGTTTAGGATTGTGCTGAGTATACTTTACAAAGAACAGAAGAAAGAACTGAATCAAATTTAATTAAAATGAACATGCAGCGTGGATCAGAGCTCCACTCTGATGGAAAGCCCATTGTTTAGAAAACTCTGGTGATATGAGAACCATTAAAATCCTTATTTAGCAGACTGAATAAACAAATCAAACATCTTTATAATTTGCTCTTGCCTTTCACTTGAGGGTTTTTTCCCCTCTCCCAACAACCCTTGTACATTTTATTGGCAATTCATTACAGTCAGCGGAAGACACCAAAGCCTTAGCAACAAGATCTTGTGATGTGCAAACAAAATGCATTTAATTTGACTCCATGTATTACAAGCATTATAATCCCTCTTCTGATTTCAACATGATCGACTAATCTCATCTGCTCAGAGGGATAAGCCTTGTCTCGGCCATGATGACAGGCTTAGAGAATGATAAAAATTAGGGCATTCTCATAGATTATATACTGTAACAACAGATAAAGCTTATGAATAAAGAATTGACTACAGGTGGTTATTTGTAGAAACAGACAAGATTAAAGGGTTAATGTTAGCGAGGTACAATGTCATTTGGAGTTAAATCATGGATACACACAAATATGGAAAAATCTTCCTCACCTGTGTAAACACTAAAGGAGATGAAACAGCTACCATTTTTACAGATGTTTGTAACTGGTTGCATTAGGATATGGAATAAGTAAAGGTGACCGCAGTGAAAGAGGATAGCCTTTGTGGATGCTTGAATAAGTTACATTTGGTGAACTGTTCATGCAGTTTAGATCTAGAGACATAAAAATGAAATGCATCGGGAGGGGAAGAGAAATGCTGTTTCATTTTTCTAACTGTATGGACGTGTTAATGCACTGCTCCAAACCGATGATTTTCCCCCCTTCTGTGTGTTTGCAGCTAGATGAGTTTAGTGCATTTGATTAGCCGATTGGATCCATAAAGATGTTTTATAGCAGCAAGAAAGGATATGCCTGAATGAGAAGGAAGAATTTTCTAACCAACAAGAAGAACTCCTTTATGGACACATTTTCTTCCAAGAAATGGGAATGGTTGGTGATTAACTATAAGCGCATCACTGAAAATGTACTGAAATATAAACAATAAAAAATATAAAGATGGTGAACATAGCTATATGTTTGTGAGTGAGAGGTCTGTTTAAACCTGCCTGGAAAACACACAAGGAATATCCTTTATTTTACTTGTACACAAATTAGGGCAGACTGACAAGTAAACACCACAGGTACCTGGTTACATTACCCGGATGTACCATTTCAGCACAAGATGTGTTCCAGCAACTGCAATACAGTTTCTGCTGTTTGAAAGAAACATTGTTAAGAAGAGGTGCCTCCAATGTTGGAAGAAAGTAGTGTCATCTGCTGATTTATGCCTACCTGGACTTACTTACCTGTTGCCATCCTTCCTGGTAAGATGGAGAGCCCTGAGATAATGTCCACCCCATCCCCACCCCAAGAAATATTATCTGAATCTTAAACAATTTAGGCCAGCACAACTCACCCATCTCCCTGTTCTTGCAATGGTGTGGGGAGACTGGCACATATCTGTGCTCTGGCCATTAGGATTGGCACAGAAGTGCCTTATGGAACTTTGTGACATCCCCAGGCCAGTATGGGTCAGCTTAACCAGGAGTTCGGAGTGCACTATCATTTTCTCCAAACTTATTTTTTCTACATCCACATCTTTTCCTTCCTCCATGTTCTGCTTTATCCCCAAGGGCCTTGTTGCCTCCAAGTGGCTAGAGCTAAGCAGCACAAGTGTCAATCTAAGGCCCTGGTGCCATTTCTGAGCAAAGGGCCACTACTGACACCATACCTTCTTTCCTTCAGCGTTTTTGCACATTCCTATTTCAACTACTGATCCATACTTGATAATACACAAATTGATGACCAGAAACTTACAGTTGCTGGGCTTTCTCAGCCAGCCACTACCTTCCTGCCTGCCTTGCCATCCCTATAAGGCTGGCAGTCATAAGGCATTTTAATACAGCCTTCCTTTTCATGCCATTATTCTTTTTGTTTTTTCCAAGTACCCCTAAATGTCCTGGAAACTACCCTTGAGTACAGGTATGCACTACACCCATTGCAATCTAAGACCTTGGTGTTAATTCCATGCTTACCTGTCTAAGGATTGGGGAATGAACTCCATGAATGTACATATATTGACTTCATTTTGTGTAACTGACCTTAAGGCACAATCCTAACTATTTTAGGCTGGCACAACTCACCCGATCCCTGTTCCTGAGGTGGTGTGGGGAGCCCAGTATATGTCTGTACATATTCACGCCCCAGGAGAGGTTCACTTTTGCAACATGGGACTTGTGCTGCGATTTATGCTGGTTTGAGGATTAGGATTGCAGCCTGAGTTTTGCCTGGCATGGGACATTTCTTAGGTACTCACTCAAATCTCATATAAAATCTTTGAAGTGAATTCCTTGGTACCTAAAGAATTAATAGTTGTATTGTATCATAAGTATTAAAAGACTGCAGACCACTTCATCAGATGCATGTAGTATAATCCTCAGTTGGTTGGTTTCTACACCAGCACATCATTATGAAGATTAAAAAAGCCCCAAACAAGAAGTGTCAAATGCAAGAAGGAAAGCTATGGGCCTACGCTGTAATCCTAACTCCCACTTAGGTCAGCATAGGTCCTGTGATGGTCCCATGATGGCCTGGGGATATCAGAAGAGTGACATAAGGCACTTCTGCCCCATTCTTGGGGCACTCCTTGGAGGTTATGCCTGTGCACAGGTATGTGCTGACCTCGCCATGCCACTGTGGGAAGTTATGCCCAGTAAGGTTTGTCAGCCTAAACTGGTTGTGACTGCGACCCTATTCTTGCAACAAGTTTTAAAGGATACTAGATAAGCAAGATGATAATTTCCTATAGTAGTAAATGATAATTTGCAATAGCTGTAATTGGTGATAACTGCATCTTCCTAGCATGGAACATTGAATCAGTATTGAATCTTCAGCTTTGTAACTGTGTTGATCAACGTTATTATTAGTTCAAATAATCTTTTCATTACTTTAAAAGTAGAATCACCCGTCTGTATTTCATCAAATGGACTGAGAACGAACATGCTGGTATGTGAATAAATCATCTTAGCTAACAGAGTATCGCAAGGCAGAAGGAACATGTGTTTTGTAATCAATTGCTCTGCCATTCCACATGGACTCGAAAAGCAAAAGCAGCATTGACCTTTGTGGTGTTTGGAAACCTAAATGTTAAGATGCGTTTGTCCTTTCCAAACAAAGAAATTTGTTCATGTTTAGAAATTTGGACTTAATTCCTGCTCAAGTCCATAATCTTCTGTGAGCAGATTTATGGACAGTAACTGCCTGCATAAGGAGGTATGAGATCATTCTACCTGAACCTTATGTCATACTAAGGAGCAAGCTGGTGAGAAAGAAATAACACCATCATGTTTCCCTAGATACTCTGGTCCAACCTTCACCTATGGCAGTATTTCATTGGCTAGTGTCAAGGCTCCTGTGCCTTTAAAACGGTCAGGGCTCCTATCCCTTTAAGAGGAAGAAATTCAACAATTATTTTTCCAGCATTGAGATAAAGTGATGGGAGGAATTTCAGCTGTTGAATTTCTGCCTGTTCTGCTACAGAGCAGAAATCATCCTAGCAGCAATTATGCGAGGAAAAAGAAATAGCCCCCAAATCCAGAGTAACTACAGGAGCACGTTAGAGACTTTACGTGCACCCATGGTTATTGCACCACCTAGAGAAAACCTATGGAAAATTCATATTGGAATCCAGAGTAAATTGTTCTTACACCGGAGCAAGGACTCCCCATAGTTACTCTGGATTTTGCCCTAAATCTTTCAAATGTAATTTTGTTCCATTGTATGTTGTATTTTCTTCCATTGTATATTGCAATTTGTATCGGATTCCATTTTAACTTTATTTTAACCTGCACTGAAGATCACTTAAATGGGACCAAAAAAGAAGAAAAATTTAAATAGATGCAGATATAAATACACGATAAGTCTAACAGCACAATCCAGAGTAACTACGGGAGCCCTTGCGTCAATGCAAAAAAAATTTACTCTGTATTGCTCTATGCATTTACCATAGGTGGCGCTGTAATTATGTTGACTTCGATGTCTTTTACGTCGATGCAAGAGCTTCCGTAGTTACTCTGGATGATCAAATAATTGGAGCAGTATAGCTTCAAATAAGCTGATTTTGAGCAATATTTTACTTAAATAAATTTTTAAAAAAATTTAAAAAAACTTTTGCTGGAGAGAAAAAGGGAGGAGAATGGGTGTAGAAAGATGTGCTATTCTCTTCCTGCTATTTTTGGTCAAACATTATGGGACATTATTCCAAACATTATAGGAAAAGTGAAAAGATATTTTTGAATACAACTGAAAATTTTATTTTGCCCATAAAAGACTTCTGTTGAGAGGAAAAAGAAAATGAGGATGTCTAGGGAACCATCCTGTGTTTGCAGCAGAAAAACTCCAAAAATGTTTAGGTCTGTTTTGCCCTGTGCACTGGCAGAAAAAGGTTGTATTTCCTTTTTCAGTGCCTATAATCTTTTTAGAACCTTCTCTTTATTGAGCCCATAAATATCACAGAGGAGCAACAAATCATGTTCGTCTGCAGAAACTCCATCAAGGAAGTTTCAGAGTAAATGATGCTGAAAAGTTGATGTTCCTGACATTAGACACTTGACTAACCTCATGATAGTTTCCCTGATATACTAAATATTTGATCTAAGGGTCAGTCCTCTGCACACACAAACACATATACAAAGCTCACAACATGCTTGGCTCCCAAACAATACTCTTTGATCTGTTGCTGAGAGTTGATTATTATTGATCAATTATTAAGTAGCTTATTCATTTTCTCTCTGTGATGACATTTTGAAGTCAAGGTGCCATTTAAAAAAAATATGGAATATCTTTTCAAGAAGTAAACCTCATATGTGGTGGTCTTAGCTGATAAAAGGAGTTTAAAAATGATAAAAGGATAAAAATGGAGTTGCCATTTTCAAATTTCCTCCCATATCTCCATATCTATAACTAAAACAATATAAATTAGAACAATGAACCCCAGCTTTTTTAAATTAGTATATCTTGCAGTCTTAAGAGCACAATCTTATGCATGTCTATTCAGAAGTAAGCCCCATTGTGTGGTTGACTAATTAAAGCCAGTCCCCCTAACTCAGAGCCAGCATATTGGCCACCTAGGTGAGGTCTAGAAATTGGCATCTTCCACATGCACATCAACACACCTTGCCTCCAAGAATTGGACAAGGAACCAGGGTGACCATATGACTGGATTTTTCCAGATTTGTCCTCTTTTTTAGTTTTCTGTCTGAGTGTCCTCCAAAAGGGTTTCACTGTCCTCCGTTTTGGCTTCATTTTGGAACTCTGCAATTGTGTGCAGTACCCCATCATGTCATATGTTGTTGGATTTGAATTGAAGAGCAAAAGCTAATGCAAAAATCAATTTTGAAATATCTCCTTACAAAAAGTTATGGCCAAAAAACAAAAAAATAAAAAATATGCATTGAGTTCTATGGGAAAGTGAAAGTACCCAATATCGTGGTGTTCCTCATGAGTAGGCAAATGTGTCATTGTCTGCCAAAAAGGCCAGGCTGACAGGAAACCTCGACCTTATCCTCCTTTTTAGGTTTGGGCATCTGGACACCTTGCCAGGAACAAAGCTGTAGTTTGCTTAGGACAACTGCTGCACTGTAAAGGTATGATGAGAAGACAGGTTACAATCCAGAGTAACTACGGGACCTTTTACGCCGATGTAGATATGGTGCCACCTATGGAAAACCTATGGGAAATGCATAGATCAATCCAGAGTGCCTCTTAGGGGTTCCCGTTGTTACTCTGGATTGTACAGATAGTCTAAAACACTATTATGTTCCTCTGAGTGTGTTACTGGAGCAAAGGATGATTGCCTTTTTATGCATCTTTATAGTATGGCTGGTGCTGTAGGCAAATCTATAATTCTACAGATAAGAGAACCATTGATTTGTGCATTGGGACTGGGTGGTAGCTCAATGGTAGAGCACATGTTTTTCATGCAGAAGGTTTCATGCACATTGTACAGGTGACCTCTTTAGATAGCACAAAGAAAAAATTTTGTCAACAAGACTGAGCTAGACCAGGGTGGTCCAACTTCACGTGGGAGACCACATGACCCTGATGTCATCTCAGGGTCTAGACATCTAGATGTCTAGTGACATCTAGACACAGAAGTAATTGGCAATCATCGCCACTTACTTCCAGGTTCTGAGCCACCAGCGTTACTCAGAAGAAGGCAGAGGCCTCTGTGGATACCATGCTGGCTTCACTTTCTCCAAAGGAGAAGCCAAAATGGAATGACAGGGAGATTGCACTGAAGTGGGAGGAGTTGGTAAGTGGTGGTTGTGGCATAGCTTTAGAGGTGCACCAAATATCTTATGAGGCCTGCTTCTGTGTTGTATTAAGCTGGATGAGCCAATGGGTGGACTCTACATATAGTAAGGAAGCCTCCAAAGTTCCTATAAGCCTTTACCTGTACGTCCTTGCATTGACTGTACTGTGTTTCTTGGGAAATGGTTAAAGATTTTGGATGCCATGTGATAAACATATTCCAAGTGAATCTAAATTCATGTCTCCAAGCATGAACTGCAACCCAGATGTTCTCCAGAGGAAGAGACCCCCTCCACCTCTTTTTTGTTTTTAGTTGTCTTTTTGTCTGGGATACTGGCCAAATTAATTGGCCCCACTGAAAATGTTGTCTTAAATTCTGGTTCTATGCACAAATTATCGGCATATTTTAATCATACCAATGCATTATTACGAATTACTAGTTAAAATTAAATTGTGTTGAAAATTTGCTTTAGACTAAAATGTAGAAAGTCAGTTGCAGTGCCAATATTACATGAAAAGCAAAATATCATCAGAGTGGAACAAGAAGGTTTATCGGTCCGTGCCAAGTATATAGCTACAAGCACATGTGCTTGGCACCTGGGGCCATCAGCCCAAGTGCCAGCATAATTACCAACACAATGTCACTGAAAATATTCAAGTCATTGGAGTGGGGAGGGGGGAATTCATCATTGTTACAGCCATTAAGTAAGAATATTAGGTTTTACACAGATCACAGCATAGTTTTATGCAGCTGCTGGGATTGCTGATAATATTCTTTGGGCAAAATCCAGAGTAACTACGGGGAGTCCTTGCTCTGGAGTAAGAACAAGTTATTCTGGATTGCAGTATGAATTTTCCATAGGTTTTCACTAGGTGGTGCAGTAAGTACAGGTGCACTTAATGTCTCGTACGTGCTCCCATAGTTACTCTGGATTGTGCCCTTTGTCCAAATTTTGTTCACCCATATCAGCCTTGCTCCCATTTCAGAGAGAGGGAAAATAAAAGATTCAAAATTATCCTGATTCTCAACCTGTAAGGTTGTCACTAGTGCTTTTTCCATACCGTTTGGAAAGATATCAGTGGGATACAACCTAACCTGAATTCTAAAACAATACAAATATCTCAAATGTATATAACTGTGATAATATAGCAACTTAGAGGCCTGTCCTCGGGCAGAAGCACTGAGGTTTCACTGATGCCACTTGTCCAACTGCTGCAGAAAGCTCTGTAAAGCATCTTCATCACCACCCTTGGGTCCAGCATCAGTCAGCATGGGCCCATGGTGCCAAAGGATGAATGGCAAGAGCTCCTGGCAGTTAGTTCTACCACCCGCTGGTAATAGGCCTTTCTGGCTAAGAGTAGACTGAGAAGGGGGAAAGACTGGGCAGGGGATAGGGGAGGGGAAGAGTGACCTAGGTTTGGGGTAGAGTTGGCAGTAGGGTCTGCTGCCATATCCTAAACCCTCTCCTAAACCTGACAAGGATCTTCTTGATTCTGCAAATCTGGGTGCAGAATAAGAGGCTACTGCTCAATAGGAGATACTCAGTAGTGGGTGCAAATCCAAGGAGACACTTTTGGGGGTTGTCTAGCTGCTACATATGGTAAATGGAAGATTTGTTCCCTTACCCCATGGAGATCTGGCACTGTTCCCTGCTCCACTGAATGCAGCAGTTGCCATTTTATTGCTACTGCAGCCAAGGTGACCATATGACTGGATTTTTCTGGTTTTGTCCTCTTTATTAGACTTCTGTCCGCGTGTCCTCCAAAAGGGCTTCATTGTCCTCCATTTTGGAATTTTGCAATGAAGTGCCCCACCATGTCATATGTTTTTGGATTTGTATTAAAGAGCAGAATCCAATGCAAAAATTGGTTTTGAAATATCTCCTTCCTATCAAAAGTTATGGCCAAAAACCTAAAACTTAAAAATATGCATTGAGCTCTATGGGAAAGTGAAAATGCCCAATATCGTACCTTTATTCATGAGTAGGAAACTATGCCATTGTCTGTCAGAAAGACCAGACTGGGAGAAATCTAAGACCTTGTCCTCCTTTTGAGCCCAGTAGCCCTGGGCAAAAGAGAAGCATAGGACTGGGCTGTTAATTCACTATCCAAGCACTGTACTTACTATATTGCAGACTTGCTCTTTGATACCTTTGGGTGCTTAGGATGAAACATTAGTCCCTGCATCAGTTGCATGATTGACTGGTTTGAGCAATTTTACAGCATGTAAAACTGTATCTTGCTCTCCTAACAGGGCACAAAGCATGCCTTCAAGTGGGTGTTCCTCTTTATTTAGCAGGGGAAAAG
The DNA here is from genome assembly GCA_030015325.1 of Cryptoblepharus egeriae. NCBI lineage: Eukaryota > Metazoa > Chordata > Lepidosauria > Squamata > Scincidae > Cryptoblepharus > Cryptoblepharus egeriae. The sequence continues at coordinate 58,430,659 of JAREYC010000003.1, read as the reverse complement.
TATCTGGCTCTTCACCCCAGCACAGTCTTTACCATGGCATCTGCTGGTGTTCTTTTGCAAATTTTTAGATTTTGATCCCTTTTGGAGACAGGGAGCCCTAAGTTATTTTATTTTCTCTTTATATTGCTTTGTGATCTTTCCGTTGAAAAGTGGTATATAAATACTCTTGATTGACTGACTGATTGTATGCTCAGGTTATGAGGATAATGTCCGCACTGCTCATTTGCATGCACACATATCTATTCCTACACGTGTAATGTGCACACACAATAAATCCATTTGACTCAGTTTGGTGGGATTATCAATGCTTGTACAGTGAGAGGTTAAATTTAGCAGTGTCTGACAGTTTTGGGATTGCTGACATGGACAGTGGTGTGAACAATCTCAAAGTGCTTCAAAATTAGATTAGAAGGAACCACAAGGCTGAGCTATTCAAAGGTGATAAAAACACATTGATGCAGCAACCCCTGAAACAATTTGTGCTACATCCCGCATGGGAATTTTGAATGCAGAAGTCTCCTTGGGGTAACAGCACATGAGTTGACACTGTAAAATTAAAGTTTTATGCAGCTGAGTTCTGAGTAGACCCATGAGTACAGTGAGAGTTTGCCCTTGGGCAAGGAAACAAATGTTCCCTTATGCTGAGGAGACCCCCAGAACTAGCTCTTCTCCCCACAGGATGCAGTGTGTGGTTCGGTGGTTAAGTGGCATGGGTGCATCAGCAAGGGAGATTTAGGAAGGATTCAGCTGCAATATGTACAGGTCTAACCTAATTATACAGATTTTTTAATACACAGGTTTGACTCAACACAAAATTGCCACTGCAAATCACAGTTTTAAAAACTTCTTTTCTCATGTATTCCATTCTTCAACTGAGCTGGGCAAAGGCAGGAGGTCTTTTGCATTTTGAACTGCTAACTGCCTCTCTAATGCAGTAAGATAAAACTGTTTTGTACAATTGTAAAGGGATGCACTTTTTATTGTTTTAAAAATGGTTTTTATTTAAGACATTTTTAATATCAGCAGGGATTCCCAGAATCAAACTCCTGTAGATTTTGAAGCACAATCTTATTTCATTAGGAGCAACGGGGGAGCAAAAAACCTGGAAGTGGGTCTTTAAATATATTTTTCCATGGTTTTTTTTAATCTACTGATTTTTTTAAGCCATAGGAGGTTCCAGAATGGAACCCTAATGGATAACAAGGGACACCTGTATTATTATACTTTTTCAGAGTTTGGTATGTAGATTATCTGGAAGACTCAAAACTCAATCCTAAACCCTGATTAGGCCAGCACAATGCCTGTGCTGGCCTTGAGGTGTCACAAAAGTGCTGTAAGGTACTTTTGTGCTACTCTTGGTGGAGGGGTTATATCAGTATACGGACATGTATGCCACCTGGGAATGGGGGACAGGTGAGTTGCGCTGGTCTAAATTGGTTAGGATTGCTCCCACAGTTGTTCAAAGTGAGCTATTGCAGGTGATCATCTTCCTCCAACAAAATCCTGAGAATGAACTCTCCAGTTATAGAAATAAAATGAGAATTCTTATTATGGAATGCAGAAGTTCGATTATATAACCCCCATCCCATGTGACTATTAGAAGAATAAATGTGACGTCGACACAGTTTGACAATCAAAATGCAATTATTTAAAAATGAAAAAAATATCCAAACACCCAGATCAAACACCACAAATTAAATTGCTGATTGGATAGAGAAGATTTGCCCTGACTTTACCAGGAGATAAATGTGACATCTGAAAGCAGCCTCAGGCATTTCTTGATGTTTCCCTGGGGAGAGAGTGGCTGCATGCTGCCTCCTTCTCAGTTTATCTCTGGCTCGATCTGCCCTGACACAGGAACGCAGCCCTGCAGCTCAGTGAACTACACTCGGGGTCAAGAAACCAACACTTGTGCTGCTGAATGCGTCAGAGTCCAATCAAGGGGAGGAGGAAAGGTGGGGGGGAATCATTCAATGTGCCTCACAGCTGTTCTGAGCCCATTATCTGTTCTTTCTCCATATCAATTTCATAATCTTTTCTATTTTAAATATTTGAGCGTTTCCGAAATTAAGACAAACAAGCAGCTTTCTGCTTCAATTAGTTTAAACACAAAGTTCTCATAAAAATCTTATTCCATTGTACAAGGATATTTAGGGACAGGGCAAGCTTTTGTTTGTGTGTGTGTGTGTGTGTGTGTGTGTGTGTGTGTGTGTGTGAGAGAGAGAGAGAGAGAGAGAGAGAGAGAGAGAGAGAGAGAGAGAGTTTTTGGCTGTAGGCTCTCCTGCAATCACATTTACTTGGCTTAAGCATGACAGTAAAGTACATTAGTGCTAATTATAAACATGAAATCCTATTTTGTCATCTTTCAGATGAAATAAGCATTCACTTAGTACAAGAGGACAATAAATGAAGTCAGTATGCGGGCTGGTACAATGGTTATCTGATTAAGAGTTTAGTCCCATAAAGTTCTTTCAGAGAAAGTGACCAGTTTTGCAGGACTTGCAAAGTTCAGAACTTCTTCTTTTACTACTACTACTACTACTACTACTACTACTACTACTACTACTACTACTACTACTACTACTACACAGATTGAACCTTCCCATTCACAACAGAAGAGGCATTCTGTCACTAAAGTGCCAAAAAGCGCTTTGTGACAGCACTTCTCACCAGCTGGAGCCTTCCTGTGTTGCACTGACATTTGCAGGGATACCCGCTGGACCACATAAGTCTGGTGCAGGAGTGAGAGAGGGCAGGGGAGGGTAGCAATGGGGTTCGGCAGATCAGTCCTGGGAGAGGCAGGATTGGTGGCACCAGCACACAACATATCCTTTTTACCTTTACTGGGTGCACAGACCAACTTGGACTTATGCCGGAACCCCCGAGCCATTTTATGGGCATGCAAGTGTATGTACGTGGAATTGGTACTGTAGTAGGAGTTTTGTCCTGTTTCAGCCCCCCTCCGTGTGCGACTTACAAAGAAAATTGTACAGCTACACAACCTTGTGTTGTAACACATTTGTCATATGTGCTATTTGGCACTGGGAGTAACAGAATCAAAGCAAAGGAGCATGAGCCAGTTCCCATTGCAGTAAAGATAGGCTCTCTGTTTTTCCCAACCTCTAACACTTTATGGTCAGTCCCTCACCCTTTTGCAAA
>JAREYC010000003.1:58345000-58422500 GCA_030015325.1 Cryptoblepharus egeriae | reverse complement strand
AGATCATGAATCACTTGCAATTAATTACAAGCCAACCATAAACCAGGAGTTCAAATAGCATTTGCATTCTAAGTTTAGCAATGTATCATTTGCTTCTAAAATGTCATGCATCTTGAGTATTATACGTAGCTATTTCTGGACCTCTGATAAAAGTTCACTGTTTGACTTGATGTGGTCTCTCCTTTTTAGATAAGGAATGATGGTGAATTTGGTTTCTGCTTCAGGATTGGAGCCAGGGTGGACTGGCTGCTCTAACCAGGTGGTGTCAGTTACTCAGAATACACACTCCAGTCTTGCTTTGAGACTCGTAACTATAATCACAAGGGGGGGGGGGAATCCTGCATTATTTAATTTACTCACGTATTTATTTGAACGTAAATGGTAACAATCCTTAAACATAGCCATAATTATTTCAATTAAAATATAAAAGACTAAATCCCCACCTAATTAAAATGATTTTTACAATACTTCTGAAAGACACTAGGTCTTTGGTGACTGTAAAAAGAGGTTTACAGTTTGTCTTAACAATACCAGTGAAAGCTCAGATTTCTCAGGATACAAATTACAAACACATGCAGTCCGCCCCTAGCATGCAAGTAAAGACTGAACCAAGAGTGATCACACAATTGTGCAATTGCACTTTTACTATAGTGTTTTAGCATTCTAATTTTTTGCCTTCTGGTTGTAGTTCTATACATCAGAGATGACAAACCTACAGTATTTCATACAGCGGGCCGAACAGCATTCATGACCTGATGGGTCACGAGTAAGCAGGCTGTTGGTCATGAGTAAGATGACTCGTGTCTTCAGTAAGCAGGAAGTGATGTCATTAAGCAGATGATAGCCAGAAAAAGCTTGGCACAGAGCTGGGAATGGGCATCCTCTACCTCAAATGGGCTCAGAGGCCTCTCCAGAGGGAGAGAGTGCAGAGGTGCATGCAATGGACCCAACCCAATGATTGATAAGTAAATTCACAGATATGGGATTTGGAATCCATGGATGTTGAGCCCCCCTGTATGAAGAAAAGGAAGAAACAAGGTAGAAGAGAAATCACAGTAGAAGTTCTGTGATTCAATATCTATATTCTAATAAAGACAATATTTAATCACTTAAATATTTAAGCAATGCCTAAGCCATCAATTTTCTTTTGTTTAATTGCAGAGATATGCCTGTGTGGGGCATAAAATATGTTTGAAATATGAGCTGCATGTTTGCTTTCAAATAATAGAAGCCTCACAGGTCTGTTTTGAGAAGACTGTACCTAAAGAGAGATAAGGCATGCAAAAACCTCATTTTTATTTTGTTTTCTCCAGAAATTAGGAAATGGTTCTTTCAAAGGCAGCAATGCCTCAGGCATAATTGCATATTTAATTAAATATCTGGCACGGCTGAAAGGTTGTAACATTTTCTTTTTCAAGAAACTTCAGGTAAATAACAGAAAACAACAAAAAATGTGCATTTAACACAAAAGACCAAGGTTTACTATTTTAAAGTTATACAGGTCTCTCACTTTCTGAAAGTTTGTTTTCTGACAGTTCCATTCTTTTAACACCTTTTAGTTATACCCAGAACTCATTCAATCAAAACATGCTCTACTCTTTCAACCATTCTCTGCTGGACTAAAGGCTAAAATTGCTTTTCCTAATGTTGATTTGCATATGACATGGTGATGATTTCCAGGTTTGCCATAAGACTCTTCCACAAAATCAGGACAGGGCCCTCTGTCCCATTTGCCAGTATGTGAAAACAACCCCCCAAAATCAGGATTGTCCCTGTTTTTCAGGACATATGGCAACCCTACTTATTCTCTCTTCTTTTACCTGTTCACATGTGCATTGACATGCATGAACCACTACCGCTGTCTCCTACTAGTCTGCCTTGCCTTTTAAGGGCAGTCAAGTGCCCTCCTGAAAATCCTGCCATTACCTTTACTTCCACTTTACTTTCATTTTGCAATGGTGTGCAGTACCCCATCAGGTCATATGTCATTGGATTCGTATTGAAGAGCAGAATCCAGAGCAAAAGTCAGTTTTGAAATATCTCCTTCCTATAAAACGTTATGGTCAAAAAAATAAAAATAAAATGTATTCATTGAGCTCTATGGGAAAGTGAAAGTGCCCAATATTGTGGCTTTACTCGTGAGTAGGCAAACGTGCTAGAAAGGCCAGGCTGAGAGGAATCCAAGACCTTGTCCTCCTTTTGTGGTTTGGGCATCTGGTCATCCTGTGCAATCCTAAACTCCAGTTAAGCCGGCATAAGCCCTGGCATGAGTCCTGTGTTGACCTTGGAGTTTCACAAAAGTACTAGCAAGTACTTCCACTTCGGGGAATGGGGTGTGAGGGGGGTAGGCCAGGGAACAGGCATACACTGATCACCCCACCCCATCATGGGAAGATTATGCCAGTTGAGTTAGGCTGGCCTAAATTTGTTAGGATTTTGCCCTTAAGTATTTTACAAGCTTTTCAATTTTTGAAAAGAAATGTTAATACAGGACATTAATGAGTGCTGTTCTTCACATTGCATTAAAGAAGACAGAAAGTAAAACCTGGTAAACCAGGATTAATGCTGCTTTGATGGTTTTAAAACACTGTTGTAACTTTCAGTTTGAGTTTTATCCTCTTACCACCACATGGAAGGGTTGTTTAAATCATTTTGGTAGGACAAACATTGGCTAAACTCTTCAGTATTTCACCTGAACTAAGCAGTAAATCAGTTTAAAACCAGTTTCTTAAACTGAATTGAAAATTGGGTTGTAAGAGCAATTGATGCAACACTTTCATCCATGGCTGGTCATTGTTCTGTCTATACTCCATTGTTCTCCATGTGCCTTTGGAGTCATTGTCTGGATATTCCATTAAAGGATACAAACCACCATTTGTGCCATTTTGAAAACCACTTTAAAATTACTTGTTTGGTAAGAATCTATGCTAACTGGGAAAAGAAGAACTTATATTTAGGGGAGGGGAACAACTGCCCCCTTTCACCCACATGTCTTTTCCAGTGACTATTTCTGGTGGCTACTGTGCATTTTTTTTAGATTGTAAGCCCTTTGGATACAGAGTACTATTTATTGATTCATTTTGTTATGTCACCACTTTGTGAATTACTCCTATTGAAACATGGTATATAAATATTATTAATAACTTGCAAAAAGCATACCTGCGTTGCGGGAGTAACATTTCCCCATACGCCATCCCCCCATGGTGCATAAACACCCCATGTGCATCAACACCCCATGAGCATCAGTCCCTTGTGCGCATCAGTCCCTTGTGTGCAAGTTTCCCCTGTGCGCCTCTTCCCCATGTGCAATTTTCCCCCATGACTGTTCCCATGACCATCATTAAGACAAGGCATTGCAACCATTCCACATCACACTCAGACATGGCACTGCTGAGATGGGAGGGGTTTGGATCACTATATAAATGTCTCAAAGTTAAATACTTTCAAGGCAGGGTGAGGAGCTTCTTAATGCCCCAAAACTTTGTATGATGCTATTCAGGAAGGCTGTCCTTGCTAAACATCTTATTTTAATTAAAAACCTTATTTCTAGCAATTTTTCAGAAGTTATTTCCTTGTGCAGTTCGCAAAGCATGATGGGTTTCTCATATGCAAATGAGGCAGCCTCTCTGGGGATGGTGTTTTTTTTTTTAATCAGGCACTTTGATAGACAGCTTTACAAAGGGGTCCTTGAGCGGGAATAGAGAAGTCAGAGCTACTGAGAAAGGTCTGTAGGTGAGTAGGAGTGTAGGTGAGCATCTGAGTGTTGTGAGGATGCGTCCTCCAGGGCTTTTGGTGGGGGCCATGCCTGCCTGCCTCCCTGGGTGCCTTTGCAGCCCAGTACTAGGCATGGAGAACTATTCAGTACTACCCAGTACTACTCATGAGTAAGCCACACTGTATAGTAGAGGACTGCAGCCTGTGGCCACAATGCTAGCCACACTTTCCTGGGAGCAATTCCCATTGACTATCATGGATTAGGATTTGAGGCTGCTTTCCCATCCATCTTTCCTGAGAGTAAGCCCACTGACTATAATGGGACTTACTTCTGAGGAGATTGGCAGAGGCTTGCTTGGATCTCTCCCTACAGCCCTGTTCCTCCAGCCCTGTCTACTTTCCTGAGAGTAAGCCCACTGTCTATAATGGGACTTTCTACTGAGTAGAAATGGTTAGGACTGGGCTCTGAGGCTGCAATCCTATCCACACTTACATGGGAGTAAGCCCCACTGACTAGAATGAGACTTACTTCTAAGTAAGCCTGCATAGGATTGGTCTGTAAGGCTAAAATCCTGACCACACAGTCCTGGGAGTAAGCCCCATTGACGTGAATGGTACTTACTTCTGAGTAGACACTGTTAGGATTGGGCTCAGGCTGCAATCCTATCCACACTGTTGTCCTTCCCCCCAGATCTCCCCACCTCATCCTGCCCCTCTGAGAAATCTCTCCACCTGAGATTGTGGGGTGGCAGTATGGGGGGCACCTGAAGAAATAGCCCCAGTTCCCATCCTGCCCCCCCCAGGAGCCCAGTCCACTGTCTACTCTGAAGTAAATACTATTAAAGTCAGTAGGTTTTACTCCCCTGTGAGGATAGGAGTGTAGCCCAATCATCTATCTACTCAGAAGTAAGTTCCATTATAATAGTGAAACTTACTCTCTGGAAAGAGTGTATAGGACTGCAGCCAGAAGCTGGTTTTTAAGAGCTTATAATCCTATGCCTGACTACTCAAAAGTTAATCCCATTTCAATCTATGAAGCTTACTCCCAGGAAAGTGTGCAGAGGAATGCAGCATTAGAGCCCAATCCTATTCTTGGCTACTCAGAAGTAAGTCCCATTAGAGTCTGTGGAGCTTATTCTCAGGAAAGTGAATAGGATTGCAGCCAAAGGCTGGTTACTAAGAGCTCAGTCCTTTGCTTGACTACTTAGAAGTCCTATTATATTCAATGAAGCTTACTTACAGGAAGGTGTGGACAGGATTGTAGCCTTAAGTAGTGGCTTAGAGGCAAACCTCAGCCTGCAGATGGACACCACAGACTCTGGTCCTAAACTGTAGATCAGTGTTTCCCAACCAGTGGTATGAGCACCACCTGTGGAATGTGGTGTGTCTGCTGGTACTGAGGCACCTGGATGCAAGTGTCATATGTGCTCCCTGAGGCAGCTGGTGGGCTGCTGTGTGATTCAGGAAGGTGGACTAGATGGGTCTTTGGTGTGATCCAGTGGAGGCTTTTCTTATGCTTTTATGTTCTTATTTGTGGCACACAATCCCCCTGAGAGCACAACAAAGTGTAATGCATAGGAATAAATTACACTGAACTCAGGGGCTAAATACTGATTGATGCGGTCACAAATGATACCATTTTTTGGTTAAACAAAGGGTTAAGGTGGCGTGCCCTCCCCTGCCCCACTCCCTGACCCCGGCCCTGCCCCTGACCCAGCGTGGCCCTGCCCACTTCCAGACAACCGGTTGTTGGGCTAGGCTGAGCCCACCACTGGCGCAACATCCTCCCCAGTGCAACCTCTTCCTCCAAACAATGTTCCCCCAGTGCACCAGGCAGAGAGCACCAAATTGCCTGGATGTTGTTCAGTCTCCCATGTTAAGTATGGGACAGAAACACGTTGCCCCCTTTTCAGCCCCTGAAGGGTTAAATGTCTCCAGATGGTTCTTGGTGGGTGTTCAGGTGACAGAAGGAACTCCCAGAATTCCATGCTTCAGGCCCAGCAGTTGGGGCGGAATGTTGATGAGTCAGCAATTCTCAATGCAAAGTATAGGGAGGAAAACGCGTTGCGCCCCTTTTCACCCCCTTCCCATTGGAATTTCCAAAAACCGGTTCTTAGTGCACCCCTCCGTCACGGAAGGAACACCCACCCCAAATTTCACACTTCTAGGGCTGGTGGTTTTGGCAGGGTGGTGATGAGTCATTGAGTCAGTCAGTCAGTGACTTGTCTCTTTTATATACATATATAGACTAGCAAAAAGCGTACCCGCATTGCGGGAGTAACATTTCCCCATACAACATCAACACCCCATGCGCAACTTCCCCCATGCACAACTTTCCCCCACGTGCAACTTCCCCCATGTGCAACCTCCCCCCATGTGCAACTTTCCCCCATGTGCAACTTTCCCCCATGCGCAACTTCCTCCCATGCACAACTTTTCCTATGCTCAACTTCCCCCCATGGGCAACTCCCCCCATGCACATGATTCCTCCCATGCACATCATCCCCCATGCGCACCATCCCCCCATGCGCACCTTCCCCATGCGCAACTTCCCCCCATGTGCAACTTCCCCATGTGCATCATCCCCCCATGCGCAACATCCCCCCAAGCGCACCATGCCCCCATGCGCACCATCCCCCATGCGCAACATTCCCCCCGCGCAACTTCCCCCCTGTGCATCACCCCCATGCGCAACTTCCGCCATGCGCATCATCCCCCATGAGCAACTTCCCCCCATGCACAACTCCCCCCATGCGCAACATCCCCCATGTGCACCATCCCCCCTTGCGCACCTTCCACCCATGCTCAACTTCCCCCATGCACAACTTTCCCCCACGTGCAACTTCCCCCATGTGCAACCTCCCCCATGTGCAACTTTCCCCATGCGCAACTTCCTCCCATGCACAACTTTTCCTATGCTCAACTTCCCCCCATGGGCAACTCCCCCCATGCACATGATTCCCCCCATGCGCACCATCCCCCCATGCGCACCATCCCCCCATGCGCACCATCCCCCCATGCGCACCTTCCCCCATGCGCAACTTCCCCCCATGTGCAACTTTCCCATGTGCATCATCCCCCCATGCGCAACATTCCCCCATGCGCACCATGCCCCCATGCGCAACATCCCCCATGCGCAACATTCCCCCCGCGCAACTTGCCCCCTGTGCATCACCCCCATGCGCATCATCCCCCATGAGCAACTTCCCCCCATGCGCAACTTCCCCATGCACAACTCCCCCATGCGCAACATCCCCCATGTGCACCATCCCCCCTTGCGCACCTTCCACCCATGCGCAACTTCCCCCCATGCGCAACTTTCCCCATGTGCACCATCCCCCATGCGCAACATTCCCCCATGCGCATCGTCCCCCCATGCACATTGTCCCCCCTGCACAACGTCCCCCATGCGCATCAGTCCCCCATGCGCAACTTCCCCATGTGCATCAGTCCCCCATGCACAACTTCCCCCATGCGCAACTTCCCGCCATGCGCATCAGTCCCCCATGCGCAACTTCCCCCCATGTGCAGCATCCTCGCCAGTGCAACCTTTTCCTCCGCACAACATTCCCACTGCACCAGGCAGAGAGCCCCAAATTGGCTGGATGTTGGTCAGTCTCCCATGTTAAGTATAGGACAAAAACACGTTGCCCCCTTTTCAGCCCCTGAAAGGTTAAATTTCTCCTATGCGCAACTTCCCCCCCATGGGCAACTCCCCCCATCCACATGATCCCCCGATGCACATCATCCCCATGCACATCATTCCAAATTCTTGGAATTTCTGAAAACCAGTTCTTAGTGCACCCCTCCTTCACGGAAGAACACCCACCGCAAATTTCATGCTTCTAGGCCGGCAGTTTTGGCAGGGTGGTGATGAGTCAGTGAGTCAGTCAGTGAGTCAGTCAGTGAATCAGTGACTTTTCTCTTTTATATATATAGATGATAATGCTGAGCTGTATAATTTGTGAATTCTTTAATGATACCCACATATGTGCTGGCAAAACAAATTGGCTAGGATAGGAGACAAGAAAGGTGAAATGAATGCTCAATGACTACATAAGTTGGTCTAACTAATCTGTGGCACTGTTTTGCCACAGATGCCTGCGAATCCAACCACAGTTAAATGTCACAGAAGCCATAGAAAGATGGCTTCCTTTTTTACCATTCAACTATGTTTTCAATTGCTTTCTCTCCCATTGACATACAGCACAATCCCAACCATGTCTACTCAGAAGTAAGCTCCATTGAGTTCAATGGGTTTTACTCCCAGGAAAGGGTGCTTAGGTTTGCAACCTTTAAATACCTTTCAACAACTTTATGTTGAAAAGTATTTAACTTTATCCAGATCACTTTCAGTTTTAAATGCTAAAATGAAATTGTATGGGCAACATTCAGTCTTTTGCATTTGGTATTTTATATATTTGGTAAATATATCTGCATATTTATATTCCCAAGGTTTTGTACCGTAATCCAGAAACTACAGAGCCTGGTGAACCTTAGAGTTCTGCAAGTTTAAGAGTTTTTTCCCCCTTTTCTTCTTTTTGTAAGCAACGTGTAGTAGCTACACACACAGGGTATTATATATAAATCAGTTCATCACATCCTCAAAGCTGTTCCAAATTGACTTGTGTGGCTTCAAAGGGAAGAGTGCAACTTCTCGGGGCTAACTGCTTTTCTTGCAATCACTGCACAAAATGATGCTGGGATCCAGGCGCACACACCAGATCCAAATTAAAACCATGATTTCATCAACCTCCGAAACAGACACAACCTTTACATGGTCTCTGGGACTAATATTTCCTAATAAAACATCCTTTTTAACAAAACTGAAAATCAATATTGGGAGAAGTTTTGGAATTGACACTAGCCTTTTGAGAAACTGGAAATAGATCTTTCTGTCAGAGGCGAGAACTGCTCTCCTCTGTCTCGACTGCACTGGGAGCAAAATTATCAGATTTTCATTTCCTCAGTTTCACTCCACAGTGGTAAAATGTGTGAGTTATCGATTCATCTGCTGCAAAGCAGAAGAGCTTTTCACCTCGGTAGGGTCAAATGGGTTGGTGGGTGTCTAATTATACCTATACAGAGCATATAAATCTTCTAGCAGTCATTATGTGAACATAAGTGTCCAAAGGGATCATTAGAATCCTTTTAGCCAACTAGTTGTTCTTGGTGCTGTTTTATGAGAGGTCACAGAAATTGGGAGTTAATATTATCATGCCTCATAGACTTCCAAGTTTATACTAGAAATAAGAGATGCTTGAAGGAAAACTCGTGTTTGTGTGTGTGTGTGCATGTGTGCGTGTGCGCATCTATAAATAGCCCTGGCACCTTATATTATTTATACATAATTGTACCAATGTTGTCAACGCATACATATAGCAAAAATCTATCTATCTATCTATCTATCTATCTATCTATCTATCTATCTATCTATCACCTACCTACCTACCTACCTACAGTATTTATTTACCACTTTTCAACTGAAAAGTTCACAAAGCGGTTTACAAGAAAATGAAAAAATTAATAGCTAATTAATAGCTAATGGGTCCCTGTCCCAAAAGGGCTCACAATCTAAAGTGCAAAAAGAACACCAGCAGAAGCCACTAGAACAGACATTGCTGGGGTGTGGAGGGCCAGTTACTCTCCCACTGATAAATAAAAGAGGAACACCCACTTGAAAGAGTGTCTCTTGCCCTATCTATCTATCTATCTATCTATCTATCTATCTATCTATCTATCTATCTATCTATCTATCTATCACCTACCTACCTACCTACCTACAGTATTTATTTACCACTTTTCAACTGAAAAGTTCACAAAGCGGTTTACAAGAAAATGAAAAAATTAATAGCTAATTAATAGCTAATGGGTCCCTGTCCCAAAAGGGCTCACAATCTAAAGTGCAAAAAGAACACCAGCAGAAGCCACTAGAACAGACATTGCTGGTGTGTGGAGGGCCAGTTACTCTCCCACTGATAAATAAAAGAGGAACACCCACTTGAAAGAGTGTCTCTTGCCCTATCTATCTATCTATCTATCTATCTATCTATCTATCTATCTATCTATCTATCTATCTATCTATCTATCTATCTATCTAATCTTTCTTTCTTTCTTTCTTTCTTTCTTTCTTTCTTTCTTTCTTTCTTCTTGTCCTTCTTCTGGCAACATTCACAGCTCCCCATTTTTTATTTTTCACAACAAACTTTTGAAGTGGTTTGAACTAAGAGACAAATCTTCAGGCATTAGTACTCCAGATAAAATGAATATGGAGGCAAATTCACCCTACATGAATGGGGCATGTGGGAATTAAAGATGCTGGCCAGGGATCTAAAGGGATTGCGATCTTTGTTTTCAGTGCCTGCTTACAATCACTAGTTGTGTGGACACCTGTGACTATAGATGTAGAGTACATCAAGGTAGGGAGTCTGGTTAGTTGATGGGCTCCATACATACCTGTTCTTCATAAGGGTGGGACAACATCTGAAAAGGGCTACAGTGACCCCAAGACAATTTACAACACAATTTTCAACACTGATGAAGTGAGTGGCAGCATTTACAGTGGAGAAAACATTATGTGCTATTTACTGCCACTTACGGCACTCAGAGTTTTCTGGGTGCAAAATTCTGGGGGAAATTTTGACTAAAAGCCTTGCATTGCATTGGCATCCTTCAGTCTCAAAAGACTATGGTATTGTGCTCTGAGTGTCCTCTCCAGAGCACTATGGCCTGGGTAGATTAGCATGGAGGATAGACTGTTACTCAAGCAGCAAATCCCCCCTCTCCACATCACTGAAATAGTCCAATGGAACAGCAGAGCTGATATGATTGGTTCCAGCTGCATCGCAGGAGTTACCAGAATGTGATTGTACAGTCACAAACTGCTTTCGGGACTCCGGCTCCAGATTTTGCCTTGAGGTTGACTTCTGAAGGCTTTTCCATAGATGGGTATAGCCACAATGCAGTGGAGGTTTAAGGTGGAAGTTTTCCTTCTCTAGACAACCCATGTTCAGTGGGATTTTGGACAGGTTCAGTTTGGCTCCTCAACGAAGTCCTGCCTGGCATGGGAGTCCCTGCCAGTAGGTACGCTACCACCAGCACAGCCCTTTGTATCACTGGAGCACACAATCCCACCACCATGAAAAGGTACTGTCATTGGTGGGACTAAAAGCCACATGGTAAATTTATCTTCTTTAAAACAAAAATCCTATAAATACTGGGAGTGGGTGGAAATGACAGGTTCTAAAATAAATATTTATTTTAAACATGTACATTTTCCAAAGCGGATGTTTTGGTCACACCTCTCTGATAACGCAATTTAGGTCTTGGGATTCCACAAATCCTATTACTTTCAGATCTCACAGAGCAATATCAAAATCTAGTGTCATCCAAAGTGCCCAGCAATGTTCTGATGATGAACAACCTCCCTTCATACTGATGCAGTCAGTTATCCAGATTCTTGGTGGAATTTGTCAGTGGCTACTCTGCTAAAGAAGAGACCCAAGGAAATGCCTCTGAAAGAATTTTATTGGGGTAAAAAGTTTGTTTTGGTACCTTCCCCAAACTCCATTGGATCAGAATTTTGTATGATCTTTGGATCAGAATTTCTATGAATTACAATAGATCAAAATGTAGGCTTACACAAAAAACCTTCTGCCATGGTTTCATATAATTTTGGAAAAATTACATTATTTGGAAAAATTAAGAAAAAAAACTATTTTGGCCCAATGAGAGTCTTAAATAATTGGCACAGAGATTTTTTTTAATGATTAGTGTGTTAACCACTGTGCCTGTTAACCAGCAGGCCAGGGTTCGAGACCTGGGTCAGCCCCACAAGACAGGCTGAGCTCCTGTCCTTAGCCCAGCTCTGCGACGCCAGCTGGATCCAATCGTATTGGCTCTGCCTTTCCATTGGACTAATTCAGTGGCGTGGGGAGGGGGGGTTTGCTGCTTGGGTAACAGTCTATCCTCCGTAACAATCTAACCCAGGCTTTCGTGCTTTGCATGCAGCGTATGCAGCGCCGAGTACGATGTCATAGTCTCTCAAGACTGACAGAGGCCTGCTTTTATTTCTAAAATTGTTTTGACATATAAAGGTTACACTGATGATCCACCTTCACAAAAGCAGTTACCTCCAAAACAGTGAAAGCTGCCACTGCCAGCAATACTTACAGCTGCAACAACCCGCCCAAAACCATTGTGATACATTTCATGCATTCAGTTTTATTTTAAACACATCCATTCTAGCAGAAAATCTGTCTGCACTAGAAAAGCTCTTCTGACACTTCTTGGTGGCTTATCTAGCCATACCATGAACTTAACAGATTTAGATGTTAAGCTTTCCGCTAACCCAGAAATATTGATCTACCGATAAAAATGGGATTGAGTACATTCTTTCAAAAATACAAAAGAACCACTTTTATGTGAAACAACACCATAAAATCAACCCAAAGATGAAGTGACAACATTCTTTTTCAATGACACCATTAAAAAAATTAAATTAACTCTGTGGATCTGAGCAGGTGCTGTGCACATAGTGTGGTTCAATTCTCAGGACCAAATGAAAAGAATCATCACCACATCCATGCCAAGTGGGTTGAAGGCAGGCAAACCATCTAAAAAGTAGCATGAGAGGACAGATGGGGAGATTATTCTTTCCCCTGACCCATGCTTCATCTCAGCTGTTTTTTGGTTTGTTGGTTTTTACCTGGAGAGAAAAACAAGATGAGGTGGGAAGAGAAACAAGAGCAGATGTCGCTCCAATGAGAAGAAAACAACTGGAAAAAGGTGCTTGGGGAAGCTGCATCTATGATTGCCAATGGAACACAGGCCTATCTCACTAGATGTAATGACTGTTTCATCATGAAGCAGTAAGGAAGATGTCCCTCCTTTGGTTGACACGTGGGGGTGACAGACTTCCCCCTTTTGCAACTCATCTCTGCAATGAAGTACTTACCGGCCTCAGGAAAGCTATCCTTTTCAGCTTCAGTTGCAATATGGGATACTCATATTTACTTATCCTACTATAATGTTGCTGTGAAGAGAAGACATAAGTGTTTTGCAAATTCAGAAGTGCTATATTCACTAATTTTTTTAATCATCCACCTTATCAATGGCGTGATGAGCAGCCTTTCAGCTAAGTTCTCATGCTTCACCACTCTAACCACATTCACCTCTAATCCCTGAGTCATGTATGATGTCTTTTCTTTGGTCAAATTGACGTTTCATATTCATCACAGCAATCTCATAGATTGTCAATCAATATGCCGAGTAAAAGCATCCTGACCCTGTCTGCTGTTCAGGATAGTGACTCCTGCCATCATTCCCCACCCCAGATGCAGAAGTAATTGGCAGGCACCACTGCCATCATCTGACCTCCACCAGAAGTGGCATGTGCCACTTGTCACCCTCCACTGGACCTAGGCAACATGTAAAAAAAGGTGGTTCCCAGTTGTATAGGGGCTTAACAGATGCTAAAACTGGAGGAACAAGTTACCTGGGTTCAAGATCTCTCCATCTCCACAATGGTAGCAGGTGATGCTTTAAGTCCCCATGAAAAAACAGAAAAAAGCTTAAAGACCCCAAGCAGAGATTTGGACATGAGTGATGTCTTTGCCCGATAATCTTTTCCTTCGGTTCTCCCTACTTCTTGTCAATAAAATATCTATTTTATTGATATTTTCAATATCAATCCTATTCAGTTTTCCACCACTGAAGAACCTGTGCCAATGAAGCATGCTCTGCATTCTTTAGTGGAGACAACAGAAGCCTTCTCTAGGTAAAGGAATAATTGTAATCTTAGATTGGGCTGCATCCTGGTTGCCTCAGTGCTGGAAATTGGATTGAACTGTACCCTAATTCAGGCCACTTGCTTGCTTAAACAGTCCATTAACTCACTTCATATCCTACTTTGCACCTTTACATACAGAGAATCACTGGTATGAGCCTAAGTAGAGAACAATGTCGACAAAAGGGTTGTTTATGAAAGGAGTAGGGGAGGTAAAGGAAGAGGGTAGGAGGCAGTGGTGAGCCTAGCATGGCCTAAGAACCGGTTCCCCGGAAGTGGGCATGGCCAGGCAGGGTCAGGGGCGTGGCCAGGGTCAGGGGGCAGGGCCGGGTCAGGGGGCAGGGCCAGGGAGAATTTAAAGGGGGAATTTTTTTAAAAAAATCTAAGTTTTTGTTAGTGGGACTTACTGTAATGGGACTTACTTCAGAGTAGGCATGCATAGGATAGGGTTCTCAGGTTGCAGTTTTAGCCACACTTCCTGGGAGTAAGCCCCATTGACTGTCATGGGACTTACTTCAGAGTAGGCATGCATAGGATAGGGTTCTCAGGTTGCAGTTTTAGCCACACTTCCTGGGAGTAAGCCCCATTGACTGTCATGGGACTTACTTCAGAGTAGGCATGCATAGGATAGGGTTCTCAGGTTGCAGTTTTAGCCACACTTGCCTGGGAGTAAGTCCCACTAACTGTCATGGGACTTACTTTAGAGTAGGCATGCATAGGATAGGGTTCTCAGGCTGCAGTTCTAGCCACACTTGCCTGGGAGCAAGCCCCATTGACTGTCATGGGACTTACCTCTGAGTAGTCATGCATAGGATTGGGCTCTCAGGCTGCACCCTGTCCACACTTTCCTGGGAAAAAAAAATAAAAAAAATTCCCCAAAAATCACTGCGCATGACAACGCAGCTAATTACTGGCAGGGAAAGCTAGAGGTCCCTGCGTAGGTGGGACCTCAAGTGAACTCTCCCAGGAAGTGAAAGTATTGAAGAGTTCACTTGAGGTCCCGCCTACGCAGGGACCTCTAGCTTTCCCTGCCAGTAATTAGCTGCGTTGTCATGCGCAGTGATTTTTTGGGAATTTTTTTTAATTTTTTTTTGAATTGTAGTAGGCCCCCAGTGCCCCCAATCAGCCTCCCACCCCCCAGAACTGGCTCTAAAGAGCCCCCACGGCCCCCAAGTGCCCCCAATCACCCTCCCACCCCACTGGAACACATTTTTAATTGAAGGACAAAAAGTAGGATGTCCTGCATTTTGTCCTACATTGCTTTTTTAAGTCTTGCCCTGGAGGTCTAATCGGAAGTAACACAAACACTTGCTGGCCGGCAGGCTCTGAATAGGAGGAAGGGAGGAGGGGCTTCCTCACCCGCCTCCAAGCAGCAGCTGCGTGCGCACTGTGCGCGAGCAGAATAAAAATGGCCGGTAGCAGCTACGAACCGGTCTGCACGGATCTGCTTGCCTGTGGCCCTACCAGCTCGCTACCAGCCGCCAAATGATAAGAACCTATTCGGGCAAGCCAGAGTGAACCCCCTAGTGCCCACCTCTGGTAGCAGGAGATCTGAGAAAAGAATGAAACAGGAATCAGAGAATGGAGGATAAAAAGTGGGAAGAAGTCATTAGGAGGATAGATAAGGCAGTAAAGAGCAGAGCATGACAGAAAGAGAATGGGGGAGGGAGGAAGGGGAAATATCTGGAGGCAAAGTAAAAAAAGGGGTGACTCCAGCCTCAATTGCTCTGGGAGGGATAAGACATCTCTGATCAAAGGATATCTTTCCTGCTTGAAAAGAGGAATCAGGTAGGATTGTGAGTCTGTCATGGTCAAAGGCAAGTGGCTAGAGACAGGTTGCTAAAGTTGGAGGAACAAGTTGTCTGCACCCCAAGATACCAACACCTTAGTGATGTAAAGCACAGAGTCATGCAGTCCCTAACTATAAACTAGCTTTCCTAGTTTCCCATTGGTTTCAGAGAACTACAGCAGAATACCCTGGAGTAGGAGATTTGTGTGTAACAACTCCAGGTGTCTGATTTTGTGTTACCTCCCTATTTAAACAAGAAATCATCTAATTAATCAAAGCTGAGCACAATATTGTTTCCAACTTCTACAGAGACGCTTCCCCTCGACATAGTAGATGCAACACTGACTGCTGAGTTTGGCGTTTGGCGTCTGGGGCTTTTAGTCCATCTCAAGTGAAAATATATAATTCCAGGCCTCTCTTGTAATATATCACAGTCATTTTCTGCACTTTAGTTGTTTTTCCTCTCAATTTTTCCCCCTTACAAAATAAAACATCATTACAGCAGGTTTAAAGTGCACTTTAGTGCTTGCAATCTTCCCAGGCTATTCTTTAATATTTCATCATTAAATAGCAAAATAACCTGATATGATCCTAATTTAGTGCCAATTACACTGCATTGATCAAAGTGACCTTTTCATACTGGAGCACAAAAATCAATCCCACCGTACAACAAATGTCAGGGGGATGAGAGCAACATATAATCTGTGACAATCAAAACATTACTTACAAATGAAATCACCAATGACCTGCATGCCAAGGCAATTTCTGCATAATGTGCACTGTTTTTGTTTGTGGCTTTTGTTGAGAATTATTTTTTCCCCATTCCCAATTGTCTGTTCCCCAATGCAGTTGTGTTATGTTGCTGTTTCTGTGGCAGATGATGGCCAAAGCTCTCCAGACAGTACAAAAGAATGGAGTAAAGCAATTGCATTTACTGATTCGGGGCTCGTTCAGGCAAGCGTGAATGCCTCCATGCAGAGCTGTATGGAGTAGCTGCATGGAGGAAGTAGCAACTGACCTGCAGCATGCCCTCATAGTAGAGCAGCGGCATTGCTACTTTGTGCAGGTAATGTGACCTGCACCTGGTGGGAGGGGATGGTGCTGAAATGGGGGGAGGTGATGCCCTCCCACCTGTTGTGTGCTTCCTTGCAGGAGCCTTCAACCAAATATATAGAGTCCTGCCTTTCCTTACATGTGTTTCCTAAGCAGGTGGAGGGGCATGCAACACATCACACCCCCAGCACTGGGAAGGAGTGTTGCAGCAATCACCAACCACACACTTAGGAGGTGTGAGACACCCATGGGTTCTGTTGGATGACCCCCAGCAGCTGAGTGCGTAGCATGGGTTGGAGGCCTCTAGGTGTGAGGCTGCCATATTAGACACACTTTCTTACCTGGCAGTAAGGTTCAGAAAACTCTGTCAGACTAACTTCTGAGTAGATGTGATCAGGAGGCTAATGTCCTTTCTCTTGCTAGAAATAAGCACTATCATTGAACAGAGTGGGAATAATACCATCATGTTATATACCATATGATGCATAATTTCATGCTAGTCTATCAAAAATTAAAGTAAAAAATCCAGCATGGGTGGGCAATGGTGCATCGGCATGTCCACTGTCCAGGGTTTTGTCGCACCCACTGCATGAGAGGAAGTTCACCATGGGGGTGACACTCTGGCCTCCTGCACCAGGTGACACTAACCCTAGTGACACCACTGCAATAGAGTCAGTGGTTTCCATTGATTAATGTGAGGATGAATCATAACTTGAAATCATTTTGTAGCTGCAACTGTCTTTGAAGGCAAGGGGAGGTACACTTTACATAGATGTTGCTGCTCCAGAGAAAACTTAGTGTTTTGCCCCCTCTATATGGTGCCATGGTGTAGAGCTTAGGGAGTTGGACTGAGACCTGGAAGATCTAGGTTTGATTCCCTCTTTGGCTGTGAAGCTTTCCATGAGCCAGTCACTCTTTCTCAGTCTTACCTACCTCACAGGGTTGTTGTGAGGACAGTAGGAGGGGAGGAACTGAAACTTTGAAAGTGCTTTGGGCATTTGCATTGTCAAGGGAAAGGTGGGGTATAAATCCCAGAAAGAAAGAAAGAAAGAAAGAAAGAAAGCAAGCAAGCAAGCAAGCAAGCAAACAAACAAACAAACAAACAAACAATTAGCCCTTCTTTGTGACTGAAACTCCCAATTGCTTAGCTAGTCTGAATGTTGGCTCTTCATGCAGAAAATTTGCCTGCAATTAATTGGCAGAAAAATTGTCTGCAATAGTAGGTGAACTTTGCTGAAGGTCTTAAAGTTTAGGCACTTTTCAAATTATCCCATCCAGTTGACTTTTAAATTTATCTGCCATCTTTATAACGTGCAATAGTATTGCAGAATATTGGAACATACTACGTGTTTCACTTGCCAAGCTGAGTTGTAGTTTTCTGTCTTTGCCATGTAACAAGAAAAATCTCTGTTTCAAGACCTTTAACAAACATGATTTATGACTGACACTTCCCCAGCTCCGTATGTAGCCCTGGTAAGAGTGAAATAATATTCAAGTGCTGGTTATGAACCAAATCCAATTCATTTCACGCTGATGCAGAATTAGTTCCAGCCTAATACAAAGGAGCAGTATAGGGAGACTGCTAAGGTGACTCCTTTCTTTCAAACCCATCTCTTCAATGCAATTTGTAGCTTAACAGCCACTCTATAAATGACATGATTAAGTTTTATACATTTCTGTATATTTGATGTATTTACCCCAATGCTGTTGTTGTTCTGTAGACTGTTTCAGATATTTAGAAGTGAATCAAATGCTTGAAGTGGATGTTTATATCAAAGGGCTTTTGGATTTTTTAAAAAGCATCAACCCTGGATTTTATCTAGAGTGCTGTTCACACTTGTTCTGATCCATTGTGGGAAAGTAATGTCCCGTCCCTGTGGCATACTGTAAATCTAGAAATGAAATGAAAAATAACATTTCCTGAATTTGCAAAGAGGAGGGGAGAGGCTGAACGAGGGGATGAACAAGGGGATGAGGGAGTAATGCATGAACACCAATTCAGTGCGGTGGCCCAGTGGGAACAGTATCTACATCAAGTATCTTGGCTACATCAAGTACAACAGTATCTTGGCTACATCAAGTACATTAGGTCTGTTCACCAAACATTTGCGCTTAAAAAATAGCACAGTTGGAGGTTCTTATTCTTTACTGCCAGGGTGAACATATGCCATAAAAAAAAAATAGGACAAGATCTCCCCAAAATGTAGAACTATCAAGAAAAAAGTAGGCCATGGCAAAAGAAAAGCTAAAAACAATAATATATATTGCTTTCATATGCTTAATTTAAACACAATATGCTTATTATTAAATTTAAAATTTTTACATATGATTTATTACATGCAATTTATTAATTAAAAGAAGGATGCATACTTGGAAAAGGAGGACATTGAAGTTTTCAACCCAAGACAGAAGTCTAAAATTCAGGACATGTCCTGGGGGTTGAATGGACATGGTCTTCCTGATTACTACTGCTTCATTGTGTTCTCCTGTTCTCCTACAATGAGTTGATATTATTATCATTATTACCAAGATGTTTACATATCCACAAAGAGTTAGGTGAAGTGAAATCCATGCCTTGGCAGGAATCACATGGAGACGCATGATAGCTAAAAACAAAACGCTAGCGTCATTGTAAAGACTAACTGCTAGCTGGACAAGAGGCACTCTTTCGAGTGGGTGTTCCTCCTTTATTTAGCAGGAGGAGAGTAACTGGCCCTCCACACCCCAGCAATGTCTGTTCAAGTGGCTTCTGCTGGTGTTCTTTTGCATTTTAGATTGTGAGCCCTCTTGGCACAGGGACTCATTAGCTATTAATTTTTTCATTTTCTTTGTAAACTGCTTTGTGAACTTTTTAGTTGAAAAGTGGTATATAACAGACAGACAGACAGACAGACAGACAGATAGATAGATAGATAGATAGATAGATAGATAGATAGATAGATAGATAGATAGATAGATAGATTAAACCAGAGGAGCGTCGAACAGCCAACTCCCCTCCTCAAATGTTTTGCATTGAGGCAATGAGAAAATGGATGAAGTTGGCCTGATTCAATGTAGCATATAATAGAAGCATGGCAGCAGGGGAAACTGAGTACAGAAGCTGTGAACTGTAGTGGTATGAGGCATCAGATCCTACCAACTTTCCCCCAACCCAGGATGATCCATATTTTTAAAGTATTTGACCACCTGGATGCTGAAAGAGTTCTGGATGGAAATTAACTAGATTTGGAATATAAGACATATCTCTGCATTCTATTCTATTCTATTCTATTCTATTCTATTCTATTCTATTCTATTCTATTCTATTCTATTTATTTATTTATTTATTTATTTTTATTTATTTATTAAATAATACCAGTAAGTGTCTAAACTTATTGATGTCTAAACTTATGGATCTCGGACTTTCATATTCAATCTGCCTTTGGATTATGGACTTCTTGTCTGGACATTCACAGAAAGTTAGACTGGGTAATAATATCTCTCCAGCCCTCACTCTGTATACTGGCTCTCCACAGGGCTGTGTGCAGAGTCCCCTACTTTATACCCTCTACATCTATGATTGCACCTCCACTCATTCTAGCAATACTATTATTAAATATTCAGACGATACAGCAGTGATGCAACTTATCTCCAAAGGGGATGAGTCTGCCTACAGGGATGAAGTGGAACACCTGCTTCTATGGTGTAGAGATAATAATTTGTTTTCAACACTACTACAACTAAGGAGCTTGTAGCAGACTACAGGAGAAATAGGTCTGATATTCAACCCTTGGGTATCTGTGGGGACTGCATGGAGCGGGTGGCCTGTTGTTTCTGGATGTTACCACAAAGGAGGACCTGACCTGCAGCGCTCATATTGCAGCATTGGTTAAGAAGGTCCAGCAGAGATTATGTTTCCTGAGACTTCTTGGGAAACAACAACTAAATGGAGAACTGCTGAGACCTTCTACTGCTGCTCTATAGAGAGCATCTTAACCTACTGCATCTGTGTATGGTTAGGAAATTGTATAGTGGCAAACAGAAAAGTGCTCCAGAGGGTCATCACTAATGCCCAGAGGATCACTGGCAGTCCTCTTCACCCCCCTGGAAGAACTTTATAGCTCCCAGTGTCTCAAGAAAGCCCACAACATCCTTAAAGATTTATCTCATCCTGGACATTCATTTTTCAAACTATTACCATCTGGCAGACGGTACAGGATAATGAAAACAAAGACAAACAAATTGAAAATCAGCTTTTTTCCCAGAACCATAGCTATATTAAACACTACTGTATAGTGCAATATTAATATCAGGGGTTATCAGGTGTGATGGGGTAATTTAATATCAGTTGAAATGGTGGAGGGGTGAATAAATTTAATTTATTAAATTTAAATTTATTAAATTTAAATTTAATAAATTAAATTAAATTTAATTTAAATTAAATTTAAATTTAATTTAAAAACATTAAATTTAATGTTTAATGTCTTCAGTGTTTGCTAAGTACAAATGGATTGCACCTAAGTTAATTGTGCAATGTACAAGTACGTGAAACAATGGCAATAAAGGATTATTCTATTCTCTTCTATTTCCTGTTATGAAAGCGGAGACACTAACTGCATAGAGCACTCTAGAATGGTGGGCAGGAGGAAATAAGGTAGAGGGTTTTTGTGTGAGGCATGCTTCTCCCTACCCCAATTTGAATCCCAAGTTGTCCCAAGATGTTGCACAGGGAGGAGAGATTACAAGTCCTCTCCATATGATAACACTTGTTTTTTGTCCACCTGTGGTGAGCCCAATAAAGTTAGCATCTGTCATTGCTGAGCTTCAAGGCTAAGTTGAAAGGGAGCTATTCATCTCACACTGACATTCAGCAGTACTGTTATTGGGGGGTGTTGAATTCTCCAATTGTTTATTGCTCTCTTCCACAATTCCTCTAGGCTTCCAACTTGTTCTTAGGTATTGATAGCACAATACACATTGGAATAAACATATTCAATCCTTTTAAATAATGTTTTATATTGGTCACCATCATAACTAGACATTTTAAACACAGAGATGATAGCAGGTTCCATAATCTTTTATTTATCATGTATACACTCTCTATACAGTGGCTTACTGATACTGAATACAATGTATATTGAAGTTTCAAGTAAACTCAATCAGGCATTGGAGAGTGGCTACTTACTCAGAACTGTTGAAGTAAATTCATCAAAATATATCTGTGCTGACAGTTCAGTGTAAATATCTTTTTAGTCAGGGTAGGGTGATTTCTGAGATACAGACATTATGGTCCCCACTTAATCTAAGGGTGTAATCCAGAGTAACTACAGGGAGTCCATGCTCCATTGTAAGAACAATTTGCTCTGGATTGCAATATGAATTTCCCATAGGTTTTCAGTAGGTGATGCAGTAACTACGGATGCTTACGTGCTCAATGCTCCGATGGTTACTCTGGATTGTAGGGTAACTTCAACTAAGGCCATATAACTACAACACAAATTTCAATGCCAAATTAGATGGGAAAGACGACGAGAGAGGTAAGAACCAAAAAGAAAGCTTTGAAAAATAGTAGTGAGATGTTTAAATTTTTATCTGAAATGGAGATTACTTTTTCATAGAATACTTTCATATTTAATATAACCTCATACTACAAAGCCTAATTTCTATTATTGTATTATTTTAAACAGGCGTGCACCATATAATGTTATAATGACTTATAAGGTTGTTACAAGTATTCTAGGCAAAATTAGAAATCAGATCCGGTGGAGTGGAGTGCAAAATTAGAAACAGTGCAGACCTATGAAGAAAATATACACAGAACTTCCATTCAGTTCCA
The DNA here is from genome assembly GCA_030015325.1 of Cryptoblepharus egeriae. Taxonomy (NCBI): domain Eukaryota; kingdom Metazoa; phylum Chordata; class Lepidosauria; order Squamata; family Scincidae; genus Cryptoblepharus; species Cryptoblepharus egeriae. The sequence continues at coordinate 58,400,342 of JAREYC010000003.1, read as the reverse complement.
TGAGACTTATTCTTATCGATAGCTACCGTACAACAATGAATATTTTAGTGTTAACATTTGTACAAGTGAATATTTCTCTGTGCTAGTAATTATATGTATACTGATGTGGGAAAATCAGTGTCCTTTCTTATCAATGAACTTTTTATTCTTAATTCTTTATGCCTGAACTGCATCTGCAACTTTAATCCTCCAGTTCTAAAGAAAAAAAAACATTTGCTCCTATCCCAGCTATAAATCATATCTTATTAAAGAAAACCAAATTTTCTGGGATCACAAATTGGAAAATTATTAACTTAATTCTTTACAAATTGCACAGGAGATAATATCTGATAATCCATTAAGAACATCTTAATCGATGTCTTCCACCAAAGCACACTGATAAGGACGCAAGTACTGTTGATTAAAAGAGTGCAGTGTAATGGTTTATAAAAACGTCAAAGCACTTGAAATTAACACTGTGCTAATGCATCAAGCAAATAATTTAGCTTGGAGAAGGACAGAGTGTGCCAAGGAACCAGAAAGTTTGAAAGCATGCAACTTGCTGAAGGAGAATAAAACTGTGTTGATATTATATAAATAACAAATCAAGATTATGCAACATTCATTTTGATTATAATTCCACAAACTACTCTTTGAGAATGGCGTAATGGAATTCAATGATTCTATCCTACACAAATAATGTATATCTACAAATAAACTATGCTAGTATATTTGGATTTAAGATAGAACAGACTTCAGTAATGACATTTGGGATGAAGGGGTTTGGCAGTATATGATGCAATGGAACGTTGCACTGCAGAAGAAACAACAATACTGAGAGCCTAATGCTGTGGGAGGCGCAAGCAGTAAAGACGCTGTGCCTGTTAACCAGCAGGGTTCGAATCCTGGGTCGGCCCCACAAGACAGGGTGAGCTCCTGTTCTGAGCCCAGCTCTGCGACGCCAGCTGGATCTGCCTTTCCATTGGACTAATTCAATGGCGTGGAGAGGGGGGATTTGCTGCTTGGGTGACAGCCTATCCTACATAACAATCCAACCCAGGCTTTCATGCTTCACATGCAGCGTATGCAGCGCCAAGCACGATACCATAGTCTTTCTAGACTGACGGAGGCCTGCTTTTAATGCTAAGCATATCTGCTGCCATTATAGTCAATGGCATTTACTTCCAGTTTAGGGTGCCTAGGATTTCAGCTGATTTGGCTTATACAGGAAAACAATATTTATTACATAGAGACAATGATGCCTATTAAGGCACGGATTCGAATCTTGGTAAGTCCAGAAGCATTTGTGTCAAAAGTCAAGGAAGCAAGTTGGAGGCATAAATCAGAAAATGTAGGCCCGCATCTGCTGACTTTTACTGACTCCTTTAAACTTTTTTAAATATAATGAAAGCTTATAGGGACCCACAACACTTCTCAAACATCTTACTGAAGTAACTGAGACTTACCATGTTTGTCTTCCATTAACAACAAAAGCAGAAAACAATCTTTCACTCAGGACAGAAGTCTTAGATCCAAAGTCTTCTTCGGTACAACTTTTATTTATTTTCAGCTCTAGAGAATTTTCTTTTAAATAAACGGAGAAGGCAACAACTTATTAATGCAAACATTAGTTAGAGTTCTTGTATTTCAGTCCTCCCAATAGCTGGTGTGTGTCCAGTGTTTAGGTTTAGCCTTATTGTTAATGTGTGTCCAGAATTTAGGATTAGGCTGCAATCCTAAAGACACTTTCCTAGAAGTAAGTCCCATTGAATGCGATGGGGCTTACTTCTGAGTAGACATTGTTAGGATTGTGCCCTTAGTCTTATTGTTAAGGGACTGTCAAGATTAGATTTTTGTTTGCAGCAATTGTAACCAGCATAACCAGCAATTGTCTATAAATCAGAGATCTCCTCTACCCAATGGGAAAGATGTCCCTGGCACAAGCGGTGCTGTTTTTTCAACAGGGAGGTTCTTTCCCCACTGCCAATATCATGTCTGCTTTTTGTAAGTGTTACGGTAAATTGTTTTAAAATTGGCAATTTTTTTCCAAGCCTATGTCTGGCCAAATTATTGACAGGGTGGAGTAATCTGTAAGACATGCAGCTTCAAAAGACCCATCAATTTTTCAGATCTCAAACAAAAAAACAAACAAACCCTTTTGCTTGATCCTCTCCCAGCCCATCTCAAACCTGCTGCCACAAATCTCAACCTGCAGCCCATCTCAAACCTGCTGCCACAAACCTGCGCATGCCCACATGTTCATTTGAAAAAAATTAGCAGATGAGATGGAGACTGCACAACACATGCTCCTTGTTTTGATGATTTGAATAGAGGAATTGTGTCAGGGAGGTCCATACTCAATTGTTTTTCGGAGTCTTCCCATGCACATGACTCACAAGTCAAGTTAGTGTGAAACACAAATTTTCACTACTTGGGTCCAAGTCATTTAAGTTGAGTTCCCAACACTTATTTTTCTTATTCTATAATCCACTGCACGCTGCTTCATTGCCTCCAACAAATCTTTGGAGACAGATAATGAGGTCAAGAGAAGAAGTTCCCTGGAGAGGAGCAAAAATAACTAAATTTTCAACCATTTTCTATTGTTGTTATAATTTTTTTTAAATCTCAGCACCTGTTCAGTATCTGTTGGGGAGAGATGTTTAAATGACCAAGAAAGTTCTTTTCCTTCCACCTCCCTCTAGCCTGGGATTGAATGAAGACAAGTTTCTGAAGGGAAATTTTCCAAAGGGCTACTTTGGGTGCAATCCTAACCATGTCTACTCAAAAGTAAAACCATTGTGTGCAGTGGGTCTTACTCCCAGGAAAGTGTCTTTAGGATTGCAGCCTATATCAGCTCCCGTTTCCTGCAAATGACAGATAAGTCATAAATAGAGAAACATTCATTCTGAATAGTTGGCATGTGTGGGAAATTTAGAGAAATGTTTTCTATAAATTATCTCGTAACTTTAAAAAAAAACACACGAACATCCTTAATATCAAAGAGAAATTGGTGACTGACAAGAGACAAACAATTCTTCCAATTCCTTAGTGAATGCAATAACTGTTAATTATGTGAAATGAAGCAATTTTCCCCTGTTAAAAAGAAGGGATGGTTTCTAAATATGTCTGCTATTTGGTAATACATGGCCCTTCAATCTGAAAAGAGAGTGCTATTCTCGTTGTTCCATTTGTTTGGGAAAATAGGTCCAAACTGATTAAACTAATCATTTTATTCTAACTGCTCTTTTTAAAGGCAACTGCTGATTGCATGCCCCTTTTGTAGCAGCAGCAATGCCCACAATGGTACAAAATAGCAATCTTGCCAGTTGTCACAACTATTTGCTCATTCTTTAATTAAACATAATATAGGAATCAGCATAATTTACATCTAATTGGGAAACATCTTCTTTAATCATAGGCAATATGGCCTGAAAAAATATGTGTATATATGAAATATATATATAGGGTGAAAAGTAACTATGTATATTGTAATTTATAAGTATTTTTAAATAGGGAGTTACTTTTCAATCATCCTGTATATTTTGTGTGTGTGTGTGTGTGTGTGTGTGTGTGTGTGTGTGTGTGTGTGTGTGTGTGAGAAGGATAAGGTGGAATGGATGTCAGAATGCCAGCTATCTTCTTCCTCAGAATGGCCACAAGTTCATTTTGCCATTAGGTTTGTGGTGTAACTTCTTGCAGTTTCGATGTCCTCATCCCTTGAGTAGGGATAATGTTCATTCACTGAGGTGCTGTGAGATCTAATTAAGAGCCACAGTGGCAGCCACAATCCAACAGAGAGTTAAGTGAGCTTAAACATAGCGAGATCAATGGGTTTACACCCATTTCTAACAGCATCAAAGAATATGGTGCAGGGCTGCCTGAAAAAAATGTTTGGTTAGATTAAGGTGCTGCATAGATTAAGGCGCTGCATAAGGAGGCATATACTGTATTTAGCAAGAGCTTATTTGCATAACAGAGAAGCATAATCTTTTCTCTCCAAGCATTCTCCATACCTCATCCTCTCAACAGGTTAGTAGTCCTACCTCTTTAATTTAGGCTGCAATCCTAACCCCCAGCATAAGTCTCGACGCAAGTCCAGTGCTTGCCCAGTTCCTGCTAACCTAGCAGTTCAAAAGCCTGTAAACCCCAGTTGATAAATAAGTACCAATTAAGTGGAAAGGTAATAGCTCACACTTTGGCGTTTAGTCATCCTGGTCTCAAAACTGCTGTAAGACACTTCTGTGCCAATCCTACATTTGTTTTACTAATGTCCTACATTCTGGGGGATGTTTTAAGGGGACTTCTTTTTTAAGTTTTGACATATAGTCAACCTGGATATACAGAAATCACTGCCCAAGTTCAGCAAGGGAGATCTGAGCATGGAACTGATGGCAATGGAACATCTACATGACATCTACATGGGGTTTTCCACCAATGCTTACAGACTCTAATTTACAATCCAGAGTAACTACAAGACCTATTACACCAACGTAGTTATGGTGTCACCTATGGGAAACCTATGCGAAATGCATAGAGCAATCCAGAGTAAGTGTCTCTTACATCTTCTCATAGTTACTCTGGATTGTAGGATAAGATTGTAGGGCACAGGAGAAGCAGATGCTAAATGCTCACTGCGACTTCTTTGCATGGGATGCAAGCAGGCTAAAGATCTGTTTGGGGGCAGGGGATATTTGTCTGCTTACCCTGAGAAAATCCTCAACCTACTGTGGGGTTTCTCTAGTCTGCACCTGATGTTCGTAGACACAGACTTACCAACCCCTTTGTCAGGACCCTGAACCCAGAGTGGTATAGGAATCAGCATAGGAAGCCTCCACCACTCCATTCCCAATTCTACCCTCCCTCCATCCCAGAATTCCCCCCTTGCCCTCCCTTTACCTTCAACAGTTCCTTGCACTGTTTGCAACGCAAGCTTTGCTGCTACCACTGCCACTGTCACTGCTTACTCATTGGGTGATGTTGGGGCTGCACCTCCAGGGCTAAGATAGCACTGGATTGGGCTCAGGACTATCTGGTTAGTTCTAAAATTCCCATTCCCATGCAGAGCCATTTATGTTAAACACACATAGACACAACCAGGAGTGAGATCAAGCCAATTTGCCTTTAAGGTCATTTATTTAACACCCAATCCTATACATGTTTAAGAAGTAGGTCCTATTATAGTCAGTGCAGCTCACTCCCAGGTAACTGTGGATAGGACTGAAGCCTGAAATACCCAGATGCTACTGTTTGTTTTTTAAAGAGCACACATACAAAAGCTTTTCTTTAATATAAAAAACCCACATTTTTTACCAAGAAGGAAAAAAGTTTATGACTTCATCTTCTCTGGTACACCTATTAGTAGCTGCAAAGCTAACAAAAGCCAGCAAGCCTCCACCCCCGGTTAATCTCTCCCTCTTCTGATTGAGAGGCCTTCTGCAAACAAAGGTTTTAACATTCAAAAGAGAGCTTGCCCAGGGGTCTTGTTACTCCATATAAAAATTAACCAGACTTGCTTTCCCCACATGGGAGTGCACATCTGTTAGAACATAATACAAAGGATGTAGCCTGCATCTGAGTGGTGACTCGGCACCTGCATACCAGGCCTAATTCTTTTGACATCGGTCGCAATAAAACTCGGATCAGCTGCTCAGTCTCTCTCAGGACTCCACTAGCATTTGAACTGAACAGGGTTTTCTCTTTTATGTCACTCCAAACATAAGTTCCAGGGATAGTTTGGGGAAAATATTTGGGTGGCACCATGCATTACAGTCATATAATGCAGCTAATAGCAACAAAAAAGGAATGGGCGGGCAGTGCAATCCTAATTTGTGATAGTCCAGTGCAGGTTTGGGGCTGCTACCATGTTGCATGGAGAAAGTGGAAATTTGCATGAACAATATTTCTCTGTTTTCAGAACACAAAAGCTAAGCGGCTCATTCTAAAAGGTAAAGGTGTCCCTTACAGGTTGCTTTTCTAGCTGTGACTAACACTAGGGAGTGATATTAATCCTTGTTACAAGGCTGAAGAGCCAGCATTATCTGAAGACATCTCCATCATCATGTGGCCAGGGTGACTAAATGCCAAATTGTGAGCTGTTACCTTTTCACTCAAGTGGTACTTATTTATCAACTGGCATTTACATGCTTTTGAACTGCTAGGTTAGCAGGAACTGGGCAAGACATGGGCGCTCGCTCCATCTTGGGTCTTGAACTGCTGATCTTCAGGTTGACAACCACAGCATCATATCCACTGAGTCACTGCAGCCTTTAACCCCACTCTTACTCAGAAAGAAATGCTGCTAGATTGTAGACAGTGTTCATTTTAGAAGACTGTTTGGAGAACCAAAATTTTAATTGGAGGACATCAGGACACGTTTAGACAGATGGTCACTGCCTGTTGGGTACCTTTTCATTTTTTTGCAGCTTTCAGTGAAGTGCACCTGCCTTTCAGCTTGGGTAGGACCTGCCTGCTTCCTGTGAATTAGTTGGATTTAGGAGAATTAGTTCTGCCTGCTTTGTGAGGCCAAGGCAGTCTCAGAATTTCTTATTCAGCCTCCCACCCCCTCTGTTGCTCAAGCTCAACTGGAACCATTTCGCACTTTCATTGTTTGGTGTTTTGTATTTGTTTCCCTCCAGTCGAGCACATGTTATAAAAGGCAACCCCCCAGCAGCCTTCTTTTTTCCCCTCCTTTCACATGACTAAGCGATTATCTTCTTCCTAATCAAAGAGACAGATGAAAAGAGTTTATTAATAAAAGTTTCCCTTCAGGAAGATTGGAAATGAATGATTAGTAAAATATACCCAATGTTACTTAGAGACCCCCCTCACAGAGAGGCATCTGCGAAGGGCAGGGGTGCCAGAATAGTGGCATGGAGTTGGGCATCTGGAAGCTATTTGTGATATGGATTAGAAGTCAAGCTGCACAAAGATACAGCCTCCGGTCACAAAAAGCTTGCTCTGTGGAGAGAGGAAAAAAATATGCTGCTTGTTTACTGTTCTACTTTCCCCCCTTTGCTTGTTATCTGTTTTATTTCCTCTCAAGCTCCCCTCTCCCCCCACAGCATTCATGTGCAATTATGTCTACACAGCTCTGCCAGCTGGTGGGACTTGTTAAACATATATATTCACCATGTAAGTATTTAGGAAGACGAAACAAGAGGAGGCGATTTGAATTTGCACAAACTACTCGAAAATGTACTCCGTGTGCCATAGGGTGCTGCCAGTGGCATTTGATGGAAACCAAATCTCAACAGGCCTCTTCACAAATACCTGTGTGAGGTATGAATCTTGTCCCCTAAACATGTGGATAAATTATAGAGAAGGCCATCAAGAAGGGGCAGTGTACAGTTCCTAGAGCTGAGTAACTGCAACATGCTTTCATATATCTGTGTTTGTATGTGTTTATTAGTGCCAGAACCAGGTCATTGAGCATCCTTGGATAAAGCCCACACTGGCTCCCATATGGTCCCTATCTGCCTGTGACAGTCTATTGAATACAACTTTTGCAACTGGTGCTGATAGTTCAGGTCTCAGCCAAGTTAGGTAGGATCTCTGCATCCAAATTGGTTAAGCATCAATGCCATCTCTGAATGTTCAAACCATGATGGTGGTGGAAACACACCATTCAAGGGTAAGGACAATGCAACTCTGAAGTAAGGGCTAAACATTGTCTTACCTTAAAAAAGCATCTGTAACTGCCCTCCAATTGTATTGCTCCCCACTGGCACTGTTATACCAGTGCTGGAAAGTTAGTTAGGATTTCACTCTAAGAACTTGTCTATTTCCAGGATCTTCTATTAAAAATAAGAATGCCACAACCCCTGAGAAATGTCTGTTATGTCCCAATCCTATTCTTTGCTACATGCAACCAATGCAACTGTGCCATCTTCTGGTGGAACACCTAATATTGAAAAGAGAACAGGTGCTATACTAGAGGTGCCCAACTATATTAAGAACCTTCACTTATGTTTATTTTTGTCCCAAGTACAGATATTTGGAATCCCTTGAAGATGCTATGCTGGTTTCTTTTTTCGTACCCCAAGGTTCCCTGGAATTTTCTGTGTTGCAATAATTTCCACACTTCTTTCAGATTCAAAGGCAACAAGCCATTCTACCAGTCTGGCAGAGAAGATTAATCAGTGTTGTACATGAGTTGAACCCTTCCATTACTGTAAGTCCTTGTAAGTTGCTCATGTAAGTTCTTTCACAGAAGCATCCAGGCTATTTACACTGTCTGTAAGAGGTTCATGTGCCGAGGACCTAAAGATCACAGGTTCATTGCTGTCTATTCCAGAAGTGATAAATTTAAGTGTCCAGTATTTGCTTCTTAACTATTTGCTATTTTAAAACTATACATGTACACATGTACATACAAAAACTGTACAGTTTTTTTTAAATTGAAAGTGTATTTGAACAAACATTCAATTTTTTAGGTCACAGTTCACTAAAATCCACACATTTTGGCTGAGTAGGCACAAATAATATGAGGTTGAAGGAAATGTGGGGTGAGAATGTGCTTTTTATACCTATCGTTTCTCCTTAATCTTATAATTCAGTTGACAAATACTTTATAATACAGAAATCAAGATAAACTTTTAAAATGCCAAGTTGCACAATGAACAGAGAAAATAAAACTGATCACACACTGGAATGTCTGGCTGGTGTGATTCTGCTGCTCTTCTGTAGAAGCAATACTTTGCCTTTGGTATTAAAAAGAGGCTTATAATTTACAAAGAAAGCCAATCAATAAATAAACTGTCCCTAATCAGCCAAAGAGCTGGCAGAATGACATTCCATTATCCTGTCAGACATATTGCAATCAAATGCAGGGAACCTCAAAAGGCAGAACGACAATCTCACAGCTTAAAAGCTCCCGCTCTTTCTGACTTTGTCTAGAAATTTTATGCCACTGTTGGGTATCTTTTTGCCTAAAAGTAAAAGGAAGTCAACCGACATGCTGTACTGAAGCTAGCGTACATTTTTGTGTGTCATTTTATTTCATATAGCAGTGTAAACTTCATCTGCTGGGCAGAAAGCCTCCCCTGTTGTGACGGCACCGTGTCACTTGGGCTCGGTGACAGTTGATTCTCAGCAGACAGCGCTGTCAGAGAATCAGAGACTTCCACATGTACAAGTGAAATTAACTTCTGTTAGTCTGACATTTCCCACAATCAATACTCACAGGGTCCTTGTCTCTAGGATCAAAATTCATAAATCAAAAGCAGAGAGCATGAAATAAGGTATTTGATAAATCCATTAACTGGAGTGGAAGTATACTTCTGCCAGCCTGTTTATAGTATACAGTAACATGCGCTGGGGTAGAGGAAGGTATGGAGGGAAGGGAATTCCAGCAAAGGTATTACAAGCAATTGAATGAGTACAGGAGTTTTAGCATATATTTTTTTCTAGTGTGCAAAATTAGCAGGCTTATTATATTGATTCATCTGCAGGGTCCAGTGCTGTGAGTCACAGAATTAGAAAACAAAGGGTTGTCTGCACAGGAATTTGTCACATTCCAGTTTGGAGCTTTGACAAATGACTGGAAAAGTAAGAAGCTGTATTCCTGTGTACACCTATCTCCATTGTTGCATATCCAATATTCCTTTTCCCGTATCTGAAATAAATAAAAAAAATAAAATACACACACACAAAGAAAAGTAAAGTAGCTGTAGAGTTGGGAAAAGGTACTGTTCTCAGTGGGTTGATGCTACTCTCAATCACTGCATCCTCTGTGCTATCCTCTGAACTTTTGTGCAAAGGGAACAAAACATGGCCAGAAGAGGAGATGACTGGGCCATATGTACACACACTTTCCATCCAGAAGGTCCCAGGTTCAGTACCTGCCATTGAGGAGGACAGTGCCATTAATTCTTGAGCCATGACACTGTTTAAATGGAACTAGTGGCAGAATGTGCTTTACACCATTGAAATCAGCCTATTCAGTGGTGGGCTCCAGCAGGTTCGCACCTACTCTATAGAACCGGTTGTTAATGAGAGATAGGACATATAAAGTTTAAAAATAGCCATTTAAAAGTGGCTGCCAGGTGGGCAGAGAACCGGTTGTTAATTTCTTTGAATCCCATCACTGAGCCTGCTGGCAATATATGTAGACAGCCGGCCAGCAACAAAACCATGTGCAACCAGTCTTCTGGTGGCAGGCCTGGAGGGGCCCTGTGCATGGAGGTGGTACATAGGAAACCCACCAAACCAGCTAAGTTGGTGGGTGAGGCAGAAGATGATGGGTGAGGCAGGGGAGAGTTGTGGTAAAAGGATCTTGCACAGACAACTTGTGTTGGACGCTCTCCACTTTGATAGCACCTGGAAAACTGTTGGAGGAAAAGAGGCACCAACCTGCATGTGTCTGAAGGGGGCAGTAAACCACCCTGTGCCCTGAATGACCTCTCTACCTGTCCCCTTAGTGACCATTGCAGGAGGTGTGGCTTGGACCTTTTTCCTCTTCCTCTCTCCCCCCTCTCTTTTCCTCTCTTGAGATGTGAGCACACAGCTGTCCACCAAGCCCCAAACCCACATGCAAGCAGAGGCAGCTTTAGTGCTTCTGGTCCAATTAAGTCGTAGAAACTCTGATGATAATCAGATGCTGTAAATATGAGACTTCATGATTTGTAAGTCAACCTGTTCTAAAGCTTGATTCTGGTCTTGGTCTTGATTTTTTGCATGCGCCTAAGCAAACAGCCAGGGTGGAGGGAAAGTCTTCTGAACCACAGAAGGGGATGCTCTGTGGTCATCACTGCTGAATTGATTCCGCTTCCAACAAAAACTTCCTTTCTCTCCTTGAACTTCTATCACCTAAGAAGCTGTAGTAGATCTAAAGAGACCTAATGGCAGTTGAGGGGTTTATAGGGAAGTAAAGAAGAATATATTCTGTGAACTCTCCCAAACATTCCCCTCTCCTTCCTCTACCCAGCAGGATGCAGCACAAGCCTTTTTGTTACAGTTGCATTGGTGTAACTGATTCAGTTGCATTGGAGGAGGATAGTAATGGGCTGTTGACTGAGCTAGATGGACAGGATCTGTCTCAATAGAAAGCAGCTTATACGTGATTCATGTAACAGAAAGCTACATGTCTATGGAAATGCAGCGCATATACAACAAGATGAAATGGATCTCTTCCATACACCCCATGCACAGTGTCATGGTAGTTAAAAAGTCCAGATGACTCTGAGATGTCACAGATATCATCTACATGGGAGCAAAAGTGTGAAGTATGTCTCCTGTCTGGCTTATGAATTTGGCTTCTAAGAGGTAGCTGGTGGTCCAATTGGAGAACAGAATGCTGACTACATGAGCCTTTATCCTGATCCAGTAGGATTCTTCCTATATTCATAGACCCGCAAACTTTCAGGATCAGTCTGCCACTGCCTGAAGTGGGGCCTGGCAGCAAAAACCCAGATTTTGTTTTTGGTAAAAGAAATACCCTACCTGACTCAATATTTCTGTACAGTAGTTTTTGATATTTCGGTGTAACTTAAATCAGCACGACTAACCACTGTTAGTGAATATTTTAGGCCTGGTCAAAAGGAAGATCAAATCCAATACACATTCAATTCTAAGTTAAAAACAAAAAGCATTTATGATGAACACTTTTGAAGTATCAGCACTTCCAAACAGAGCCAGATATTCAATCAACTTGGCACTGAGTTCTTAGGGAAACAATCGTTGAGATATACTACCAGGTTAAGAGATGATAGACCCAAGTACCAGATGCTGGGGACAGAAACAGTGGGTATCCCTCAACCAAATGTCCTGCTCATTAGCTTTCAAGGGCAACTGGCTGGCTGCTCCTGAAAACCAAATGTATCTCTAAATGGATCTTTAGTCTAACCCAAAATATGGTTCTGATGGATACTCAGGAGATCCCCACAATGTAAATCAGGTTTTGTAAATATTTCCTTGCAAAAACCCCAGCTGTCTGTAAAGTCTTATACACTTACCTCCATGAAATGGAGATGGTGGAGTGGTCAGATTTTTGTTCATATGTGCAGTTTGGCCGAAAGTATAATCTCCGTCAGGTGAAGCTGTTTGACTCCCCCAGTTGGGTGAAGTGTGCAAAAAATGCCACTGTTAGAAAACTGTCATAAGCACCTAATTAACTCAATTGTAACACTCTTAAAGAGTTAAGTGACATTCATTAGGATGTACAAAGAGACAATAAGGTGGATCTTGGTGGAAAATTTCCCTGTACCACCTGGAGCCTACATTGGGCTGATATGCAGGCCAAGACTGGCAAAAATATGCTGTCTGTGTTTTTGCTATGTTCTCTAGACACCGAACTCAACAGGAAAGAGAACAATACAATTCAAGAGGATGAAAGAGCCTTGGAAAGGAGAAACATCCATATCATCAACAGGGTCAGGACAGGGTCAGGAACCCCATGAACAATGGGAGAGTCCTACCTCAAGAGGACTTGTTCATTAGCATGTGCATAGATAGCAATCAAAGGTGTGAAGAGGAAATGGTCAGTAAAATGCAGGCTAAAAGGAAATAAGAAACTTCCAAAAGTCAGCTTAGGAGGGGCAAAGGTGGTAAAAATTTGCCAGAGGGGTCACTACTGCTCCCCACACAAGAAGCTGGAAAATTAACTGGGGGGTTTCAAACAGCATCTAGAACTAGGAAGGTACTAGGAGGGGCAGGCCTCTTGGCCATCATGGTGCAGAGAGGGAGCAAAAACTAAATCACGTGGAATTCAAATCCCAGCTTCGCCTAATACAGGGTTAAGTGCACATGCACTCTTAATTACATCATTAACTCTCACTAACATACAACTACAAAAAATTCCCCCTTTTTAGTTTGTCAGTGATGTTTGAATCAATTTAGGATATTTTTGTGGTGCAGAATCAAAGAATTGCATTGATTTTGCATGATTGCCTCTAGTTTGGGTTATGGCATAGCCACCTTATATATCAGTGATTTTCAACCAGTGTGCCATGGCACACTGGTGTGCCGCAGATAGTCCTCGGGTGTGCTGTGGGAATTTGGGGATTGACATTCATTAATAGGAAAATTTGGGGATTTGAACAGTCTGGTGTGCCTCGTCAATGATAAAAACAATTGATAGTATACCTTGACCATTTCAATGGCTTGTTAAGTGTGCCATGAGATGAAAAAGATTGAAAATCATTGTTATACATTGATTCAAGCTGTTTCCTTGTGAGGAAGCTGATGTCATGACTTTCTCATGAGGAAACTGCTTGGATCAGAACAGTATATAGCTTGAAACAGTATATAAGTTGCTTGAAACAATTGTGTTTCAAGAAACCTTGAAACAAATGTTTCCGTATACACAGTGTACATATTATACATATACTTGAAACAGCATATACAGCTGGAATCTGTATACAAGGCTGATCAGGCTCAACTGAAACAATTTTTTATTCAGCTAGATTAATTTTAGTCATACTTTTAATTACCGCAGCATAAAAGAGAGCAGTTACAAACTGCTTTGGGAGTCTGCACCTTGGCCTAACTAGGACACCAAACTTAAAGTAGGAAGGGGATGAGTTTTTTGTGATAGACAGGGACGTCCATCATGTTGGAACAATTAGGTTAGTCTGTTGTGTCAGTGGATTGGATAACTTTGAATCAACAACTCACATTTGGGAAAGTCGAGTGTATACTCAATCCAAGAGAGGAGGGGTTAAGGTTTTTGTTAGAGCTGAAGGATTAAAGCATTCCCACACATAGCAGCAGGCCTCCATCAGTCTTGAAAGACTATGGTATTGTGCTCGGCACTGCATACGCTGCATGCGAAGCACGAAGGCCTGGGTTAGATTGATATGGAGGATAGGCTGTTACCCAAGCAGCAAATCCCCCCTCTCCATGCCACTGAAATAGTCCAATGGAAAGGCAGAGCCAATACGATTGGTTCCAGCTGTGTCACATAGCTGGGCTAAGGACAGGAGCTCACCCTGTCTTGTGGGGATCCACCTGGGTCTCGAACCCTGGCCTGCTGGTTAACAGGCACAGTGTCTTAACCACTTGTGCCACCCACAGCAAATGGATTTTTATAGGAAGTTTACAGTGACAAAGAACTGCACCTATTATTATTAAAAGTTAGAAACAAGAAGTCAGGAAGTCTAGTATCAGTAGGAGACAACAGAAATCAACGTTTTAATTTATTTTAAGCAACATATAAACTACTATTTTGGGAGGGCCACTTTTAAGCCACTTTACTTGTCTTTGTGGTTGAACAGTTCAGTCTTGATGACAGTGCCCCACACAGAAGGGGGGCCAGGCCAACTCTTCTACTTCCCAGTACTGCACACACACATGCACACAAACACACACACACACAAACACACACACACACACACACACACAGAGACATACATACATACATACAGCACAATCCTAACCATGTCTACTCAAAAGTAGGCCCCATTGTGTTCAATGGGTCTTACTCCCATGAAAATGTCTTTAGGATTGATTGATTGATTGATTGATTGATTGATTTATGAGATTTCTATCCCGCCTTTCTTGGCGAGGCCAACTCAAGGCAGCTAACACACATTAATAACAATATATATAAACACTGAACACATTTTAAAACATTTTAAACAACCCACCACCCAAACAACTTCTCAGTACTAATGGCATGGATTATGTGCTCAGATGAAAGACCTTCATCTTTATGGCACCTGGCACCCCTGTCTACAAATAGGCTTGTCTGTCAATCCTCCTTAATCATTGCATAACCATCAGGGGATGCTATCACTGGCTGGTATGGAGGAGGACTTACTGCCACTTCTGGCATCATATTTCAGTGATGGAAATTGGAAATTTCCATCAATGGTTTTCATTCCATCAAAAATGATGGAAATCTGGAAACTGAAATTCTCCAATTTCCCTCTCCAACTTTTACAGGGCAGTTTTTCTGCATTTCTGGTTTTTCAAGCAAGGAATCAGGGTTCCCCTAACTGTAAACACTTTTTGATAGGATGTATTTCCTAAGCCTGTTTTCTTACAAGAATGTCTCCCAAGAATTAAGTGAAGTTGGGGTTTGCTGCTGCAATCTACTGACCAAATCCATCACTGTGCACAATACATCTGCCTGCATTCAATATATGTCTCTGCTTCCCTCCCCATAGCCTCCAGGAGGAATTTTATCAGGGTACAAAGTTTCTTTTGGGACATTTCCTAAAGGAGAGAGGGATGAAACATTACATGGGAGTGGGCAGAACAGGCAGGGAATAAGGCAGATAGAGGGCCAAAAAGAGTCTGGTACTATCACACAGAATGAAAATAAATCCTAGGGCATTCATTTCTATGCAGATTTTCCCCTAACAACTACCTGCAATAAAATTGACATTATTAATAGCCATTCACTTCCCTGGAGATATGATACTAATATTAAGTCTGCTTTATTTTATATATTCAGTCACTACACATCAGCTCATACAAATGGTTTGATTTTGCCTTCCTCTAATTACAACAGGAGCCAATAATTAGAACAGTTTTTTTCTATATAGATCCTCTGTCTTCTAATATGTCAATAGTTGTGGTTTTCCTAGAGAGTTTAAATGTACTGCAGTAGGTGCCCTTGAGAACGATTTTTTTTGTTATTTAGATTCAATAAAGTTTTCACCCCCACCTCTGCATTTTTGCTATACTGTAATTTGCTGCCAAAGAATAGCATCAGCCATGACACAGACCCTACGCTAGAATAAAATAAAATAAAATGCCATGACTAACAGGCAAAGAACTTCTTTACGTGGTTATTCGGAATGAAATTATTTCATCCATATCACTTATTTTCCATTCTGGATGAACAAGGATAATAGATTTGTCATTTAAGTCATTCAACAGACTGAGTCCAATTTTGTTGTAAAGCAGTTTTCTACAGGATAGGAATTATCAGGCATTAGACAATGCAACAAAGAATGGAAAAATCTCTTCTTTATAAAGTACTCTTCAGCAGCATTTGCTGCACTGAAAAATAAATAAAAATGGTTGCGCTGTTTAACTGAATAAAGTCATTCTCTCTGATAAGAAGATATGTATGTGCCCAAATGAACTCATGGAATCTCTCATACATGGAGCACACCCATTCTTGTGCATGAGGAAATGTGCATTCAGAATGACTCTTTCCATTGAAATGAATGAGGAAGCCACATCAGGTGGTGGCAGCAACTTTTAGTGCATATCCTAGAGCTCACGAACTGGAATGCATCACTGGTAAATTTTTTATGTCTTGATACCCATTTTTCTAGTTTCTGTTGCTGTCTGAAACACTTTTCCAGTGTTTCATTTTTCATCTACCCCCAAATTCAGAGTAACTACGGGAGCACATAAGAGATTTTACATGCACCCTTAGTTACTGCACCACCTAGTGAAAACTTATGGGAAATTCATATTGGAATCCAGAGTAAGTTGTTCTTACACTGGAGCAATGACTCCCTGTAGTTACTCTACATTTTGCCCCGAGAAGGCATTCAAATTTAGATATGTTATTTTGAAATCTCTTAGCAAACCCTGAAGATTTCATTCTTGTTTGCTAATTAATAAAGATCACGTAAGCCAAATGTTTATGGCAGCGGTTCCAAAATGGTGAGCCGTGGTGTCCAAGGAGCTGCAGAAAGCATCCAGGGAAGTCACAGAACCCTTGCAAAAAACCTGGTGTATAATACAGCCCATTGTAGCCCTAATGGGAAGCCACAGCCAGTGACTCACAGTGCAATCCTAAGCATGTCTACTCAAAAGTACTGTAAGTCCCATTGTGTTCAATAGGACTTACTCCCAGTTTAGGATTACAGCCTGTTGGAAAAAGGAACTGCCTGTTGGAAAAAGTTTGGAAACCATTGGTATTTAAAGATAAAATGCAGAATATTTAAATATGACTACTTGTAACTGGAGAGAATAATGTTGTTGTTTTTTAAATCCAAAGTCTTGGCAAATCTCAGCTTCTTTCTAGGAAAATATTGCTTCATGGAAACGAAATCAAGCTTGAGAAACATCTGAATGCTATATCTCAAGTCTGAACTCAGTGATAACACAAGGCCTAACTTACTACTGCATGAAAGATTTGTGATTTAGGGCACGATTTGGACTGCAATCATATATACACTTTTCTGGGAGTGAGGCTGCAAGCCTAAAGCCCAGTTAGGCCAGTGTAAGCCCCAGAACAATTCCCGTGCTGGCATGGGGATGTCACAAAAGTGCTGTAAGGCACTTCTACCCAACTCCTGGGGGGAGGGTCAGGCCAGTACAGACATGCGCTTTCCTCCCTACATCACCACTGGGATGGTTGTGCTGGCCTAGGTTAGGATTGCACCCTAAGTCTTACTGAACACAATGAGCAGACCTGCATAGACCTGTATTGTATGAATACCTTCCAAAGATTCCTTCCAAACTCATTTTCCCCTGTACCCATTTCTTCATTGAAATTATCACCCCAAAGCTGTTGTTAGGAAGGCTGAGCCTACAAATAAAGCAATTACAGTGGTACTTTGAGTAAAGAGCGACTTGAATAAAGAGCATTTTGTATAAAGAGCAAAATTTTCTCAGAAATTTTGACTTGCGTAAAGAGCACTGTCTTGAGTAAAGAGCGCTTCTGAGGAAGTTTGGAACAGGCTTCCATGGCAAGGGAACTCACAGCAGAACGAGGGGGCTTGCTTGAGCTACAGTGGGGCCCAAGGCAAAGTTTGGAATAGGCTTCCATGGCCAGGGAACTCACCGGGGGGGGGGGGGGGGGGGTCCAGGTGGAGCAGCTTGAGCTAGGTTAGTATGTGAGATCTGTGTGTGGCAGCATAGAAGGTGTGCCTTATCAATGTTCTAATGCTGTTCCCCATCAACAGCTTGGGAATGTTAGTTGCACATCAAGAGAAAGATTCTATTGAGCCAATGGATAGCAGTGATTCCATTAGTGATTGTGAAAGAGCACAATCCTCTACCAGGGTGACCATATGACCAGAAAAACCCAGATTTGTCTGGATTTTTAGCCTCCGGTCCGGGTGTCCTACATTTTGGCTTCATTTTGAAACTTCGCGATAGTGCACAGTACCCCATCATGCCATATGTCGTTGGATTCGTATTGAAGAGCAGAATCCAATGCAAAAATCAGTTTGAAGAAATCTCCTTCCTATCAAATGTTATGGTCAAAAAACCAAAACAAAAAATACATTTTTGGCAATTTTTTTAAGCAGGTAGGAATTTTGGCTTGGGATTAGGAATTTTGGCCCTGAGGTTCAGGAATTTTGGCTCTAGGGTTCAGGAATAATCTGGCCACCCTGTCCTCTACTCAGACATAAGCCCCATTGTGTCCAATGGGTATTACTCCCAGGAAAGTGTCTTTAGGATTGCAGCCAAAGTCTGTAACCTCTCTGTAACCCTCACAACAGCCATGAAGGTTTTCAAAGATACAGTACAGTTCAGTACTGTACAGAATTTTCTTTATTGCAGTGTTCTGTCTTCCTCTATATTACAGTGTTTTGTACTGTGTTATATTATATTATTTTGTACTGTGTTATATTATAGTTTATAAAAAAATCATTTTTATAAACAGTTAATATTTTTATATGAATATTTTTGGGTTGTGGAACCAATCATCTGAGTTTCCATTATTTCCTATGGGAAAATCCATTTCACATGAAGAGCATTTCACGTAACAAGCATGCCTCCGGAATGAGTTAAACTTGTTACGTGAGGCGCCACTGT
The DNA here is from genome assembly GCA_030015325.1 of Cryptoblepharus egeriae. Lineage (NCBI taxonomy): Eukaryota > Metazoa > Chordata > Lepidosauria > Squamata > Scincidae > Cryptoblepharus > Cryptoblepharus egeriae. The sequence goes on along the minus strand of JAREYC010000003.1, from coordinate 58,381,694 downwards.
ACATTTTACTGAATAATTCCAGTTGGGTGGGTTTGCATCATGCCTTTGTTAATGAGAGCTCAAATATTCTAAGTAGATAGTGAATCAACATGAACACTTTTCCTAGGCCAAATGTTTATTCCAGCGGAATCCTATAAACTGCAGTGGTCTTCATCCATTTAGCCCAAGACCCCAAACTTTAGAATCTGTCCAGGACACTCATGTCAAATTTACTGGGATGACAATGTGATGTCATCAACCTAGCAGTGATATCATGACCAGAAGTGACATCACTGTGATGTTAGGACCCCTCCATGTTTACTTGGAAGTATGTCCCATTGGGTTCAGTGAGACTTACTCCCAGAAACGTATGAATTGCAGACTGTGCCCCTCTGCATGCCTACTTGGAAGTAAATCCCATTGTGCTCAATGGGGCTTACTTCCAAGCAGATCCCCATCCTAGGCAGTAATGTAACTTAGGCAGGTCCTAGGCAGGTCTACTTGGAAGTAAGTTGTATTACGGACAAAGGTAAGTGTGGCTATGATAGCAGCCTTAGAGCCTATGCCTGCCTACTCAGAAGAAAAGTCCCATTATTGGCCATAAGGCTTACTCCTATGTAAGTGTGGCTGGGATAGCAGCCCTAGAACTCCATCCTATTCCTGTTTACTCAGAACCAAGTTACATTACTGTCAGTGGAGTTTACTCCTAAGTAAGTGTGGCAAGGATTAGACCTCATCCTACACTGGCCTACTCAAGAGGATGTCCCATTCCAGTCAATGGAGCTTACTCCCAGGAAAGTATGTAAAGAAGAGCAGCCTCAGATCCTTGGTCAGAAAGTTCGTAAGGAGGGAGTGTGCAAGGTGGGCACAGAGTGGAACAGAATTGGGGGAAGGAAGGATTGTGGCCTGGGGGGGGGGGGGGGCAGAGGCTGGTGCATGGCCATTACTCCCCTAGTAATGAAAGAGAGCGAAACCCAGGAGTGGAAAGCCCTCCCAGCAGGGTGACCATATACAGGGTGATTGAAAAGTAATTCCCTATATTGTTTGAGTGCAAAGATGGACCATGAATTAAACCAGACTAAAATGGTTAGGATTGTGCTCATAGTGCTTAAATTAACTGCATGAAAGCAATATTATTTTGCACTCGAACAACAGATTTTCAAACTTCATAACATGCCTCTAGCTGGACACACTCCTGCATGGTAAGACATCCAGCCATGTTTGTAGGGCTTCCAAATTTCAAACAAAATAATCAATCTGAAACACAGATACAAACAGATTAAATTTACAGATTATATTCTCATACATTAAAGATCAAACACAAAAACATTTGAGATAAAAATTACCATAAATAAATAATTTATAAGTATTTTAAAATAGGGAGTCACTTTTCAATCACCTATAGAATGAAGGACAGAGTGCCTCCATCTTTAACCATTGCGTAGAAGAGGGAATTTAGGCAGTTGCTGCTTTTAAAACTCTTTCATATTCCTTTGCTGGTGTCATCTTGGTTGCAGATGGAGTCGCAGCGGGGGGCACTTTGGGCTGACGGGAGGACAGCCCCACAGCCCTATCAGCTGCACTGCTGCCTCGCTGGGTGCTGTATCTTGGAATCTGGTACTAAGGTGCCCAGTGCCAGACTCTAAGATGGTGGATCCAGCCTCTTTGGGACCCACCTTACACAAGTTCGGGATCCCCAAATGGGTTGTGACCCCCACTTTGAAGACCACTTCTATACATTTTTACTGAGGGAAAAATCCCACTGTACTAAATGAGGCTTATTTCAAGAAAAGTATGCATAAATTTGCAGCCCCAAACATTTAATTTTTTAAAAATTCCTTTTGAATGAAAACAAGTGTTATAATTCTGTCTTTTTGAAAACATAGAAGGGTCCCATCGACAAGAATATTTGTATACTTATAACAAAAGACATGAATAAAAACCGATCACCCGGGATTGTTGATTCAAATGTAATTGCTTCATTTGCAGCCGAGTCACACGAAAACCAGCTGGGGAAGAGGAATAATACCTGCTACTCTCACTTTTCAGTTCCAAAAATATGGAATACTTAGTAAGTAGTTTTCAGAAACTTCTACTGGAAAACAAAACATTGCATATGGGTACAGAGCAGTTTCTAACTTGGGTACAGCACAGTGAGATTGAAAAATATTAAGATCTTAAATTTTACAAAAATAGTAAGGACAAGCAAAATGGTGAATACCATTTGCTCTTGGACCGGAGACTTAGAGCGCAATCCAGAGTAATTGCGGGGAGTTCGTGCTCTGGTGTAAGAACAATTTGCTCTGGATTGAAATATGAATTTCCCATAGGTTTTCACTAAGTGGTGCTGTAACTACAGGTGCACATAATGTCTCTTACATGCTCCCATAGTTACTCTGGATTGTAGGGTTACTGTGTAGTTGTTAGTCACACAGTGCAATCCTAACTTAAGCCAGAGAGAATGGTTTAGCTATAGCAGTCTAAACTATGCCATATCCAGAGCTGACACTTAGGCCAAATCCACAGGGGAAGGAGACCTCTAGGCTGGCCTAACTGCTGCTGAGGAAACAGCAGCACAAGTCTGCTATTTCAGGCATGCTCACTGGGGACCAAATCAGTGGCACCTGGGGAAGGTTTGCTCCTGAGGAGACCTGCCTCAGAGCACACTGAACTGGGAACAGCTGTGGTGCCTGCACCCTGCCTGCTATATGAGGAAGCCCAGGGGTCCCTTCCAACCACTCACAGCTGCAGTCTGATAGAAAGAAAGGGCATTGCTTTCTGGGGTACCAGATGCCAGAACTGCCAAAGGAATACAGCAACAATGGGGGAGCAGGCCAAAAAAAGCTGGGAACACCCACATCCATTGTCCATCTGTCTTGCACTGGCCCAAGTGGACTTTGCCAGCCCAGGCCATTTCTGGTGCAGCTAGGCTGACTTATCTGGCAATAAGCTGACCCAGTGCCCAAGGCTGGCCCAAGAGCACTTCAGGATTGCTCTATAGTGTATTGGATATGGAGGCTTACAAAGCTTGTCCGCAGATCAGATTAGGGGTCTTGCCATGGGTTGCATTGAGGCAAGGAATCTGGGTCGCATCTGGCCCCCGGGTAAGGGTTTGGATACCCCTGGAATAGAGGAAGAAAGAGGAAAGTTGCTTGTTTTTGGACGAAAGGCAGAACAAAAATAATAAGTCAACAGCAGATAAGCCAATCAAGGGAAAGAAAGATTAATCTCAAAGAAGGTTTAAAACTTCAGGTGATGACAGATATGCGGTATAAAGTGCATGGGAAACTTGTAGAGTAATTCACAATGAATGTATTGTCCTAGTTACATGACACAAAAGAGATCTCACTGGAAATAAGATTGCAGAATTTTTTTAAAGTTAGTTAAATAAAGTTAGGTTTAATGTTATTTATGGCAAGAAGTTATTCTGGATTTACTCCAAAGCAATGTACTTTCAATTCACCCCCATCCTTCTCTTCCAAAGTGCTCAATACCTGACACACAAGCAATGTAAGAATTTGTTTGACACCTCGAATCCAAATATGCTATTTTTAAGGGCATGGTGGAAGAATTACAATCACAATTAATGATATGTCAATATCTTTCTTAGAAAAATATTGATGTCCAATTGGTAATCAGGCACTTCCTAGATAGCACACCCCATATTTCAATGACTCCCATCCATCAGACTGGTCATTGAAATACAAGTAAAGTTTGAGAGATGAACCCCAAAGTGAAGCAAGAATGGTAGGTGAAAGCAAATGAAGGTCCTAAACTAAATGTTATTCAGACACCATCACTACTGACAACAGTGTACCTCTTTTGATAGACGTTAATGCTGATTTTTGTACGGCCATGGATGAAGAATGGATTTTAAATTAGATTCATGCTTTGGCGTACCTAACAAGAATTGAAGGTTATTCCAAATCATCAAATGATCTTGTATATTATTCTCTTTTGCTACTGAGCTGGAGGATGGCTAAGCCCCACATTGTTCCATGGGTGCCTGCCCTCCACTTCAACCAAAGCAAAGTTTCAACTTAATCTTAGAATTGGGGCATGCACTATTTGTTGTTGTTTGACATTGATATCTATTTTCCTTAACAAATGTTACTGATCATCACTGCCAGTCTCCAAATCCACACTGATTATATTTAACAAACATGGTAATGATGCCATTCAATTGTACAAGAAAAAACTCTGAGTTGCTTAATTTGAACAATGTTCAGACAATGTCCTCTGGACAATAGAAGAAGCGCTAATGATCCACACAGTAATCCAGGCGGCTCTGGATTACTGCCAGTGAGTTTATCTTTTCCAAAACCTCAGATCATGAAAAATATCATTATATTTTTAATAAAAGAAATCCATGTTAAAAACAAGAAATGTGCCTGCAAGGAGAAAGGTAATATGTCTCTATCGTAGTATGTCAATTAATTACTGGCTTGCAATTTCTACAGAACTGAATTTGAATTGCGCATTAATAAGGAATGAAATAAGGAGGATTAATTTTATTGTAGTGAATATTAAGTCATTTAATGATGATTGGCTGCTTCTGCTTCTTTTTTATTTTTGAGGAAATTGCATTGCCTTATAAATATTCTAATTTTCAGCAAAATTACTAAGAACAATTTTCATCAATTTATTTGTACATAAACTCAAACAAAATACCTTGAGGGATATGTTTAGTTTAAAATGCTATAATGAGAAGAGGGGAAGGGGGTATTAGGCATTTGTCAATTAGTTATTAATTTCCTTGAGGTTGGAATCAATTAAGCTAATAAGAAAAATCCACAGAATTGAAGCTTAAAGTTATACCATTTGTTTTCATTTTAAAAAGGAAGGTCCGTAAAAGTTCCCAACAAGGACTGATACAACTTGTACATTCATCCCTTGTTGATTATACAGTCAAGCAATGACTTGAGTCACCAGTTACTACCACACCATGATTTCTTGGTGTCAGCTAACAGATGATGCCTTTCAACACTTCACAAATGACAAGTCACACGTTCTGAAATTCCTTCCTCTTTAGGGTCCAGGAGCTCAAATGTTGAAAAGTTAGACACCATAGTTTAGATTATTATTATACAATGGATACTTGCCTTTGAGAAAGGTTTCTGTTATCAGTTATCCATCATAGAGCACTCTCAGAAGTAAGCCCAACTGTGATCAGTGGGTCTTTCTCCCAGGAAAGGTGTGTTAAGGATTGCAGCCATATTTTTCCTGAATAACCTGTCATAATATCAATGATCAATGTAGTGTTTGCATTGGACCAGTGATAATCTGCTGTTAAATTATTCCTGGGCAGATATGGTAACATCAGGGCTATAACTGGGGTGGGGGGGAGAGAACCGGACAATGACGATGACACTAAGTTTTGCAGGGAACCTCACCACACAGTGCGAGGGATTTCCTCCCCCTCTGAGCCATTCCAGGAGGAAAGGCTTCCCCATCCTGGAATGACTCAAAGGGGAGGAGGTCCCTTCCACACTATGGGGAGGATCCATGCAAAATTTAGTGTTCCCCCCCCCCTCCAGCTACAGTCCTGAGTCACATTTGTAGAAAGCCTTATGCGTCAATCCTAAAGACACTTTCCTGGGGTTAACTTCCATTGAACACAATGGGGCTTACCTTTGAGGATTGTGGTTACTACACAATGGGGCTTCCTTTTGAGACATGGTTAGGATTGTGCTCCTAGTCAAATGCCTTTGTGGGCCACCTTACTATGAAGGTGAGTGGAATAGCTGCACCGACAACCTCTTGGTCACCAAGAATTAGGTGGATATTTATTTATTTTTTGAAAAGCAACATTCTCCCTATTCCTTTACTTAATAAAAGTGAATACAGGATAGCTTTTTTTCCACACGAGATCAAAGCAAGAGGCCTATGGTAGTGCAAGCAGTTGGGAATAATTTACCATTAAGTTAAGTCTCTCCCACATTAAAAGAATCGAAAGTTATTCACTGAAATGGTTGCTAGCAATAACTTTGAGAACTGCAAACCTTTCAGTGTTGCAACTATTTCAGCCAATTCTTTTCTTCTCTTTTTGAGGATATCCAAATCAAGCCTCAGACTGATTTTATTTGAATACTAGTAAATTGAGCTTGCATTCTGCAAGGCTAGCGACGTTCCTGGTCGCCAATAAAAATCTCCTCTCACCTCATATGGGGATTGTTAAACTGTGTGAAATGGAGTGCTGGCCTCTGTTGAGAGGGAAACTTTGTTGTCTTTAGTTTTGACTCTTAGGTACACAAATGTTCTCAGATTCTTTTTCGTAATCAGTGTTTTTGACTAGACATATACCAAAGTTCAGCTTTCTTAAGAGATACAGAAATATATATATAAGCAATCTTGATACATAAGTGAGGGCCCAATCCTACTTAAGTGCTGTTTCTGTGAAACAGTAAATCATAGATCATAGAATCATAGAGTTGGAAGGGACCCAACGGATCATCTAGTCCAACCCACCTGGAGCAGGAGATTCTCATCTGGTGGGGACCTGGGTCCCGAACTCTGGCCTGCTGGTTAACAGGTGCAGTGTCTTAATCACCTGCGCCACCAGAGGACACAAATGTCCTGCTGACACATACTTGTTGTCAAAGGCTTTCCCATCCATGTCATCAGCTTTTGGCATGCCCACAAGGAGGTAGGTTCATTGAAAGGGCAGGGAGAAGAAGGAATGGGGAGATCAGATCATTGATGGTGGTGGTTTAAGCCTGTGAGGGAGATAGGATTGGAAGCACAGGAGTGCACTGTACTGAAAGCCCCTTCCTGAACCAGATTCACTTGCATGGATCAATGTGGACTTATGACTGGCACAGGTCTGAACTGACCCACTGTAGCTGCAGGGGCTTATTCTGGGGCCAGGGGACAAATTCCCCCTTGCCATGAGGATGTCTGCAGAAGGAAAAAAAATCCCAAGGTACAGCCTACACACTGCTGCTGCACAAAAATGCTGGCAATAACAAAAAAGTCATTCCAAGCATTCATTTGTCCTCTAATTCCTTTCTAGTCTCTAGTGGGTCTCCTCAGACCTGTAAAGCATACGTCTGAGGACAGTCAGGTGTGAGGCTAAAGCAGGAAGGGGAATAGGATACAACATGCAAAACTGCTAAAGAACCTGATTCATTCTCCACCCCATATCACCCCAAACCAGGTTTTGTGTTGGCAGCAGAAGCTCCCAAAACAGCAAATCACTTGCCACACTAGTGGCTTGGATCTTATGGTGGTGGAGCTTGAGCTCTGGCATCATAAGTTTCACTAGGCCTTCAGTTCCAAACTATTTCCTTTTTCTGAATCCCACTTAGGGTTGCCATATGTCCCAAAAATAGGGATGGTCCTGATGTTGGGGGATTATGTTCACATACTGGCAAATGGGACAGATGGTCCTGTCCCAATTTTGAGGAAGAAAATTATGGCAACTCTAATCCCAGTGAAATATTGAAGACTGCCATCCTAACCTCCCAATTAGAAGGCTATAAGTCCTAGCACAAATCCTGTGCCAGAGGGTGTCACAAAAGTGCCTTAAGGCACTTCTGTATCACTCCCAAGGGAGTGTTAGGCCAATGCACCGGCATTCACTTGCCTCCCTACATCACCACTGGAACAGGAAGATTGATGAGTTGTGCAGGCCTAGGTTAGGATTGCACCCAAAATCATGTTTCAGTGGCATTAATGAGAGACAACAGACCAAAGTTCAGTCTGGAATAGATTGAGATCCTGATGGTAGGCAATCCATTTAAACTAGGATTATATGATGATCTTTTCTTTCACTCTTAACTATGGGAAGTACCTGGATGTGGGGTTGACATTCAGATGACATCTCAACGGTGAAGAGTATCTTTATTCCATTTCATTTGTTGTGCCAACTTGGGAATAGGAATCTGCATCATCACAATGTTTAATGTTTGTATAGCACTTTCTAAGAGTATAAGACACTTCACACATATTATGTTGATGTAACAACACTATAAGATTAACATGATTATCTTTGTATTGCAGCTCAGACTTGCAGCACAATTCAGAGTAACTATGGGAGCTCTTACATCGACATAGTTATGGCACCACCTATGGAAAACCTATGGGAAATGCATAGAGCAATCCGGAGTAAATTTTTATTACAGCAACATAAGAGCTTCCGTAGTTACTCTGGCTTGTGCTGTTGGAGGAGAGTGGCTTACCCAAGGTAATCTCATAACCAACTTTGCAACCCCAATGAAGTCCCATTATCTTGAGGAGGCCTCTGTAATTCCTGTCCCCCACTGCAGGATACAGCATATGCCCCACTGACATGGCTAAATCAAAGTGGGTTAGGATTTTGCTGTCAGGTTGTAACCCTAATTTGAAATTAGGCCAGCACAGTGGCATAAGGCTGTCACAAAAGTGTCATAAGATGCTTCTGCACCACTCCTCGGGAAGTTAGGCCAGTGCCCAGTCATGAATGGGCCTCCCCAAACCACCCTCGGAATGGGGAGGAAATGAAATTTTGGTTAGGATTATGCCCTCTATACAGAATCAGGTCTCTTGAGGCACATGGACCTCAAGGCTGGACAAGAATCCTTCAAGGCATTTTTTGGGGAGGGAGGTCTGGGAAAAGCATTTGGACACCTTATCTGATCCAGATTCTGATTCAGCAGCAACATTGCCAAGAAACACAGGCCAGGAAGACCGTATAACACCACCTCAAAGAATAGCATCGGTTTTTCATTAATTTCCCAGGCTCAGCTGAAATTGCTGGTTTTATCCTTTAGAACCCAAAATGGTCTTGGCCTTGATTAGCAGTTTTCCTTCCTATATGTGTTCCTGAGGCATTGAGGTGATCAAGAATGACCTTGCTGGGGGTGCCTCTATCACCAAAGCTTTGGTGCCTCTATCATCAAAGCCACTAAATCCAGAGGCTTTTTTATAATAACACTCTCACTGCAGAATTCCCTTTCTAGGGTGGAGACAGGTAAACTTTCCTTCTCACCAAACTTTTTGTAGCCTATAACATCCACAGATAGTTGAAACATGGGCTCCTTACAGATAGTGTCATGGCTCCTTTCCACACAATTCTGAACAATTCAAACAAACTTCAAATGATTCTCATGAGGAATCCCCTCATAAACTACATTGTAAGAACAGAAAAACTCTGTTGGATCAGGCCAAAGGCCCATCTAGTCCAACTTCCTGTATTTCATAGTGGCCCACCAGATGCTTCAGAGAGCATACAAGATAACTACATCTTGCTGCTACTCCCTATCACCCAGCACTGAGGTAGCCTACTTCTAAAACCCACTTTGTAACTTGTGATGGACTTATCTTCTGCAAATCTGTCCAATCCCCTTTTAAAGACGTCTCGGGCAGATGGCATCAACACATCTTGTAGTAAGGAGTTTCACAAGCTAACTTCATGCTGGGTAAAAAAAAAATTTCTTTTGACTGTTCCAAGTATCCCAGCATTTAATTTTAGTGGGTGTTCCCTGGTTCTGGTGTTTGTTCCATGGTTCTGATATAGTATCAAGACTACATAGTTAATCGAATTAGTTACATTTGTGTGTACCTGTATTGTAGTCCCTGAAATAAAATTCTTGATTGTGCTCAATATACACTTAACTGCTTCCAATGTGTTTTTCTATTCAACATATATATTCATTTTTTGGTTTGCCATAATTTCAACCTGAGGGTTGAAAAATGTTATGAATCATTGACTCATTGATTGGTTTAAGTACATTTCTTGGAGTGTGATAGATCGCATTCTATGATTATATCTGGTCACAAAAAAGTGTAAGGAGATGCCTACCTCAAAACCTAGCTTTATTATTTATGCAATTAAGTGCGTGGCTGCAAAAAGCCTGGTGCATATGAGCAGTAATATTATCCCACCCTGGTGTGGGTTAAGTTTGCTGTATAAATGAGGCCCATATTAAATTTACAAAGGTTACAAAACCATTAGCACTGATGGCTTTTAGAAAGTAAATGTTTGGGGATGACTCATACTTTGTTCATTCATACCATTTGGAAATTAAGTAATCTTAATTGATGTAATGCACCACAAGTTCCAATGGTTCTCAGCGAAAGAAGTGCATAATTCTACTGTAATTTGAGTACAGTATTCTAATTGATTAATTGAGTTTCCTTGTCAGACTGCACAGGAGTTTTGGATGCAAGAAGGTTATCCTTGTTCTATGCAACGATAAAAATGCTTGAACCTGCAATATAAAGTAATGTTATCAGTGCTGGGTGAAAGTACATAGGATTAGCAACTAAATGAGATGGCTGGATTTCTAGCAACAAGTGGCTTGTTCTTTACACTAAACAAACACTAAGGGAGAAAATGAGAGCAAGGATATCTTTTCAGTGTGTGATTTGGGGGAGGGGAAGAGCTGTAATGTCATTTTTGGAGTTTGCAATTCTCATTTCTGTTTCTTTCCTGCCTATTGGAGATTGCCTGCAATACTGCTGGCAAAAGAGGTATTATGGGGTTGGGTGAATGGTGGGCAGAATTAGCATTGGGCTTCACATGCTATGTACAGAGGACTGACTAGCTCATCCCCAAAGTGACTTGATAAAGTGTTCAATCTTCAGGGTTACCTAACAGCAGGGTTACCATATAGAATGGAGGACGTGCCTGTACTTTAGCCGTTGCATTGAAGAGGGAATTGATGCAGATGCTGCTTTTTTATACCCTTCTATGTTGAGCTCCACCTACCTAAATTCCCTCTTCTATGCAATGGTTAAAGATACAGGCACTCTGTCCTCCGTTCTGTATGGTCACCCTGCCTACCAGGGTTGTGTCAGCAAAAGAGCTGGTCAAAAATCGTCATTATTTCAGAGAGAGTAAATCTAACATTGTACTATCACAATTCTGTATCACTGTTTAATGCTACCATTCAGCACAGAAATATGAGTATTAAGCTTATTGAAATTAAAGCCCACCATATGGAAAATAAAGCCAGGCTGAACAAATATTTCAGTTGTAAAATGCAGGGATGGGAACTCAAGTCATATGACTCGAGTCCGAATTACAGAAACATGCATGTTTCACTGACTTATATACAGTGGAGAGGGCTGTGGGTGGCGCAAGTGGCTAAGACACTGTGCTTGTTAACCAGCAGGCCAGAGTTCGAAATCCGGGTCGGCCCCACAAGACAGGGTGAGCTCCTGTCCTTAGCCAGCTCTGTAACGCCAGCTGGATCCAATTGTATTGGCTCTGCCTTTCCATTGGACTAATTCAGTGGCATGGAGAGGGGGGATTTGCTGCTTGGGTAACAGCCTATCCTCCATAACAATCTAACCCAGGCTTTCATGCTTCACATGCAGCGTATGCAGCGCCAAGCACGATACCATAGTCTTCCAAGACTGACGGAGGCCTGCTTATACAGTTGAGACAGAATGTCACTAAGTTTGGCTCTAGCTTGAATTTGAGCCACTGACTTAGAAATGAATTGCACGCATACAGACTCGAGTCTGTCTATATCTGGGTATTGATACATATATCTGGGTATATCTTGATTATTTTTTGGCATGTGAAACACCTCATAGGACATAATTCAGATGGAAAAATGTTCTAGAGCAGCAATGTTCCACAACAATTCCCCTTGCGGGGGAATTCCTTGCTTTCAGTTCCCTGACCCATCAGCTTGGGATGGGTTAAGGAACAGGATACGATGAATCACTTATCACTTAATCACTTCCTCCCCTCCATATATAATTAAACTCAGCACTCCATCTTTGTTTAACTAAATAACTATTTTGCTTGCTTCCTTTTAGCTTTGGTACTGCAGTGTTTAAAAACCAGCATGTGCCATGTACAGAGCATTCCTAACAATGCCTGTGCTTCTTTCACACTAGCTCACAATTTGTATCACCCAGTACACCAAGGGCCACAATTCATTTCAGTCATGGTTCAGAGCTATCCTGAAATAATCACAAAGTGACACTGTGAAATTACTGTAAAAAATTGTATGGCAATGTCATGACATTTTATAATTGAGACCTCTAATACTCTTAGCTCTATCAAAGCCCATAAGAAGAAAGAGAGGAAAAATTGTGTTTTGACAGACGCAGCGGCTCAAGATGTACAAGCGAGATTGTATAAAGTCAGCCATGTAGAAAGTTATCGGATGTTCCAGTTTGTGCCCCCATGAAATTGGCACAAATCATCTGGATTTGACTTCAGGAAGGTGGTTAGGAAGAACATGAGAGAGCAAACAAGGAGGTAATGGCCACTCAATGACTTAACCTATGTCATAGGGCAAACTCAGGTGTCAACAAAGAATCAAATAAAGATGAATGAGCTTATCATGTGGCTGTGCAATGCCTCATTGGACCCAATTTAATTAAACAGAGAAACTGCTCATATAGAAAGATTAATAGAGCAGCCACCATACAGTGAAGTCGTGGTAAACTAACTCAGAACAACACAAAATCATAACATTCCCAAGCTACAAAGTGACAGCCATAGTATGATGTTTCTTTCAGCAGGATAAAAATGGCAGCAGATGAACACAGACATTTTCAAGAAAGCCCTGGCACTTCAGGCAAATGGATGGAGGATTATAAATGAAAAGGCTGACTGCAGGATTAGCTTCCATTTGGATGTATTACAGTGCAAGCCTATACATATCAGTTCATAATGAAGTCCCATTGAGTTTGCTAGGATTTCCTTTTACGTACTTTATGTGTGTAGAAGATTGCAGCCTGGATAAATGGGCAAGTTGGCAGCAGCACCCTACCATATGAATGAATGATGGTGCAATCTTAACCATCTTTCTAGCACTGGCATAGCTATGCCAGTGGAGCAAGTGCTGCATCCTGCAGTTGGGGGGTAGTCACAGAGGCTGCCTCAAGTTCAGGCAATGTTTGCTCCCTTACCTCGGAGTTGCAATTTCCTTAACCCACAGCTGTAAAATTGGTTAGGATTGTGTACTCAGTGAATGAATGAACCAACAAATGAACAAATGAATGAGCAAATGAATGAAGTGCAATTACCACCTTTTAGTACAGTACAGTGGTACCTCACTTAATGAGTGCCCCACATAACGAGTGTTCCACTTAACAAGCACTCTGTGATGCAGGACCTCTGCTTCACTTAACGAGGCAGATTCACATAACATAACTCAGACCCATTTGTGATGTGTATTCAGGAGGGGCGCCACTGCGGGGGGCGGGGTGCTGACTGCTTGGGCTGCCTTTGTTGGAGGGAGGAGATAAAGTAGGCTTGGAATTAAAGTAGGCTGCAAGCTGGTTGCATACAAAGAAAAGGAGGATAATGGAAATCTTTTGCCAGGACATATCCTCACAGGGATGGTAAAGAGGACATGTCCTGGAAAGAGATCTTCATTGTCTTCTTTTTCCTTCCAGGAAAGCAGCTTGTAACCTACTTTAACTCCAAGAAGGCTACCATGTCTACTCAGAAGTAAGCCTCATTGTGTTCAGTTACGCTTACTCCCAGGAAAGTGTCTTTAGAATTGCAGCCTAAGCAGACTTCATAGATCAACCCCTTCCATGCAGGGATCCCCAGTCAAGAGGATATAAATTGGAACCTGTCTCTGCAAGCACAATCCTAACCATGTCTACTCTGAAGTAAGCCTCATTGTGTTCAAGGAAAGTGACTTTAAGATTGCAGCCTAAGAAGACTTCATAGATCACTCCTTCCATGCAGGTATCCTCAGTCCAGAGGGCATAAATTGGGACCTGACTCTGAAAGCACAATCCTAACCATGTCTTCTCTGAAGTAAGCCTCATTGTGTTCAATGGGACTTACTCCCAGGAAAGTGTCTTTAGGATTGCAGCCTCTTAAGTGTCTTCAGGATTGTGTCTTTAGGATTGCAGCCTAAGTGGACTTCATAAGATCATGCACATTGAATGCATGTTTTGAATTCCATTCCAGTGTTTTGTCATCATTTTTACACACAGTTAATATTTTTATATGAATTTTTTTTTGGGGGGGGAGGGGGGTTATGGAACCACTTGTCTGAGTTACCATTGTTTCCTATGGGAAAATCAACTTCACTTAAAGAGCGTTTCACTTAAAGAGCATGCCTCCAGAACAAATTATGCTCTTTATGTGAGACACCACTGTATATGCTATTTCTAGAAAGCTTATGATATGTTGTCTGATTCCAGAAAAGGCAGAGGCACTGCCAGGGTCTGCGTCACCTGGTGCGGGACCTCAGTGCATCACCCCCTGCATTTGTCTAACTCATTGGTCTTCCCGTTTACATGGTGATGTCCAAGTGGATCAGTGATGGGATTCAAAGAAATTAACAACTGGTTCTCTGCCCATCTGGCAGCGACTTTTAAATGGCTGTTCTTAAACTTTACATGTCCTATCTCTTGTTAACAACCGGTTCTATAGAGTAGGTGCGAACCTGCTGGAGCCCACCACTGAAGTGGATGTCTGTGCACAGGCCTAAACCCATGTCCCAGAGTGGTGCAGAAGGCACTTTTCCAACATTCCAGCCAGCATCGGATTTGTGCTGGCCTAATCGGGGTTTAGGATTGCACTGTGAATGTGTGCATGGACAGGTAGAAGACAGATAGATAAATAAGAGATAAAATTAAGACAAACATTAGAAGACCCTTCTAAGTGAGAAAGACTGTCTCCAAAAAAATAAATCTCATTCAGATTCTTGGCCACCTGCAATCTCGCCCAAATGTTTGACTGGCACATTGCCTGCTCACAGGTTATTTAGAGCTCAGGGGGAAAAGGAGGGGGAGGGTTAACATTACCTTCATAACACAGCTAGAAGTATTTATTTAGGTCAAATCTCCCTTTCGCTACTACAGTACTAATGGCTTTTACCTGGATTTTTCCAGAATTGTTACAGGTAATTGTGTTGATGGATAAACGAACCACCCCCTCTCCACACACACATTCACACCCAAAAAAGTCTGAACATACTGTAAATGAAAGAATTAGAGCACAATGCAGGCTGCAGCATAACAGAAACTGGAGGGGGCATAAAGACCTTGGTAATTTATGCACACAGGAAATAGTTTACATGGCAAATCTGTGACCAAGACTTGGCAGTCAGAAAACTAACCCAACAAAGTACATGAACTAAGATCACAGATACAAAAGGTAGATGCAAAAGGTAAATTCACTGTTTCAATTTCTTTTGGATCAGAGTAACATGAATGGAGTTGCAATACGTATGTACATTATGGTGAACATTAAAGATGTAGCCTCACAGTTTTCAATCTTTTTATCTTATGGTACAATTAGAGCAGGGTAAAACTGCCAAGGCACACCATCAATTTTTTGAAAAGTGACAAGGTACACCACACAGCTGGCAGGGGTTCACATCCCCAATGGCCTATTAATATTTGACTTTCTCCTAATCTCCCATAGCACACCTACAGACCTTTTATGGCATACCAGTGTGCCATGGCACAGTGGTTGGAAATCAATGATGTCGTCAACAGAGGACGGATACAGCCTTCCCTATTCCATACAGTTCCAAAAAGCATGCACAGATGAAAACAGTTGATTAACCATACTTAACAGTACCCTGGAGCATAAACTGGTTATATTTTGTTCCTTTGGGAGCTCATGATAAGTTCTTCTTGGCCGTATGATAGTTCTGTCAAAAGAAAATTCAATCACTGGATTAATTTGCATTGGCTCTTACCTGCAGGTTCAAGATCCAACTACCCATTTACTGTATCATCCAGGGATGAGGTTTTATCCATTTTTCACAATTCCATCTATGGGCTTTTCTTTTTTTTTGACTCTGGTTTTGTGCTGCTTTCTGTGCTTTTTAGTTATTCTGTGATTTGCTTGTTTAACCCTGTTTTTCTAAGAAAGATTTTAAATTCATTTTCAGAATAATCAAATGAGGAACAATATCCAAAGCATTACCATAAGATCAAGACATTCAAAGAATATGTGATACAAATCAGAGCAACCATCAGAGCATAGCAAAGGAAAAACAAGCGACAATGATCAACCCACCCCATCTTTCCAGAAGGATGCTCAAGTCAGTGGTGGAGAAACAGAATCACCAGTATTATTAACATAAACTATTGTACAAAAATAAACCATTGTCACTTCAAAGAAATTTGAGAGATTGTCAACCATCTCTCTGGAGTTTAACTGCTCTGTATGTCATTATAATTTATTGTTTTAGTTTTAGGCTACAATCCTAAAGACACTTTCCAGGGAATAAGACCAATTGAACACAATGGGGCTTACTTTGGAGTAGACATGGTTAGGATTGTGCTCTTAATCTTTAGTGTGAATTTTCTGAAAAATGCAAAGGTAAGGCATAAATAGCAGAAGTAAATATTGGTCCCCACCTAAGCAGATAAAATCAAAATATGTGGATAAAAGCATTCACCTACAATACCTTATAGGATCACCATAAGGTTTACGAAGATGTTGCCTACAAAAGTACTCTGAACACTCAAAAACACTATGCTAGTTTTAAGTATTGATATTATTACCAGCGGCATAACAAGGAGGTAATCAGCAATCCGCCCCAGATTGCAGCCATGGGGGGGGGGGAGTAAGGAAGTGATAGATAGCAGTGTGGTGAGAAGAGAAGTAGTAGACTGATGGGCCAGAGAGCCAAGATTCCTTCTGGCATCTCCCCTACCCTTCACTCACCTTCCCCTTTTCTTTCTCAGGTGGCAAGCTTTTTGCATTTAAAAAGCAAAAAGTCAGCAATCTGGAAGTTTGCTGTCACTGCCAAACTTCCAGGTTGCCAATCTCCTCACTTTGGATTCCACAAACTATCACAACACCCTCAGTTATTATCTATCTACATACCACTTTTCACCTAAATGTTCACAATGAGATTTACAAAGAGAATGGAAAAAAATTATTGGCTAATGGGTCCCTGTACCAAAAGGGTCCACAATCTAAAATGCAAAAGAACACCAGCAGAAGTCACTGTAACAGACTTCTGCTGGGGTGAGGAGGGCCAGTTACTCTTCCCCTGCTAAATAAAAGAGGAACACCCGCTTGAAAGAGTTCCTCGTGTCCACTTTATATCATTATTAGTTTTATGTTATCAGACAAGAAAGTGGTGCTCAATCTCACCCTTTACTTACAGAGAAATAAAAAGTGATGGCCTATCTCATCAAGTGACTGCAAAGGTGAATGAGACCTTGTAACGAATTTTTTTGGGAGGAAAAACTGAGCAATTTCCATCCCGGTATATGAATACAAATGGTTATACCTCTAACATCCAGTTGTTGTCAAAGACAAATACCTGCACCAGCATCAAGAAGTACTCCCAATTCAGACGCACAAGAAAAGGCTTTGTTCTGCACTGATACGGAACTTGATTCTATACAGATATCCCTGATATATGTTGACAAACTTTTCTAAAAAAGTCATTACACTGGAAGGATTAAAAACATTGAATCATGTGATGACCTTTCAAGAGAACGGCGAGTTTCACCCTGGAGCTAAATTTACCATTGAGAGTTCAGTACCTCTTAATTTAATGCACTCCACTCCCTAGCAGAATGCAAAATTACATTTTTGCCTTGTCTTATCACCAAATTAATTAAATTGGAGTCACTATTTGGATTAAAAACTAGCATATTCTGAACAGTGGTGATTTTAACAAGCTATATAACATCTCAGCAGGCCTGACTTTTTTAGCAGCTGTCTCCCTTGTCCTCATTAGGTAAAAATTGTGCCAAATGGACATGTAGTATCCATTTGAGATATACTAAAGTTCATGAGGCCAAACTCCACTGGCTTTTGTAAAACATAAGCTGATGACCATGTGAGTTCATACAGGAGATGTTTGTTGTTTAGAGTTTGGGTTAAGCCATCATTGGTTTTCATGGTCACAGTTTTATCAACAAATGTTGATAAAATGCCTCTCCACGTCACTGAATTAGTCCAATGGAAAGGCAGAGCCTTGATTGGATCCAGCATTTAATTATACGACTCATGTAATAGTCATATATGCCCAGGCAAATTATATGCCCAGGCAAAAGGTCTGGTCTATAGGGATGAACACTTTTAATTGCCCACAGATAACATCTAAAGGTCGCCAGCTCAAAAATACGAGAACTTGTACGAGGAGAGACCTTGATGCTGGGCTGAGGGAGTGTGTGTAGATAGTATAGATAGATAGTGTGTGTAAATACTGTAGATAGATAGTGTGTGTGTGTGAAGATAAGAAAGACAGATGCCCCAGAGTCTGTGCCATGAGGCCAAAGCCAGAGATAGTAAATCAGAAGCAAGAGAAGCCAGAGATGGGGAAACCAAATGTTAATGGATCAGCCACAGAATGTAGTTCTGCTTCTCTGTGAACTGTAGAACCATCTTCAGGATTAGAAAGCAAGTCCATGAGAACCACCTTGAAGAAAGACAGAAGAGAAATCCAATAACCAGAAAGGTGGTCTGTAAATACCTGTGTTTGTTATTTGTTTTATTGTGTGATGATGTTGGGGCCACAGTCTTAACCAATTTAGGTGAGTGCAACTCACCCATCCCACCAGTGGCATCACAAGCCTACCTGGCTTCATGGGTCACCTCCTGCCACCACCACCCCAATTTCATCCTCCCCAAAACCGCCTGCAGTCCCCCAAAGGGTATGCTGTCCCACCTCTTCTCCTTCCACCACCCCTCCCCCTTTCTTCCAGCCACTCTCCCCATCCTTCCCTCCCACCTACTCAGGTCCTGGATGTGAAATGAAGTTGCATCTTTCTCTATTTCAGAGCGTAACCTGGTAGTGTGAACTCCAGGACTGGAGGGTCCCATGCAGCTCTGGCCATGTGGGTCTTTCTTTGCACACCTCCACTGCCCACTTTTTCCAGGCAGGTGGGGTGAACAGGTGCTGAGGGGAATGTTTGCTGTGCCTTTTTGCTGTGCCTTTCACCTGCAGTGGTGGGCAGTGACCGGTTTGGGCCAGATCGCCCGTGCCAGTTATTAGTTCCCCGCCTGCTACCAATCCAGTAGCAAGGGGGGGAGCAGATAACCGGGCATACCGGTTCAGCAGCTGGACGGGGCAGCTGGGCACTTTTGAATTTGCCACCCTAAGTGGCAGCCCAGCAAGGCGCCCCTCAAGCCCCAGTGCCAGAGCGTCCTTTCCCTGGCCGCTGGAGCGGCAGCTAAAGGGGGCAGCCGGGCTAGGCAGGTCGACTCAGAAGTAGGTTCCATTATAGTCAGTGGGTCTTACTCCCAGGAAAGTGTGGACAGGGTGCAGCCTCAGGGAGCAGGCTAGACAGGTCTATTCAGACGTAGGTCCCATTACAGTCAGTGGGTCTTACTCCCAGAAAGTGTGGACAGGGTAGATCCTCTTTTTTTAGCCTGGTGACTACAATCATAACCATGTCTACTCAAAAGTAAGCCCCATTGTGTTCAATGGGTCTTACTCCCAGGAAACTGTCTTTAGGACTGTAGCCTTAGAGCACTGCGCGTGCGCCAACCTTAACCCTCCCTGGTCCCGCTCCTGGCCCTCCCCGCCCCCTGACCCCGGCCTCTGACCCTGGCCCGCCCAATTCTGGCAATCCAGTTGTTGGGCCAGGCCAGGCCAGGCCCACCACTGTTCACCTGCCTAGAAATTGGGATGGAGGAGGTGCACACATTAATGGCAGTGGCAACCTGAGCCCCCTGGCTCCCTGGTTCTCCTGGCCTGCCTTAAGGGGTGCCACTAATCTCTCCATTCTTATGCTGGAGAGAGTGGCTGGTGCCTCTGTGCATTGGCTTAATCCCCACAGGAGTAGCACCAAAGTGCCTTACAGCATTTTTCAGAGACCCCAAGGCCAGAATGAGAATTTTGCCAGGACTTGTGCTGGCCTAACTAGGCATTAGGATCACGTGGTTGGCTTGTTAGGATAGTCTGTGAGAAAGTGTCACATATGCTTCCTCTGTTCATCCTGCCTCCTGCCCTTTTCTTTCCCCAAACTTTATAAGTATCAAGATTACAAGACCATTAAGACTAAAATAGGAATAACCCTATATTTTGCATACTTAGAGGATAATTATGTAATAATTAATAAATATTATCTTCAGATCAATAAACCAAAGTTAAACTTTTATGTTGTGGGAAAAATAACCTTTTTTGCTTCTTTGTTTTCTGTTTAGAAAGTAAAAACCATGATAATGCAATGAGATAAATACAAAAGTCTAAATGCTCACTACAGGCTGTAAGATAAACTGGAATTTTTAGGGAAGAAAAAAAGAGAAAATGAAAAGCTCCCCAAACAATGCCTCTTCTTGTGACAGCGACTCTTTCCTAACAGCCTCAAGTGTTTAACATATTGAAACAGTTCATCTTCCTGCAATGAACTTTAATAACTCTGCCAGGTAAGACAATATGCTCCATATTTCTTCATATTGTCTTTTCCTCTCAACATATCTATACTGATCTTCTCATCTGGTCAACTTTACAGCTCCGGTGTTTGGAGACCACTGAACACGGTTATTACCATCATCAATAACCTGTCCCACTTTCTCCTTTTCATTTCTAATGCTTTGCCTTTACCCTTCAGAATCTAATAATAGCTCTTTGCCATGATCACTGATCAATATGAGGGGGGGGGGTACCTGTTTGCTCCACTCAACACACCCTGTTAAAATAATGTGACAAAGGGACAAATATTACTCTGATTAGGCCATGATCACTGCAGACATAACAACAATCTTGCAAGTTTCTTCTGACAGGAAAGCTACAGTTTCCAGACCTAAATCTAATTTCTCTTTCGACCCGACTTCCTTCATGTATGATGGCTGAAGACATTACAAACATTGAAACACTGAACAACATTACAACTGCTCAAACATTGAAACATTACAAACACAAACATTGAAAACAACTGAATAATTCTCCACCTGATCCTGAAAAAAATGGATGCAGTCATGAAAGCTGAGACAATTCAAGCTTGACTCATGCCTTCAGGCAAAGTTAAATTCTGGGTAGCATTTCTGAACACTTGCTGCATTGGTATATAAAGTTATGTGCCCCACATGAATGCTGTGTCCCCCACATGTGTCCCACATGAAGGCCTAACTTCATCCTATCAGTAGACCAATGGGGTCTGGTCTTTAAGAGAGTGGGCTTGTTCACATGGGACACCAGTCACAAGAAAAGTGGACATTAGGGATAGTACTACCAAACTGTAATCTAGGAAGTTCTCCCTATACCTTTGAAGCTGATGTTGAACCAGAAAGAAGAAAGAAAATCAAGAAACAAGGCAGTTGTTGCCTTCGCCACCCATTTATTTCCTTTTGCATTACTCAGTCTAGAAGGTCAGCAAATCACCCCCATGATGGACCCCTCCCATGCAGTGGGCAGGGCAATCCCTCCCTTTGACCATGTACATGGTGATGCACCATCACCATACACCATTTGGTTTTTTGGCTATAACTGATAATAAAATAGAGATATTTCAACATTGGTCAATTGCACTCTGCATGGAAATTCACACCAAATAATGTAAACATGATGGTAATTTATTCAAAAATGCATTCAAAAATTCAAAAATAAATTTTGAATTTTCAGATTTTAAAAATTTTTTAGATTTTTAAAATTTTGCCCCCCTCGCCCTGCCCATGCGTGTTGCCTGGTACAGCCCTCATTCCATGCACTCTCCTTGTGATATCAATGGGCAAGGAAGCTATGTGATCTTTAATTTAAAAAAAAAGTCAAGCAAGTTCCTGCTCTTCACAAACTTACCCAAAATTACTAGTAGGCCAAACTCAAAGAGGGTACCTTCCATTTCTGTCCAATGTAAGGAAAACTACAGTGAGTTTTTTTAATAGGAAAAAATCTAGTTTAGGTATAGATAATGATCTCAAGAAACATGTGGTATTGAATTATATTTCAAATGTAAGAAAGGTTATATCAGTTGTGATTGTGGATGCACAATTCAGGTGGAGGTGCCAATCTACAAACCAGGCTACCAAAAGAGCGCTTCTATGAGTTTTCAGGGAGGTTGTTTCGAGGTCACATCTCTTGAGAACCAGTGCTAAGTTAGGACTCACTGAATAAGTAGATTTTCCCCTTCTGTTGTCTCTTATGGTCCTGTAGTGATGGATGAAGAAAGAAACTAGGAAGCCAAACCAAGAGGCAATTCAATTCAATGGAACTCCTATCTAGACAGGAGTTGATTCACAGTTCTAGTTTACAAACAACATCTTCTAAGTGCTTTTCAGCACACCAAAAGTCTCATCAACTGCAACGAAGAACCTTTCAATCTAATTTAGGAGAGCAAAACTTAAATGGTGTGGTAATGGTCAGAACGGCATCAATTTAGAGCACAAGATGACAATGGAGGGGCATGTTTTGCAAGGTGAGAGTGAATCTGGATGGACTTTGTTGAAAACATGGAGATCAGCAGTGGAAGAGGAAGGGGTGCCTGATGAATAGATTTGGGGAGGCTTTTTCAAGAACAGATGCACCGCTTAGGCAGCAGAATAGCCCATTGCGCAATTAAAAAATAATTACTGTTACAGCTCTCAATTGTGTAGTGGAAATTTTTTTTGAGGGGGGTAAGGGAAAGGAAATCAAGTTAATTTCTACATGTAACATATCTTTGACCCCTTCACAAGACTGCAGAATTAAGGCAGCATTGTTTTGATCAGAGCATTTTTATTCTTTACATTCCTGACTTTGGAAAAATGATAGCAAGTGACTGAATTCAAAACAGTAACTCCCAAGGTGCCTATTCTTCCCCCCTTCTCATTGATAAGCACAATATGCCTGCAGTGAGCATTTTGAGTGTGTCGGGAGGTAGCGCATAGCCCTTCTTTCCATTTTTCATGTTATTTTATTTTCCAGCTCATTTCCTCATTGGACACATACAGAATGGCTTTTCATGCTTTTTGCCACATAAGGTGCTTCCCGCCACCAAGAATGATTTCGGGTATTTGCGCATCATTTAGAGTACAGCTTTTGCCAAGTAAAACCTTAATAGGACTTACAAAGCACTCTAACGGGAGAGTTAACATACAAAGAAAAAATTATTCTTGCCAGTAAATATAAATTAGAGTCATAGCAAATTAGGCATAAAAACACAGAAATATGTGCACATCCCTTAACTTATATTGCAAAGTTGGGCCTTAAAAAGAGGAGCACTAAATGTATAATTTCAGCTAGTAGTAAGTATGTCATCTACCCAGACTTTAAAAAGTAATGCAGATCATGACACATGAGATGGAGCTCTTCTCTTTAACACTATTGCTTCCAAACAATATGACTTGGTTGTCTTTAAAAAAAATTAAAAGAAACACAGGTAAAAGTAAGGGGCACCCATTTCCACAACCTCAAAAGTTCTGACAGCAAAAAATGAGCTTGAGGAACCCAATTATGAGGATGTTTGCTACTCACTAGTGCCACCCCATGGAGTGTTATTTGAATATATTTCAACTCTCTTTAGACTCCGCGAACAGACTGTAAATAATGCATTGCATACCATACTTCAGTAAGACAGCAAGGGGAAGATATCTAATCTTCTCTACTGTGTGCAGTTCAGAATGCTTCCTCATGAAAAATGGAGAGGTCCCATTTCTTACAAACACGATTGCACCACAGTAAGCGCAGAAGAGTCAAACGGCTTTATTCCCTCAATAAAACAGAGCCATTTTGCAAGAGTGGATGCGATGCATTACACATTTTCTGTTTGAATTAGTTTATAAGAAACAGATGTTAAGTTTTTCTTGGGGAAGACAGAAAAGGAGAGTTATAAATGAATGGTGGTGACTTTTTCAGTAGATCTTGTACATTGGGTTTGGCCCTGCAAAATTGCATGTCAGAAAGAGAAAGATACTGAAATATAAAGTGATAACCAGGAGAACAAACTGTACCAAAGAGTGACTGCCATAAAACATATCTAAATGGAAAGCTGTCCAACAGAGAGTCTAACATGTGGCTTACACACTGAGAAATATAAAACTGTATTTCTATGCTGCAATGTCTTGCTAAGTCGAGAGAGAGAGAGAGAGAGAGAGAGAGAGAGAGAGAGAGAGAGAGAGAGCTACTCTTAAAAACTGATCATGATCCTTTCTAACTTTTCTGCTAGCAAGATCCAGACCATGTTGGGAACAAAAAAAGACACTGATCAGGAAAATTGGTGAAAAACAGCAAGCTTAAATAGTTGTGGCCTTTGAATACATGAGTTACCATCAGACATCATCAGGGTTCCCTAATATCATATCCTTGTTCTTCCAGCTTGTTATTTATCTTTTAATAGTGTTCAGCTGTGGGCTGTGGGTGGCGCAAGTGGCTAAGACACTGTGCCTGTTAACCAGCAGGCCAGGGTTCAAGACCCGGGTCGGCCCCACAAGACAGGGTGAGCTCCTGTCCTTAGCCCAGCTCTGCGATGCCAGCTGGATCCAATCCTATCGGGTCTGCCTTTCCATGGGACTAATTCAGTGGCATGGAGAGGGGGGATTTGCTGCTTGGGTAACAGCCTATCCTCCATGACAATCCAACCCAGGCTTTTGTGCTTCGCATGCAGCGTATGCAGAGCCGAGCACGATACCATAGTCTTTCAAGACTGACGGAGGCCTGCTTTAGTGTTCAGCAGGACTTAATTCAAGTCTCAAACCCAGTGGCTTCTCTTGACTCTTCTGAACCTGATC
Organism: Cryptoblepharus egeriae; assembly: GCA_030015325.1. Classification (NCBI taxonomy): domain Eukaryota; kingdom Metazoa; phylum Chordata; class Lepidosauria; order Squamata; family Scincidae; genus Cryptoblepharus; species Cryptoblepharus egeriae. Next base: position 58,357,180 of record JAREYC010000003.1, on the reverse strand, counting down.
ATTTTGTTTTCAAAGCAAGACTTAGACCAACCAGCTCAGACTCAGTGTCGGAATGCTATCCCTCAAATGGCTCCATTGAACTCATCCTTAACGATCTACTCACTGTTACCTAACTTCAATGCTATTTTCCCCCTCTGAGTGCATTAATGAATCCAATAAATAAAGCATTGTATCACCCCATCCACTGTAGACATTAATTTTAGAACAAAACATTAATCAATTTAAATTTATGTCCTAATGCAGACACAATCAATTTGAACTTCTTATGACAATTAACAAAGCTTTAGCTACATCCCTAAAACACACTGACCCATCAATTACAGTTTGCATCAAACTAATGCTAATGGTACTTCCTCTCTTTCTTGGGCTGTCAGCAGCCTACCTGATTGGTCAATTTCAATGCAGGAGATCAATTAATATAAATTATACATGCACGGAAAGATGGGTTAATATTATAAGTTCATTTAATTAATTGTGTTTGATTAAATGAGGTTCTTTCATTAGCCCTCTTAGCCATGAACCATATATACATCATAATCCTTTTACAAGCTCAGCTGCCCAGACACAGACCTGACATTGGGAGCATATTCAAATTACCAGCCGCAGCCATGCAAACCTCCCTGCATAATTAACAACTAAACGAGCTGCAGTCGCTTAAGCTGAAAAGAAAACTGTTCACATCAACCTCTCTGATACTGTTTAAATTGAAGATGTCATGGGTAAAACAAAGGTGAACAGACAATGGTAATTAAAAATTAAAAAGGACAGGGGGGATTTGCTGCTAATGGAAGCAAAGTGAAAAGAGGGCGAAGGGCCTCGTTCTTAAAAAAAAGACAGGAAAAGAAGAAAAGAAAAAGAAGAAAATATTTATGCTGGTGTTGGATGATTCAACTCATGGGCTTTCAAAGGGAAGCCATTGTATGGCTGATTTAAAAAGGAAAGGACTGCTTGCTCAGAGAACCATCCTGAATGTAGATGAGGTTGTAAGAAATGCCTTCACAAAGGCAAAAAAGACGATCACTGTCAGGGCTGGATTAACCACTCAGGCAAATATACTGTGCAACTTAGCCCTGGCCAGATGATCAGGAAGACCTACAGAGTAGCCAGTGTGCTCTTGTCGCTTCTTTTGTTGACTGCTTTCCAAACCTGATGCTGGCCCCAAAATGGTGGCTGTTTGACCTGTCACATGTAAAGTGTTAGTACATTTGCCCAGCTGGGAGAGATATTAAGGTCTAGCAGCCAGCCTTTCCCATCTTCTGTGTTCCCTATTTCTGCTGATGATATGGTTCCTGCCTAAATTTCAGGTTCATTATCCTGGGGTCATCTTGGAAAAATCATCTGGCCTTTCCTTCAAGTGACCGCATGATGCAACTGTGCTTTATGCTAGTTCTCCATTCTGCAATATAGCAAGAAATCACCTACACTGCAATGGGTTAGATCCAAACTTGCCACTGCACTTAGGCCTAAAGTGAAATCCTAAAGTGAAATTAAGCCCCTTGCTCCGGAGCAGTTAAGATGACTTTCCATAAGATAACACTAGAGGGTGACATAACTGTGTGGCCCCGTAACTGCTAGGGATTTTGCCCTTACAGAATTCCTTATGTTTGAGGTGTTGGAAGGAGTTACTCGACACGCAGAAAATTTAGTATATGATAGCAGCTCTCCTTCCATTCAGCTTGTGTGGTTGCAGAGGTAAGTTTGAATCAAATCCACAAGTGTCTTTTCTTACATAATTCCATTTCTTCCAGCAGTATCCACTGTCTTCAGCTGATTCAAAAAGGCTTTTTAAGCTTCGTTTTTATGGCCACCACTGTTATTGCTGATGGCGCAGTCATCTCCCAAAGTCTCTAAGGGCGCAATCCAGAGTAACTACAGGGAGTCCTTGCTCTGGAGTAAGAACAATTTACTCTGGATTACAATATGAATTTCCCATAGGTTTTCACTAGGTGGTGCAGTAACTACGGGTGCACGTAATGTCTCTTATGTGCTCCCATAGTTACTCTGGATTGTAGCCTAAGCCAATTCTCTAGCTACAGTTCATTCCCTTGTACCCTGACCGGATTTATGCCAAAGCTAAGTAAGCCGCAGCTAAGTAAGCCGCACATTATATAAGACCTCTGCTGCAGATCAAAAGTTTTATACATGAAAATGAAAACATCATAAAGACAATAAAACAGTTTAATTTGCAGTGTAATCCTTTAAAATGCAAATAGGTTTAGTGGAAAATATTTAGGTTTAGTGAAACTTTTACTGCACGTTATCTGCACGTTAATATGTGCAGATGGAAGCTTCGGCTAGTTTTGTGTTCTTCATTCTTTCTGTTAAAACAGTAAATGTCAGTGTTTTTCACACGTTAATTGTGGGGGTTGGGACCCATTAGATGAGAGTGCCTGAGCCAGTTTTAGGAGGGATCATGTACCAACCTGAAAATATAGGGTGAAGAGCTGCTGGGCAGGAAAGGCTGCTATTGGGAGGGAGGCATGATGCTTTGCCCTGAATAGACAGGAAGATGAGATGCTGGAGATGGGAGTGATTTCTTTCTCTGTAATGGGAGAAAGCATTCTGCTTTGACTTCTGAGATGGAATTCTTTAATTCTAAAATATGCTAATCTTTGGCTGATTATAGTTTAGATTTTCATCATTAAGCCCAAGTTGATCATGTCATTTCTGGCGATGACAACACTTCTGGGTTAAGGATATCACTTTAGGTGCATTTCAACAGATGGTCATTCTGAAAAAAAATATGCTAAAAAGTTTGAGAACCAGTGGTCAACAGATAATGTTATGAGATGGGCCACTGAGGCTTGGAAAGGTCTAGGATCCCAGCATCACTTAATCTAGTCCTGTCAACCAAAGTGGAGCAAGACAGGACTTTCCCTCCTTTTAACCTACACACTAACTTTTGTATCACCGATTACTTCCAGGGTCCAAGAGACCCTGTACTATAGTTTGGTACATCTAATGAATAAATGTTGCATCAAGTTTTAGTATGGGACCCTGTAGGAAGCCCCATTTATACAAAAGCATAAATTTTGTATCGCTGATTACTTCCTAGGGCTGTGGTGGCGCAAGCGGTTAAGACGCTGTGCCTGTTAACCCCATAAGACAGGGTGAGCTCCTGTCCTTAGCCCAGCTCTGCGACGCAACTGGATCCAATCGTATTTGCTCTGCCTTTCCATTGGACTAATTCAGTGGCGTGGAGAGGGGGGATTTGCTGCTTGGATAACAGCCTATCCTCCATAACAATCTAACCCAGGCTTTTGTGCTTCGCATGCAGCGTATGCAGTGCCAAGCACGATACCATAGACTTTCAAGACTGACAGAGGCCTGATTACTTCCTAGATCCAATGGACCTGTACTATAGTTGATACATATAATGAATAAATGTTGCATCAAGTTTTAGTATAATTATTTTACAGTAATTTTAATTGTGAAATCTTGTGAAATTATGGACTTTTTCATCACCTTTCTTGTGGCCATCAGGTAAGTGCATGTGCAAGCACTGCTCAACAATAGCCTATTTCTATTCTGTCCTGAATTTGTTGCTAGGCATAACTTTTAGGTTGCAGACATACAAAAGGTTTGCAAGCTATATTTCCGAAAAGAGTTGAGTGTCAACACCTTGAACTGATACAGGAGCTACTATGAGGTCTCTCGGAGGCCTTGTAAAGGTTCAGACCTCATTCAGGTGTGCCAAATTCCCAAAGAACTGTTAACTGCCCTCTTATACTGAACTTCAACAGCTCACCTGAGTCATAGGCCTTTAAAAAATGAATAGCACAATAATAAACTCTAAACAGGTTACTAAGTCAGAGGTGTAGAGAAATACAACACCTGCCTGGCAAGGAAATAAATGTCACATTAAAAAAATAATCATTTGAATTTGAGCAGAGCAACTTGCTGAAAAATGGTTACTATGAAGATTTTGGCCAGCTTGCTGGGGTAAGGGAATGAAAGATTGATGTTATTTGGGGATTAATACTGCCCTTATGCATGCTTAGTTCCCATCTGCTCAACCTGTATATTTGTAAGTATATAGTTTATTAGAAAATGCGCCATACATTTATTTCCAGCACTATCTCCTCACGAGAAAAATGATCCTTAGGAATTTTCCCCACTTGGGAAAATGAGAAGGGTAAAATAATAATAAATACAGTCATGCTTTAGTTCAGATGGGATTCATAAATGCAGACACCTTTAGGTGTTATAAATTAAGAATTTCAACATAACAAAAACACTGACATTGTATTGTGGGCCCTTTTTCTTCTATTTTAAACCTTTTGCAGAAAGAACTCTGAAAAGTAATAGAATTGTCCTATAACTGTCACTCTTCCTCCTAATGATAATAATAGGAGTAATTATTATATCATGCAATATAATATCACCCCTGGAAGGAATCTGCCAACAAAGTGAGGGAGAGGAACAGCTGCAGAGAAGGCATTACAGTTGTGATTACCTATGATTTACCTGTGTATGTACCTCACTGCCAGGTGCACACAGGTCCTTTATTTTTTATTACTTTATTTTATTGCCTTCTGTAACCACATAAGAAAAGAATGAATGTTCACAAGGCAAGATTTCTGGTACCATTTGGATATAGAGCAGCCAGCCTGGTTAAAAAGAAATTGTTGAAGACATTCTCATTGGGGCATTTCACTTAGGTGATGGGAAATATTTATGAATAATAATTCTAGTACTTGAGCATTAATTTTGGCTACTTTACTTTGCTACGATCACTGATATAATAGTTCTAAGAATGAATACTGCGATAGAGCACTTAATATAACAGAACTGAACAGAACAAATCTGTTCAACCTAAGAGCATCCTTGGATTGTGCAGTGAGTTTTTTAAAAACTCCATTTCCAGAGGTGTGACTTGGAAGGTTTTAGTTGTTTAGTTATTGTTTTTAGTTTTTAGTTATTGTAAGTGCAGTATTCATTGCAATATTCATTGCAGTAGACAACAACCCTCTCATTGTCCAGTACTTTTCTTCCTATTAGGGTAAATTTTTTCATCTTCCGTTATCTGGCAGAATTGATCTATTCTGCATGGAACAAGATTGGTTCTTTATCTTCCCAGGCAGAGGAGCAGTTTTTGTAGAGGAACCACTCTATAGCGTTCCAGAACCCAGAGGAGCTTTCTGAGACCCATCTCTTCATTCCATTTATTAGGAAATTTTGCTTGGGTACCCAACTGTCCTTTGAATTTTTGACTCATTCCCAACCCTATAAGCAAAACCAGTTTAGCAGATGTTCTCCTGACTCTGCAGTAGGTCTTCAGTAAGTCTTCAAGTAGGTCTTCAGCCATGCTGAATTTGGCACACACTAATCTATACGTTAATTTAGTATTTGTTTTAAATAACGCACAAAATATTTCATTAAACATTTTATTCTTTCAACATTTGAATTATTATAACCAATTCTGCCTATTATTTGGTTTTTGTAGCAATAATTTGTATTCTTTATATTACAATTATTATTTATAATTATTTGTGAAATTCCCTCTTCTGACTACTGTAATTTTTAAAGGACCAGGAATCCTAACGAAGAAGCATGAAAAATCTACAGTAGAATCCTATTATAGAATCGAACGACCCATTGTGAAATCTTTGGTAAAAAAAAGTTAGCTATTTGTCTTCTCAGAGTAAAATGAATTTGTTCATATGTGTTATATATGTGAAATAGCTGAGCAATATTTGAAATTATGTAATATCTGAATATCTGAAGTCACAAGATCAAAGAAGATTTGAATAGGCAGCATCTAATTATGAAATTTTAAAACCATAAATTCCAAACAACAACAATGTATTTTCATAAATGTCGTATGTGAGGGTTTCAGCATCTTCTGGCCAACATTCCATGTCAATCAAATAGGATGAGGAGAGAGAACTGTCAATATTTCAACTGTCAACATTCCAGCTACCATTGAAAATACAGGAAGATGAGATGCTGGAAAGGGGAGTGGTTTTTTTAAATTGATGAATGTTGTTATATTGCACTTCCACAAATGACAGCACACACCTAAACCATCTCCCAGCCAGCGCAGCATGATACCAAGCTTCATGGATTTGAACCAACTAAATAGCTGGCATAAATCTAAGAAGAAACATAGGGACACCGGGGGTTTTACTTGGGGTAAGGAAAAAACTATCCCCTTACCCTTCGGAGACTTCCACCCATCTTCTAACTGCACTGGATGCAGTGCCGGCCATGTGACCATATTTTTATGGATGCAGTGCCGGCCATATCTTTGTACTTTATCATATATTCTGCCTTTATTGTATTTTATTGTCGTTATATGCCTTGAGCATCCCAGTGTTGGGAAGTAGGTGGAGTACAAATATTATAAATAATTAGATGTTTACAAGAAAGAAAGGTGGTTTATACTGATTTTATGGATTGCTGTCAAAGTTTATTTGGAAAATATTTTTATATTTCTGATTTTGCATAGTCAAAATGAAATTGAAAAGATTGTTTGTTGGGCTCTGGTACTTATCTAACTTCCAAGAGCAAGAACTGTATCCAGCTTGCAACTAGCAGAATGGCTGTAAATAAAACAGTCAAATATTATGAGTCAGGTCCTAATTTTAACAGATCAAACAACACATGAACAGATGCTTAATTTATTTAATGATATCCCATGTCTTGTTACACTGTGTTACACATACTCTGTTTGAAAAAGCAAGGCTTTTTGAAATTCATTTAGAGAGGCTTAACTAATCTGCTTTCTTTACTAATGCATGCATAATATGCCTAAGTATTGCTAATTCAGCACTGAAAAATAAATTATGCTTTTAAGCCAAACAATTAACCTCAACTTTTAAATGCAGCTTTCAACAACCATCATGAACACTAATACAGATGTTGACCCTCCTGCTGCCCTCATCTCATATTATCTGCAAAATTTTACCCAATCAAGTTAATATTAAATCAGGCTGCTATTGATTCAAAGACTCATGCAACAAATTGCTATCAAAATAGGCTTATTCTGGATTGCTCTTTCACTCCCAAACTGCTATATCTTGGGATACTTTAACAGAAGAGATACTAAGCACTGTAATTTGCATGCCCTTTCAACATGCTTCAGCAATTATAACATGCACCTAATGGAAAGTAGTGGCAAGATATCCTTCTTGAAGTCTAGTGATAGTGAATGGAGATGGGATGGATGGTCTGTTGTGATCATGATTAGAATTTAGCATTGCTCCCTTGCAAAAGACTGTAGATAGGAATTGAAGGATAAACATGAAAATTACTGAAAATTACTGAAAATTTCAAGTAGCTGAACTAACTTCAGTAGATCCAAGTCAATAGGATCTGCAGATCAGAGATGATGAGAGACTTGGTTGAATGAGTTAGGGGGTTTCATCTGGGAATTGCTAGATCTGAGCTCTGCTTCCTGCTCCTTGCCCACCCACAGTACCTCCTACCTTCCCCCTGCCCCAGAACGCCTCCTGCCTCCTTCCTAACCTCTCCCTACAAGTTTTCCTTATAGACATTTATGTCTCCTTTCTAACTTGTGAATCTGCCTGTTCTATGAGATCATAGGGATAGGCCTACTTTCATATCTCATCAGAATCTAAGGTTTAGTTGGAGGAAACATCTGTCATATTAAAATTTAAAGTTACCACTATTTTATAAGTGGATTTAATGCACATCAAGGTGTCCAGTCATGAGCTGGTTGGGTCAACTGCAAGAATCTACACAGAGTATTTCAACATGATGAATTTCCCATAGGTTTTCACTAGGTGATGCAGTAACTACGGGGGCACATAAAGTCTCTTACGTGTCCCGTAGTTACTCTGGATTTGGGGGTATGTTGTTTTTTCCTGCTACAGTATTTCATATGGGGGGTGAATGAAAAATAATTTTAGAATTTTGACACTAATTTAAATTTGCCAGTTCTGAGATTTAATATTTAATGTTTCATGACTGTCGTAATAAAATATCACTGGGGTGAGATTTCACATTGAAATGTCAGAATTTGGTACCAATTCCTATGAGAGCTCTGTGTGCAAATCAGAATTCTATGTTATTTCAGATCCACCAGTATATGTAGTATATTTGCAATGCCTAGCCATCCAAGCCCTTTCCCAGTTAAATTGGATTACTCTCACTACTTTGTTTACGTATACAGTATTTAAAAGCCTTTACATTTCAACTGCTTTCCTTGGAATAAGTATATTAAGCCCATTAGAGTTCAGAAGACCTATTTAGAAACCAGTCAAATACTGAGATTCCTTTTCCCCCTTTTGAAACTCATTCTTCATATGTTTAAAAGAAAACTAACCTGGTGCTATTACTTCCAATCCTAAAAGAACTGGTGTGTTATATAAAATTCACTGGAGCGTAACTTTCTTTCAAGCTTTGAGAGTAATGGCTAGGCTGCAGTTTTTTGTATTAAACACATAGGGAAAAGAACCTCAGAAATGCTAACCTGTAAAATAATGTGAAAGCTCATTTTGGTGAGGATCTGGTTCTCTTGATTGATTTAAAACAATTGGAGTTGCAGATCTCAAAATGAGATGAAAATTTCAGTCTCCAAAAAGCCTCTCTCAAATTCATTATAAGAAATAAATCAGGGAAGACAAGGGGTAGAGAAAACTTCATATAATTCTGTTATTGACAAGATAAATTATTTTTTAATGGTGCAATCCCAAAAAGGAATGGGCCACACAAGTCTCTTGTGCTGTCCCAGCAGTGTGTGAAAGTTCTATAAATCACTTTTGCACCATCAAAAAAGCAGGGAAGTTGGTCCAAGCCCCACTGGGCTGTTACAAAGATAAGCTCCTGCTGGCCAAGTCAGGCTGGAATGGGGGTTTGAGGAAGCAATAGGGAAGGCAGGAAGGGTTTCTTTGGAGGGTGGGCAACAGATGGGCCTGCGGATGGGTTGTAGATGAGCAGGGGTGAGATTAGGATCTTGTGCTAGATCCTGACATGATTCCATACTGCTCAGACTTTTGCCACCTCTTCAAGTGGCACAGACCCATGTAATCCCATTGGGACTGCTGCAGCATTATCTGGGTTAAGGTGAAAGAATTCCCTTTGCCCTGGGCTGAAAGCAACCAACCCAAACCGTGTTCTGGATGCATGGCAGGCTTGCTGGCCTGCCTGCTTCAGGGCAGATTAGAACTGGATTGCCAATCTCTGTAGTCCTCTTTATTTGTGCATTGTCAAAGATCGCTATTGGTGCCTTACAAAAGTGTGATATCTAAATACCTTGTGGAGAGACCAGAAATGCTAAGCTACTGAGACTTGGCATAATTATAACACTATTTTAAGGAAGCCAAGATCAATATTGCTAAATGTAAAAGCAAATCTTGGCGGAGTCACTCTAGTGCTCTGTTCACTGTTCACCAGATATGTGGTAGAATGCATGCATGATTCTTGTAACGATACCCGGGAAAATTTAGGAAGCGAACCAGAAGTTAAGCATTTTAGCTCAATTGTGTCCTTAATGTCCTAGCGTCCTTATAAAGCTATTGGCTTCAAATACCATGTTCCTTTCCCATAGAAGAAAAAACAGCTAAAATACCGCAGATGTTGCTATTGTTTTGTACGCTCTTCACATTTACTTGTTGCTTTAACTCATGCTTCAATTCAAAAAGCTAAAGGCATCCCCTGCAGGTTATACTGCTAGCCCTGATGGACCATAGGGTGCGGTGCTCATTCCTATTTCTAAAGCCATAGAGACAGCATTTTCTGAAATTTGGCTCGCATGCACCTGGAACGCTGTTACCTTCCCACCAAAGTGGTATATATTTATCTACTTGCATTTGCATGCTTTTGAATTGCATGGTTGGCAGGAGCTGGGCAAAGAACCAGTGCTCACCCTGTCTTGTAGGTCCTGGGTCTTGAACCCCTGTCTGCTGGTTAACAGGCAGAGTGTCATAAACACTTGTGACACCACTTCAATTCCTATTTCTTTTAATTTCTATTTCCGACTAACTTTCAATTTCATATTTCATATGAAACTTCAATTCATATTTGTCTACTTATAGTTTCCTATTATCCTTATTTATGCAATCACAGTTCTTCTTTAAGGCCCTACAACTGCAATCCTAAGCTCCACTGAGGCTGGCATAAGCCCTATGTTGACCTGGAAGTGTAACAAAAGTGCCATAGAACACATCTGTCCCACTCAGGAAGATATGCCAGGTGAGTTAGGCTAGCCTTAATTTGTTAGGATTGCACTCTTCTTCTCTTGTAAGGACTTAGCCAAAAAGATGTCAGTTCAGCAATTCATTCACTAAAGTACGGGATATAGAAGGAAACAATCCAGTGGGGGAAGTAAAATTATCCTTTCTTATTGTTTCTATTGATTTTCAGGATGAACTAACTTTTCAGTTTTCTTGGTGCAGAAATGTTATTAAGGAAAGCTCTTATTACAGGTTAGACCTGCTTGCATGCAACCTTTCATGCCGTATCATTAGACATATAACTTTGCAAGAAATGGAGAGGAAATATGAAAAGAGACTAACCCCCAAATCCAGAGTAACTACAGGAGCACGTAAGAGACACCCAGTGAACGCCTATGAGACCACCCAGTGAAAACCTATGGGAAATTCATATGGTATCCAGAGTAAATTGTTCTTACACAGAGGCAACGACTCCCCATAGTTACTCTGGATTTTGCCCATTGTCTCTCCAGAAAGAAGAGGGGCTTTCCTTTGTTTCCTTGATTCTTTGGTGCACTTTTATGGCTTAAGAAAGTACACCATATGTGTACATAGAAGACTAGGAATTCTGAACCTCTCTGAGAAACAATGCTCATCTTATCAAAACTCTCTTTGATGGAACCCATTCTACGTTGTAGCTGCCTAGTTGTGAGACAAACTGTACGTGAGATGGCAGCCTAATCCTATCCTATGCTGGAGCAAGGGAAATCAACATCCCTTCTCCCAGGTAATGTGGCAGAAGCCCAAAAGGGCTACTTGGATCTGCACCTACAGAAGTGACATAGATCTGGGCACTAAGCTGGACTGGCCAGGAGAAAGGTTAGGTGGCAAAATTGCCAGCCTAAGTGCCAAATACTAGCTGAACTCCCTTACAGGCTTGCCCACTCATGCTCCAAAGCCCTGCCGTATCAGTGCTACCACTGGGGCCACATTTGACCTCTCAAGACTGGCTCACAAGTCCTATTACCAGCCCCCTGATTCACCTGTTGGAGCAAAAGTGCTTTATAGCAATTTTGCAACATTAGGAGACCAGCACAGGGGTCTTGCACTGGGGTACTGCACTTTTTGGATTTTGTCTTAAACCCATTATTGATTGATGGACGTAACAAGATTGTGGACCAGAAGTGGTCCTTTAACATAACATTTTGGTCCTACTGGAGGGGGATTTCTAAATCAGGACTTTGGTATATGGAGTGTGAAGGGAGTAGAGAAATAGAGCAGCTAAGAATGTGCAGGTGGTAGCAGTTGCACTTGGTAGCAAGCTATTGGGGAGCAACAAGCTAAGCTTGTCACTAGTGGCTAAAACTGTAAAAAAAAAACATGTATGAAGAATAATACCATCATGTTATATATTGTTGGAAAGGTAATGTAATGAAGAATGCAAATAAATAAACTGATTGGAATACAGTATCTGAATTTTATCAAAAGTAATAGCCAACTAACCAGAAAACAACTGCCTATGGAACAAAAGGTAGATTTTCTTAACTCAAAACTGACCTATTAGACTGATTGCTGTGACGGCCAATGATGAGTATACCACTAATAAATTGTTAACATGAGTCAGCTTCTATTTCCATATATTATAATAGGGTTACTCATGCTAATTGTAAAGAGGCACTCCAAAGTTGTGCTTCTCTTAGCAGGGGGAGAATAATAATTATTCTTTGCCTCAGCACAGTGTTTTGAAAACAATAAGGGGCATTTTATTTATTTACTTAATTTGGTTTTGATGTTTGGGGGTTGGTTGGAAGAAAAAAAATATTCTTTGACCCCAAATAACATTTAGATAGCAGATATCATCAGCTGGGGGAGCTTCAGGAGTCAACCTTGAGGCAAAATCCAGAGCCGGAGTCCCGGAAGCAGTTCGTGACCATGTACAATCACATCTGGTAACTCCTGTGATGCAGCTGGAACCAATTGTATCAGCTCTGCCATTACCCCCCACGGCGAGAATAAAGAGCCGGAGACAGATGATGGATTTAAGGGCCACTTTATTAAACTA
>JAREYC010000003.1:58337500-58340000 GCA_030015325.1 Cryptoblepharus egeriae | reverse complement strand
GTCTTTGGGATCTCTTTCTATTGATTAATTATTTACACAAATTTAAATTTGTCAAGTCCAAATCATAGTTCAACATCATCTATTCCCTGGAATTCAAGTTATGCTAGTTTCTCTTTAGAACAGCAATTTATATTTATCAGTCTATCGGGTGCAGTCCTAACCTAGGCTGGCACAACTCATCGTTCTTCCTGTTTCTGTGGTGATGTAGGGGGTCAAACACATGTTTGTGCCCTGGCCTAACCCTCCCTCTGCAGAAGTGTCTTACGGCACTTTGGTGACATCCCCAGGTCAGCATAAGTCCTATGTTGGGGTTTAGGCTGGCCTAACTGAAGTTTAGGATTGCAGCCTATGTAGATGTCTGTTTTTGTTTTTTTTACAAAGGGAGTTAATGGAATGGGGAGGGTGGAAATAAGAACAGATAAGGCTCAAGATGGGCTGGATCAGCAGCATTGGCAAGGACTGAATTTCATCTTCCTTCAAGGCTTGAAAACCCAACACAGGGCTTCTTCTCTGACTTTCTCCAGCCATTTGGCAAATGCAGTTCTGAGTAGCTCCACTTCTGCTAGGGCTTTACCTGGTATATGGGAATCAACACCCCCAAATTCTGAGGGGACCACTGCCCTTCCACCTGCTGGATACAGTGTGGGCAAAGTGCTTCTTCTGCTCTACACAGTTAGGATTGTGTTACCCTTCTACAAATTAGTATGACATTGTGCGATCACATGGAGTGAATGTTTAGAACTGAGTTTTTCAATGTTTTTCATCTCACACAACACTGACAAGGCATTAAAATGGTAAAGGAACACCATCAGTTTTTTTATCATTGAAAAGGCACACCATGTTGCTGGTAGGTAGCTCAAATCCCAAATTGCCCTAATAATGATCCTCCTCAAAGACTTTTGGCATACTGGGGACCATCTGTGGCACACCAGTATGCTATGACACCGTGGTTGAATATCGCTGATTGAGTATTTTCTAATTCAAAACATTACAACATAATATTTTACTCCATACTGAAAGCATACTGAGATCAGGACTTTTTAAATTTTCATTTTGATCAAGTTGCTCTACAATTTAGTCCCAAAAGGATTAAACCTGTTTAATCCAAACTTTTTTTTACTTGTTGTAGCTAAAGACTCCATGCATTAAAAATGCATGTCATGTCAACAAGCATCTCATGTCATAAATTGCACTTCCTAAAAGAGGTTTTGAACTAGCTGTCCCAGATGATACCCACTAAGAGCAGTCAGATTTCCATGAACACGTTGGTCAGACCTGGAATCCAATCAAAGTGTTTAAAAAATTGTTACATTTCCTGGGAGAAAATTCTACTGCCCTGACCTTCAGATAAACAAAGGTCAGCTTGGCAGGATAAGTAATGCTGTTTATTATCAGGTAATAGTAAAAGACCACTTTGCCTATATAGAGTTAAACTCCTAACAAGAATGGCTCCTGAAGGAAGATTACAGAAATATCCTAGTAACCAAGATGTCAGGATTTATAAACTGACCTATCAGCATAAACCAGGGTGGCAGAGCTCAAAATCCCCTTCAGGAGCCTCAGGTTGAGCCAAGACAAGTTCAACAAAAGTCCACGTGATGTAAAATGTAAAAATAAGTAGGCTCAACCTGTACTCTTTTGCCCACTCCTTTCAATTGTAGATACTATATGTGGATTAGACCATGTAGATACTATATGTGGATTCGGCTATGTAGACCAGGGGCTGTCAAACTCATTTCATACAGAGGGCTGCATTAGCATTAACGGTGATTCCCGAGGGCCGCAATCCAATTTTTTGCATGTCTACTCAGAAGTGCACTCCTTTCTCCTGGCCTTTTCTTCCCACCCTGGGAAGCTGCTGCTGCTGTGCATGAGCCCTCCTTCCTCCTGGGCTCTTTCTCTGGCTCAAAATCAAGTGTTTTGCCACCACAACTGAGTTGCTTCTGGGGGTGGAGGGATCACTTGAGGGCTGCACGTGTGCCTTCAAAGGGCCTCATGTGGCCCTCGGGCCGCCAGTTTGACATGCCTGATGTAGACTGTAACACTAAATAGAGGTGTCCCCCGCTTTCTGATGGTTCATTTTCTGATGGTGAAAATGCTCTTTTACCATCTTTCAGTTATACCCAGGACCCATTCATTCAACACATGCTTTACTCTTTCAACCTCTCTCTGCTGCCATAAAGGCCAAAATTGTCTTCCCTGATGTTGTTTTGCATGTGACATGGTGATCAGACTGTTTTTGGAATTTCTTTATGACTTTCTTCAGGAAATAACCATCATTCAAATACATAATATATTCATTGCTCACACATGTCTTTATTTGTTTTACTGTAATTTGCTATATATTTTGTCTGTGTATTAATTAATAAATATGTGTTATTTAGGCTTTTGTAAGTAACATTTTTGGTGGTCATTTTGCATTAGCAAGCTGAAAAAGACTGGGTTCCACTTTTCAATGTTTTTCACTTTTGGACGATGCTCTGGTCCCTAGCCCATCCAA
>JAREYC010000003.1:58265000-58332500 GCA_030015325.1 Cryptoblepharus egeriae | reverse complement strand
ACGGGAGCACGTAAGAGACTTTACGTGCACCCGTAGTTACTGCACCACCTAGTGAAAACCTATGGGAAATTCATATTGCAATCCAGAGCAAATGGTTCTTACACCGGAGCAAGGACTCCCCATAGTTACTCAGGATTGCACCTTAGGTCTCTCTTGCCCCTGTTACAAAGGAGTGAGCCCCATTGACTGTAACAGGCTTACTTCAGTCAGGACATACATAGGCAGGTCTCTCAGAATAGGCTGAGGAAGTGCTGGCAGAACACTGAAACCGGCCGTATCCCAGCTGGGATTATTTATTTATTTATTGCCTGTTTATCAAGACATCGCTTTTTATATCAAGTAAAAATTTATTAGAAATGTTTGCTTGTCTTGCAAAATAACTCTCAATCCAAGTTACTCTCAATCCAAGGTTTTACTGTATTTTATTTGCACTTGGCAAAAGCATGTTCTACTAGTGCATACCTTTCCAAAAACATCTTCTAGCATGACTGGTAGAAAGACCAGAGCCTGCTGGCATCAGTCCAGAAAGGGAGACCTGCAGGAACAGGCTGGGCCAGTGCAGGGATAAGGGAGGAAACACCACAGAGGAAACATGGGGATAGAACAGGATTAGGGAAGCCATAATAGGAAAAAGATGTGGCAGGAGTTGGTGAATCTGGACTAGGATGGGGTGGGACTGGCAGTGCGATCATGTGCCAAATCCCATTCCTGGTCTTGCACCAGTAATATTGGTGGCCCAGGTCCAACCTGATCTGTTGTGGCTGCTGGAGCATAGCATGGGACAATATAACTGACAGAAGACATCAAGCAGCTGAAATCCCCCTGTGGGATGTAGTATAGCCTGCCCCAGTGTCGCCACATCAGCACAGGGGAATTTAGTAAAGACTGGGTTGCAATACATTTCCATGTAAACAACATTTAAATGGGGAAATATATTAATTTTATTTTTCTTTGAACTCAAGAAAATATTTATAGAATTTTCAGATGATAACCCATCCACTTGCTGACCAGCTCCAGGGATGCTTAGTTTCAAGCAAGCCTATTGCAGCATGTGTCATATAGCCCTGCCTGACAATCAGTGGGATATAACAACCCACCATCATTCACAACAGTTTTTGTCAGTTTTTGTCAGTTTTTTGTCAGTTTTTGTCAGTTTTTGGTAAGCAGGTTAGAAAGACAGCAGATTGGTTTGAAGCCCACTCGGAGGAGCTGACACCAGCCCTTGAGGAAAAGAGGAGAGCTCTAACTGCATATAAAGCCTGTTCTAGTGAGCGCAACCTTCAAGCCCTGCGAGTCGCCCGTAGCAAAGTCCAACAGATTGCCAGGAGATGTGCTAACAATTATTGGCTGCAGCTTTGCTCTCAGATCCAGGTAGCAGCTGACACAGGCAACATCAAGGGGATGTACGATGGCATCAAGCAGGCCTTAGGTCCAACAGTGAGGAAATCTGCCCCACTTAAGTCCGCTACAGGTGAGGTCATCCAGGACCGAGCACAACAGATGGCACGCTGGGTGCAGCACTACTCTGAGCTATACTCCAGAGAAAATGTAGTAACTGAAGAAGCATTAAACAACATTGAGTGCCTGCCTGTCTTGGAGGAGCTCGACAGTGAACCAACTTTAGAAGAACTAAACGAAGCCCTGGATTCCCTTGCTTTTGGCAAGGCACCCGGGAAAGATAACATCCCTGCTGAAGTTCTGAGGTGCTGTAGAGGGACCATTTCCACTGAACTGTACAAGATATTCTGCCTCTGTTGGAGGGAAGGTGGAGTACCACAGGACATGAAGGATGCTAATATTGTCACACTGTACAAGAACAAAGGCGACAGGGGTGACTGCAACAACTACCGTGGCATCTCTCTTCTTAGTGTTGTAGGGAAGCTGCTTGCCCGTGTCATACTGAAGAGGCTTCAGGTGCTTGCAGAGAGAATCTATCCTGAATCACAGTGTGGATTTCGAGCCAACAGGTCCACCACTGATATGGTATTTTCCCTTCGACAGTTGCAAGAGAAATGTAGGGAACAAAGACAGCCACTCTTTGTAGCCTTCATAGACCTTACAAAGGCTTTTGATTTGGTTAGTAGGGATGGCCTTTTTAAAATCCTCCCCAAGATTGGATGCCCACCTCAGCTCCTCAACATCATCAGGTCCTTTCACGAGGACATGAAGGGCACTGTAGTTTTTGATGGCCTAACATCAGATTCCTTTCACATCCGAAGTGGAGTGAAGCAGGGCTGCGTCCTCGCACCAACTTTATTTGGGATCTTTTTTGCAGTCATGCTGAAGCATGCTTTTGGAAACGCAACAGAGGGAATCTATCTCCGGACCAGATCAGACGGAAAACTCTACAATCCTTCCAGACTAAGAGCAAAGTCCAAAGTCCAGCTGAAATGCTTGCGGGAGTTCCTCTTCGCCGATGACGCTGCTGTTACTGCTCACTCTGCCGAAGACCTTCAACGACTTATGGACCGTTTTAGCAAAGCCTGCCAAGACTTTGGACTAACAATCAGTCTGAAGAAAACACAAGTCATGGGTCAGGGTGTGGACTCACCTCCCTGTATCACAATCTCTGAACATGAACTGGAGGTTGTCCATGACTTTGTGTACCTTGGCTCAACTATCTCTGACACTCTCTCCCTAGACTCTGAGCTGAATAAACGCATTGGTAAAGCGGCTACTACATTCTCCAGGCTTACAAAGAGAGTATGGCTTAATAAGAAGCTGACGGAACATACAAAGATTCAGGTCTATAGAGCTTGCGTCCTGAGCACACTCTTGTACTGCAGTGAGTCTTGGACCCTTTATGCATGGCAGGAGAGGAAGCTGAACACCTTCCATATGCGCTGTCTCCGACGTATTCTTGGAATCACCTGGCATGACAAAGTCTCAAATGACACAGTATTGGAACGTGCTGGAATCTCTAGCATGTTCACACTTCTGAAACAGCGGCGTCTACGCTGGCTTGGGCATGTCGTGAGAATGGCTGATGGTCGGATTCCAAAAGATCTCCTATATGGAGAATTAGTGCAGGGAAAGCGCCCAAGAAGGAGACCACAGCTGCGATACAAGGACATCTGCAAGAGGGATCTAAAGGCCTTGGGAATGGACATCAGCAGCTGGGAAACCTTGACCTCTGACCGCTCAGCGTGGAGGCAAAAGACCCAGCATGGCCTTCTCCAACTGGAAGAGACACTTGTTCGGCAGGCTGAAGCAAAGAGACAGACCCAAAAGCAGCGAAACCTGGGACCTGGGCAGGGGACGGAATTTATTTGTCCTCAGTGTGGAAGGGGCTGCCACTCTCGAATTGGCCTTTTTAGCCACACTAGATGCTGTTTCAGGACCTCCAATCAGAGCACGATACCATAGTCTTTCGAGACTGAAGGATGCCAATAATAATAATGAAATGATCATTCACAACAGCTAGGTGGTTGGTATCTAGAATGGGAAACTAGTTGCACTTCTACTAGAATATGTAGGGGAAGCCACATGGCTGCAGGTATCTTGACTTCTGTGCTCCCTCTGGCATTCGGTGGGCTGCTATGAGATAAGGAAGTTGGAGTAGATAGGCCTTTGGTCTGATCCAGTAGAGGCTGTACTTATGTAGAATTGACGATATCATTATGAGAAAAAATTATCTTCTACAAATGAATGCTTTTGTAGATAAATCTCTTACCCTACAATCCAGAGTAACTACGGTAGCATGTAAGAGACATTTACATCTAGTTACAGCACCACCTAGTGAAAACCTATGGGAAATTCATATTGCAATCCAGACTAAATTGTTCTTACATTGGAGCAAGGATTCCCCATAGTTACTCTGGATTGCACCCTTAGCCTTGCAATATCATTCTAGGATAAAGTACAGACACCTGCAGTGGCTTAGTGGTTAAAGATGCTGTGCCTATCAATTTGAGGATTGGTAGGTTAGCAGATCGAGACCTGAATACTACACGACAGAGTGAGGTCCCATCCTTAGCCCAGCTTGTACCAACCTAGCAGTTTGAAAGCATGCAAATACAAGGAGATAAATAGGTACCACCTCAAAGGGAAGGTAACAGCATTCCATGTGCATGCAGCCACATGTTCACTGAGGTGCCTTTGGACAACGCTGGCTCTATGGCTCTAGAAATGGGGATGAGCACTGCTCCCTAGAATCAGTCATGACTGATCGGGCAACCTGCAATGGACATCTTTACCTTTACCTTCAAAAAAACTAGAAGAAATTCCACAAGTTCCTTTGACTACATAAGAATTTACAATGTACTACTTTATATAAATATATACTAGTTAAAATGTATTTCACAAGTCCCTGAACCTTACATAAGAATGTATACTGGTTTATATACATTTCTATAGAATCAATGCACAGACATTGAAAGGGAAGAAAGGGTCAATGACATTGTAGGAACTATGGGCCATTGATGCAATACACATGATAATCAATTTTCAACATTGCAAACCTTAATTGATTCTGCATGTCCCTGTGAAGAAAGCAGAATATAAATCTTTTGAAATAAAAACAACAATATAAAAGATGAAAATCAGCTTGCTTCATCACTAAACTCACAGATCCCTTGATGAATCCTATATTGTTGAGACATTTTCTGACTGTGACATAGTAGAAGCCACAGATATTGGCTGTGAACAGTATAAAACCTTTTCAGCCCCCATGTTACACTTCTAATTGCAATTGGTAACTTTAATTGTACAATGATTGAAATATGATGAATAACTCATTGAAACAGCCAAACAATCATTCTGTCTGATAAGATGATGGATGGGTAGGCTGGTGAATGGATACTCATTTTTTCATACCAGTTTTTCAAATTTACTGTCATTCATTTCTAAGGTACTGTATCTCCATTGTTATTATTATTAGTAATAGAATGCATTATTTATAAATTTCACATCTGTTATACCATCCACTCAAGCCATGAGACTTCCTGGCTGGTCTTCACTATCTCTCAGTCTCATGCATGTTGTAAGGACAAATCAGGGAGGAACTAGCTTAATACCCTTAAGAGGGGACTGGTTAAATTTCTGCAAGAATAATCCATGCTATGACAGCATGCAGATCTCTTGCTGTCTTGTGTGCTCCCTTAATAATTTGTTGGGTCACTGTAAAATATAGGAAGCTGGACTAGAGGGCGTTTGGCATGGCTATTCTTATATTCTTATTTACACCAACTGATCTTCCTAAAGTAAGGGTGGTATATAAAATGTGAAAAATAAAATGATGTATAGATAAGGCTATATTTGGTCAATTAGTTAAGCATAAAGGCACTGTGGTTATAGCTATATTTCCATATATGGAGACAGCCCCAGATGGAATACCACCAGCCTGTTTTGTTTGGCCCTACCCAAGACAATACACACACCTCCATCCATATGTGTAAAATTTGCAACCAATAAAATCTTGTTTAAGGACTAAGTTTCATCTTGTTTACCCTGATAGTAATCTAATGATTACTAATGATTGAAATTTTGAAAATCCTGCTTTTAAAAATGGCACCAAATTCTAAACTTGACCATTACGATTCAGTGGAATATTTTCTTGAAATTTAAAGTGATGGTGAACTGCATACATTAATAAATCAGAGCTTGAAACATGGCAGCCATAAATAAGGAACGCTTGTAAGAGAGATGTGCTGTGTCAATTTTTGCTTCGGCCAAATTAATATGCAATGGCATTGCTAACATCTAGAGTTCCAACCAAATTATGTATGCATATATGAAGCTGCCTCATACTGATTAATCAATCTAGCCCAGTATTGTCAATTCTGATGACAGTCATTCTCAGAGGGATTAGAAAGATTTCCTGACCAGCCCTAGTCCTTGAGATATTTTCAATACAAGTGCCAAGTATATAGAATGCATGCACTTTATAGTCCTTCTATTCCCATTATAGTGAGTTCAAAGCAGTAGTGTCACCAGACTAGTGCGGGCTGCACCAGATGATGCACCACTGGGAGTAATGCAATGGAGTAGTTTGACACTTCTCCGGCCAGAACTGGGCATCAGCATGCCCATTTGGGCCAGCTCTCTAAGGACTGCACAGGCATCAAAGTTGGTGCAACTTGCACCTGCACAGTCCCATAAGGGGGGAATGTGCTGTGCCCCCGCACCGGGTGACACACATATTTGGGTAGCCCCTGATTCATAGTACACTAATTGCACAATCCAGAGTAACTACAGGAGCCCTTACGTCAACATAAGACAAATTTACTCTTGATTGTTTTATGAATTTCCCATAGATTTTCACTAGGTGATGCCGTCAATACGTTAACGTAACTACATTGATGTAAATGTCACTTAAGAGCTCCCGTAGTTACTCTGGTTTGTGCTTAGGCTGCAATCCTAAACACACTTTCCTGGGAGTAAGACCCATTGAACACAATGGGGCTTACTTCTGATTTGACATGGTTAGGATTGTGCCCCTACATGAGGAACTGCCAGTGGCGTGTCTACTCAGAAGTAAGTCCCTTTGCTTTCAATGGGGCATGTGTACAGGTTTATGCCCTTACTTGAGGAAGTGCCAATGGCATGTCTACTCAGATGTCCCTTTGCATTCAATGGGGCTAATTCCCAGGAACATGTGTAAAGCCCAATTCTATCCAAATTTTCAGTTCCAGTGCAGCTGGAGTGCAGCCCCAAGACAAAGAAGCAAATGTTCACTTACCTTGGGTAGTAAGTAGCTGCCTTGGGTAACCTTCCTTTAGGAAGAAAGGCAGGATATAAATCAAATAAATCAAATAATTTATAATAAATAAAAATACCTTGAGAAGGGTTCTGTGATTGCCTCTTACCACAGGTTGAAATATATCCCACTAGCCAAAAGCGTACCCGCGTTGCAGGAGTAAAATTTCTCCATACGCCATCACCCCATTGCACATCAATTCCCCGTGTAAATCAACCCCCATGCGCATCCTCCCCATGTACAACATCCCCCATGTTCATCCACCCATGCGCATCATCCCCCCATGTACATCAACCCTCCATGATCATCAACACTCCATGCACAACATCCCCCATATGCATCAACCCCCCATGCTCATCAGTCCCTCATCTGCATCAATCCCCCATCTGCATCAGTCCCCCATGCACAACATCACCCCCTGTGCATCAATTCCCATGCGCAAGATCCCCTCATGCGCAAGATCCTTCATGCGCATCAGTCCCCTGCGGATCATCCCCCCTGCACACTGACACCCCCTGTGCATCAACGCCCCCTGCACAACATCCCCATGCACATCAGTCCCCCATGCACATCAGTCCCCCATGCTCAAACCCCCTCCCATGTGCAGCATCCTCCCCAGTGCAAACTCTTCCTCCAAACAACATCCCCCAAGTGCACTGGGCACCAAGCACCAAACTGGTTGGATGTTAGTCACTCTTCTATGTTAAGTATAGGACAAAAACACATTGCACCCCTTTTCAGCCCCTTAAGGGTTAAATTTCTCAACATCAGTTCTTGGTAGGTGTTGATGTCACAGAAGGAACTCCCTCCCCGAATTTCATGCTTCTAGGTCCAGGGGTTGGGGTGGAACGTTGATGAGTCATCAATTCTTCAATGCAAAGGTATAAGGAGGAAAACGTGTTGCGCCCCATTTCACCCCCTTCTGGTTGGAATTTCTGAAAACCAGTTCTTAGCCACTCCCTCTGTTACACCCCAAATTTTCCACACCAAATTTCACACTTCTAGCTGTTTCGGCTGGGCGTTAATGAGTAAGTGACTTTTCTTTTATATACATACTAGCAAAAAGCATACCCTCGTTGTGGGAATAAAATTCCCCCAAATGGCATCCCCCCAAGGTGCAAAATCCCCCCCCATGTGCACCATCCCCCATGCGCATCAGTCCCCCCGTGCACATCAGTTCCCTATGTACATCAGTCCCCGAAGCGCAACATCCCCATGCGCAACTTTCCCCATGCGCATCAACTCCCAATGTGCATCAGTCCCCCATGCGCAACTTCCCCCATGCACAACTTCCCCCCATGCACTAGCGTGTTCCAAACTTCTTCAGAAATGCTCTTTATTCAAGACAGTGCTCTTTAAGCAAGTATTTATACAAAATACTCTTTATTTAAGACGCTCTTTATTCAAGGTACCACTGTATAGAAGAAGAAGATATAGAAGAAGAAGAAAAGTGATTCAAATTGAATGAGGGCTGCAGTGGCTCAGTGGTTAAAACAGTGTGCTTGGCAGGTTGGCAGAGGTTGGCAGATCCTGCCAACCTAGCAGTTCAAAAGCATACAAATACAAGTAGATAAAAAGCAAAAAGACTACCAACACTGATTAACAACAGCCAATCAACATACCACACAATCCACCATTTAAAAAAAGTTGCCTACTGATACAGCTCTCTAGTACTTCCATCACAGTTTTCAAGAAAAGGGCAAGCAACGGTGGATTGCAAGGCATTGAATCTCATGTGAAACTCTGCTTATGCTACCGCTGGGCAGAGTGGATCTTGCCAATGCTACTGAGTCTACCCCTTGGACAACCCTCTCCCTGATGTTCAATTTCTCCCCAATGATTGGATGATCTGGACAGTTTCTTTGTTTTTTCTTTACAGAGAAGCTTGTGATTGGTCAGTGATTTGCATAATCCCTCCCCATTTCCCACAGTGACTTCCAGCACTGGTTAACCATTTTATTGCCAGTAGAGTCTAAAGGGGATGTTCTGTCTCTCACTGGCTGGTCTTTAGTCAAATAGAGTTGCATATGCACAGGTGACCAGAAGTCTTACCTGCAAAAGAGGACAAGGATCTCCAAAATGTAGGACACTCAAGAAAAAAGGAGGACATGACAAAATAAAACCTAAAAAAACTCACATAAATTGCTTTCATGTACTGAATTTAAACACTATTTACTTACTAAATTTAAAACTGCAATGCAAAGGAACAAAGGAGGTTGCTGTCTTGTGCACCCAAAGTTTGGAGACTACAGATGCAATCCTATCCATACTTTCCTGGGAGTAAGCCCCACTGACTATAATGGGACTTACTTCTGAGCAGAATGTTCTGGATTGCACTGTACATTTGGCTGGAAAAGGTGCACATTAGATTTGAGAAAAACAGTACTTTATTACATATACAAGGCAATCTTAACCATACTTTCCTGGGAATAAATACTGTTGAACACAATGGGACTTACAACTGAGTAGACAAACTTAGGATTGCATTGATAGTTTATCACGTACAAGAAGGCTACAGCATGCCTGCTCACAAAGAAAAGGAGGACAGTGAAGATTTTCACAGAACACAAGGCTTTAAAAAACAGGACATGTCCTGGGAAAATGTGGCCAGAGGAGCACCGTCATGAAGTGGTCCTAGTACAGGGTGGGGGCAGGTTTTGGGGATTTGTGGGACCCCCATGTTTACATGGGATTTGTGCCAGGATTTATGCTGGCCTATCTTGGTCAGGATTATGCCCTGACTTTCTTCCAACTTTACACCGTTGCAGAGATCTTTTTCAGCCCTGCTCTAGGCAGGGTGGCAGGGGACTCACTCGGTGCAGGACTGACCTCTGGAACTCCCTGCCAATGATGATGGTGTGATGGGCTCCAGCCTCAAGGCTTCAAAAGGAGGCCAGAAAAATTCACAGAGGTGAACAAGGCTACTAGTCATGAAGGTTGCCTCCTGTCACAGGCTTTAGGGAAGCAGAGGCAAGGCCACGTTTTGCCTCTAATTCTGCTTATGGGCTTCCTCTAGTCTAGTCTATATACTGTATATAATAATGAAAAGTCACTGACTGACTGACTGGCTTAGATGCATCAGCACTGGAAATTTGGATAGGACTGTGCAGAGGCAGTTATGAAATAGAAATTGCATCTTCAGCTGATTTTTTTCTCACCTAGCTTTCAGTGTACAAAGATTAACTGTTGCTCACATTTTCCTCTATCCAAAATCTACTCACAATTCCTAAAGGCAAGAGAACAGTACCCTTCCTTCTTGCTCTACTCTATCTATGATAGATTTCATTAGAAAGAGTAGCATAGTATAGTATATGGACTTTCCAAAAAGATAGTATAGATTACTATAGTATAGATTTCCCAAAAGATCGAGGAATTAGTTTAGCAGCCTTCAAGAAAAAGCAATCAGACTCTTAAACTAATGACTGTCCTTATTTTCCAACTGTGTGTAATTATGGAGTTCATTCTGGAAAGGAAAAAATATCTGTGTAGTTGCATAAAACTCAATGCGTAAATTTCTGTGTATTTTATGGAATTCCAACAATTCCAGCATCTTCAAATTGGTTTTCAAACTGCCAATGAATCATTTGCTGCTGGGTCCTGTTCAACTAAGAGTGAAATTTCCTATGAAGTTCAGTGTCATCTGCTGACACTTCTACTTATAAGGCCCATAGTGTAGGACATGTAGGAGTTTGGAAAACAGAGGAGCTCCATTTCCAAGATGCACACATAGGAAGACTGATGTACTTGCTTCTTTTAGATTGAAATATTTTTCTCTTGGTATGAGAAGTAAATTTTGCTGAACAAGACACAGCTCTAAATTATTCTTGTAGAGATGGTTGGGATGTGGTTTTCAAGGCTCTATTTTTCTTTCCAGACAAAGCAAGGTAGATCATAACCACTCCACAGTTGCCAGATTAGGCACAATCCAAATAGTGCTCCACTGTACCAACGTGTACCAGAAGAAAAAGCAACACCAATCATAACTGCCTGTCGGAGGTCTGCAGGGGCTTCTCTGTCTTGGCATGGGAGGGACATGGGAAGTTTATATCAGTGCAACATAAATCTTTTGGGAATTATGCCCAGAGATAACATAAAACTGTACAGAAAGGAGGCATTAAATGTTGAGAAGTAATTGGAAAGTAATTTTGTTAGGAGCTTCCAAAGAACAACATGGATTTTAAATGATTCCTGTAATATCTAATGAGTTAGTATTTATTGGTGTACATGCAAATTATTGCAAGTCCTCTAAATAAAGAAACCTGAAGTAATCAGATAACTTGGCTTTACTATGTTTAATAATGAAAAAGCTGCCAATAATTCCTTTCCATGTGTGCTGATTTAGTAAAACTTGCATGGAACAATAAATTTCATGTTTTAGTATACATGACAATTGTAGTCTGGATGAGAAGATGCGAGACAAACAGAAATCAATACTCTCCAACCTGCATGAATTTTGTCAACTTCCAATTATTATCTTGCTTGTGGGGAAGAGCAAAGAATAATTGAGGTTCCTGGTCTTCATGTCACAGAAGGAAAAGACAATACCAATTGTGAAGAGATATCATTCCAGATATAATGCGCTTAACCCTGCTGCTCTTGATGAACGGTCAGAGATTGGCTGCAGAAGCCATATCCTTAATGTGGACCCTATAACAGAAGAAAGAAAGAAAGAAAGAAAGAAAGAAAGAAAGAAAGAAAGAAAGAAAGAAAGAAAGAAAGAAAGAAAGAAACAAACAAACAAACAAACAAACAAACAAATTGCTGTATTAGCAATAATGTCAATTACAGTATTCATGCATGTTCCTCATACATAAATGAGGATGGAATATGTATGTATGTATGGATGGATGGATGGATGGATGGATGGATGGATGGATGTAACCATTCCTTTGGGAATGCGAGGATCTCAAAGACCAACAGCCCAATCATAGAATGCCCTGTAGTAGTCAGGCCAGCTGGCTTGCACAGTATCCAAAGCAAGGCTGAGTTGTGTTGCAGCATAATATGGAGAAAGGGGGAATTCATTCCCCTTATCCTGAGTCATGCAGCAGCTGCCCCATGGGGTTACTTGAATCTTGAAAATCTTAGGCTCTAACTCATACTGTTTATTACATGGCACATAATTATGCTTTGATTTGATGTGTACCAGGCCATCAAAATGCATCTATGTATCCACAACAGTGATCTCTGTATAGACCAGATACCGCAGAAACAATACTGCTGTAATTAAACACCGCTTTTGGTGAGCACAACGTTTCCCTCAGCTCTGTGCAATTGTATTTACACCTAAGGATGTGCACTGAGGAAGGGCTCTTGGGGACTTCCTGGCAATGCTCCTAACAGATTTCTAAGAGCCCCTGAATGCTCTCTATGAAAAGTAATTACAGTCCAGAAGTCAGAAACGGAAAGTTTCACTTTCTTGGAATCATCAGAAAGTTTCTTCACTGCTTCAATACAATTAGGAAAGGCTTTCCTTTGAAGACAGTCTAGCTCAATATACAATTAAATGGAAATGTGTTAAAAAATACAATAAAATGAACTGCCTGCTTACTCTCAAAGTAAAAAGGTATCACTGTACTTAGCCGCCAGAAAGCATCAGGGCTCATCACAGGCAAAAAAAAAAAAAAAAAGGAAGAGATAAGGATGGTCGGAATAATAATAATAATTTCAGGTCATGTCATTTTAATGTATTAAGTATCTTATTTTAAGGATTATAATTGTGGATCCATGCAGATAACAGATATAATACGCATCACTTGGTGAATGATTGCCTGACTTCCCCACTACGAAGAGTCAATGAAAATAGTGGAAAAAGGGCACTGCATGCATGTTGTTTTGAAGAATTGTTAACACTGGCTTCAGAAGCTTCTATCTCCAGTTATTGTTCATATAAGGCAGGGGTCTCCAAACATGTTGGCTGGAGGGCCACGGCATCTCTCTGACACGGTGTCAGGAGCCGGTAAACTAATTATCCAAGGACCTAATTATACATATCCAATTATATCCTAATTATACCTATCCAAGGACTGGATAGAGGGGTTTTCTTGGGGGGTAGTCAGACTGAGACTTGTGGAGGGCCACATCTGGCCCGTGGGGTTGGAGACCCCAGATAAGGGATCCTGTTAAAGTAGAAGCAGTACTTTGAGATTCTGGGAGCACAGAAATCTAAATGGAATCCTAACTTAGCCTTGGGTTTGCACAGTATATGTCATCACCCCTGCCCCATGCCACCCTACCATACCCCACAGTATTCTGAGTAATTGAATCCTACAGTTATCTGGGTGATGGAGCTCAGAGACTAAGCTTTTGCTGGCAAAAATATGCACACAATGTATGGTTAGCAAAGAACAACACGTGGGAAGAGGGGAAAAGTTCTGTGAACTCTTTACACTGGTTTCCTAACAGACTCATTTCAGACTTCTCAAGAGACTGCAGGTAGTGATGATTTATAGGTAGTAAGCTTCAGTTTGGGAGGCCATAAGCACCTTCTTTGATCTAGACTTCTACAGATTTGTTTCCTATGTACTCAGTGAGTAATGAGTGATTTGCTATTGATTTGTCCACAGGCAGAAGAAAAGTGGATTGGTACTGTAACTCCAAAGTGAATGGGAACTTCAAGAGCATGTTAAAAGAAAGGAAAACCACCAAGAGGGAAACATTTACAGCTTTTCTAATCTATTTCAACTCTTATCCTCAATTTCCTCTCCTCTAAGCAACATGATTCAGGCAAAGCTGTTAGACTTTCAAACTGGACAAATGCATCAGTATAACACTTATTTCTTAACCTCAATGTTAGTTCTGATTTTTTTAAGTAATAAATTTAAATATGCATTAAATAATGACATCAGTAAATGATTCTGACCCAGTTGGAGAATGAAGAAATCTGAAAAATGTTCTGCAACATCTGATTTTTGTAGCCCGCAATTATTGTCTAACAAAAACAATTATTATCTAACAAAAACAATAGATAATTTTAAGTATAGTTACTAATAATTAAGGTTAAGAAGTTTCTTATAATTTATGTCATTGCCAATCACTTTAATGCAACGAGGCCCCATTTTACAGTTGGAAAACTAACAAAGCTTGAAGAATTTGACACAGGGTGCAATCCAGAGTAACTACGGGGAGTCCTTGCTCCGGTGCAAGAACAATTTGCTCTGGATTGCAATATGAATTTCCCATAGGTTTTCATTAGGTGGTGCAGTAACTATGGGTACACGTAATGTCTCTTATGTGCTCCTGTAGTTACTCTGGATTGTAGGGACAATCAATTTGCTTCCAAATTCTAAACTGAACTCATGTGTTTAGTTGAAAAACTAATGGAGATTGTCCACGAAACCGGTTTAGGGGACTCTGCTTGAAAATAAGAGGATATGAATGACACTTTACTAAGTGATGACTTGCAATAATATGCATGCAATAACTTGATAAGCTGGTTATATGAACATTATACAAGTTTACAACTTCTTTGTATGACCCCTTTATATAATCTTATCTCTCCTCCACAACCCATTTTTCTTCTTAGAATTTACTGGTGCAGAAGTGAGTGCATCACCACTGAGTCTGTATCACCCCAGTGCGCAGTGCTCATTCAGGATCATTGCACATGGGCACTGCATCTCTGAAGCCTCCCCCCGAATCACTCTGGGCTGGAGGCTCCACTACAGTGTGCACACACAGCCATTGTGTATGTGCATTGGAGTCCCCCAGCCCAGTGTTGAGGTGGCTTGCTCTAAGCTGTGGTGGGGAAGTCTAATGCTCATGCACAACTATTGCACATGCACTTTAGAGTTCCCCACACCAGTGTTGAGCTGGGTTGCCTATTGCTGGGCTACATAAATCTAATTCCCCAAAATAATTACTCATGAGCATTAGACTTCCCCAGCCTGGTGCTGAGCAAGTCTGCTCAGTGCTAGGTTGGAGAAGTTTAGGAGGTTGGAGAGGTTCAGGATGTGCCAGAGGGGGAGAGACCCCATTGGTGTGTCACCCCCTCCAGCACATCACCCTGTGCAGTCTGCACCAGCCTCACCATCTTCTTGATGCCCTGATAGAAATTACATCATGCGATGAAAGCCAAAGATTGCAAGTCTCACAGCATAATCAGAAGAATGTCTACCCAAAAGTAAGTCCCATTGTGTTCAATGGGACTTGCTCACAGGAAAGCTTTTTTTAGGAATGCACCCTCATTCATGCAACTGAAAACCTCCTTGCAACTGATCCCATGATTTGTGAATTGGGCTTACAAACATTTGTAAGGTAAAGGTTGTCCCCCATAGGTTGCCTTGCTAATTGTGACTGACTCTAAAAGTGGTGTTCATCCCCATTACAAGGCCAAAGAGCCAGCATTGTCTGAAGATGTCTCCATGGCCATGTGGCCAGCATGACAAAATGCCAATGGTGCAAGAAATGTTACTTCCTCACTGCAATGGTACCTATTTATCGACTTGCATTTTCATGCTTTAAGTCTGCTGTGTTGGCAGGAGCTGGGCAAGTAACAGGAATTCATCTGTTGTGTGGTATTCAGGTCTTGAGCTGCCAACCTGATAACCTTCAAGTTGATAAGCACAGCATTTTTTAACTATTGAAGCACCACATTTGTACATTCAGCCAATTGCAGCTTATTTCATGCACCTCAGATTGGGGTAAGTAATAGACACCACCCACAAACTAATGAACACAGAAGTTACACAGTGGAAGTGACCATATTTGGCAAGTTATTGCTCCTAAAATAACTCATTTTTGAGGTCAGAATATGAAGCTTAAGCTGATTTAAGGTGACATATTGATGTGGAATGTGTCGGCTGGCTTAAGATCAACTTGTTTTGATGTTACATTAGCACATTTTGAGCCTGAACTGAGCATTAGTTTTAAGACAAGATCTAAAAAATCATCGCTGAAAAGCAGGGCTAGATAAAAGACAGTTAATTATGCTCACAGATATTTATTACCTCAAAGTGTCTAAATAAAATGTAGCTTTTAAACTATTACCCAAGTAAACCCAATGATTTTAACTGGTCTTTTTACTCCGTATTGATAATCTGTAAAGAAAAACATACATAAGCACATTTTCTCTCACCACACGCAACACCACAAACATAATTTCTAAATGGAAATACCACCTTGCAAACTAATGATAAACTCCACTGTGAAGGCAGAGTCACCTTCAGAGAAGAATTGGCTTTTGAGAAAGAGAACTGCACCTTGCATATGAATATATATGCATATACAGGAGAAATAATGAGGACCTCATAGGTTTTTGGCATTAAAAAGATGAGTAGTTTGTGTACACCTGTAAACAAATTAACCTTTAAGCATGAAAATGCATGAATGGGATTTTTCAAAATTTCACTGGCTGCACTGCAGGGTCTTAATGATGATGTGAATTTTCATTGGACACAGAAGGATGCAGGGAACCCAAGAGGGTTTAAAAAATGAATGCTTGCCCAGCAAAACAATGTGGAGGGACAGTCACGAAACAATTGAAAAATGCATGCTCACTTTTAATGTTTGACTTTGCTATTTTCTTTAAAAGAAAATCCATATAAATTTATATGGCTTGCACTCATTCTGTTCTCTGAGAGTTGGAAAACAGCTGTTTCTACTGCAGTGGACTTTGACTGGGTAGATTGCAATGCTCAATAATCTGTCTCAGCCCAGGGTTAAGTGATGGAATTCATTTAAATGCCCCAGAAGTAATCATCCACAAAGAGTACATTATTTCTCTTTTATGAATTTTCAAACCTAATACTGATGGGTGGCATGCAATTAAAGCTGATCAATATGTAATTTAGGTGGGCTGACATGTTTTCAAATTCTCAGAATATAGATTCTTTCAATATTGCAAGAGCTTGGTGAAATAGTTAGCTCTTATAAAACAGACCAGGCATTTTAGTACAGTACAGCAACAACTAAAATATGTCTATTTGCAAGATTAATGGAACAGTCTGCAAACAAATAACTTTCTCAAAAAAGAAAGCACCTTATTTGAGAATCAAGTTCTTTTCTCTCTATAATGAACACAATGGTTATTATATTGATGGAAAATCACATTTGCATTTATGGGGACAACTCTAATAGTTGCATGATTTTGCTGTGGGAAGGGTCAGTTTAAAATGATAATAATGATATGTTAAGCTGTGTTTGTGATTCTAATATTCATTTACGTTTCTGCAAATATTTATTCTGAAAGGTTGCAAAAAATCAAAGCGGTACAGAAAAAAAGGTGGATTACCATAACGATCCTTTGTGTTAAGCTAATAAACAAGGGAAAGTACATTGCGTGGTGACCCCAGAGGTCATGGGTGACAGTCTCTAGGTTTGCTAATTAGCTTGCTGTCATCCACATAGTAAGAATTATACTTGAGTTTCTATGATCTGACATGGCTCAATTTTAAATTTTACATTTGAAGTGTTTAACAGGCCCTTTTCTTCCTTCACACAAGTACAGTGACACCTCATGTAACAAATTTAATTCGTTCTGGAGGCATGTTTGTTACGTGAAACGTTCTTTACGTGAAGTGGATTTTCCCATAGGAAATAATGGAAACTCAGGCAATTGGTTCCACACCCCAAAAATATTCATAGAAAAATATTAACTGTTTTATAAAAATGATTACAAAACACTGGAATTGAATTCAAAACATGCAGTCAATGTGCATGATCCTATGAAGTCTACTTAGGCTGCAACCCTAAAGAAACTTTCCTGGGAGTAAGCCCAATTGAACACAATGGGGCTTACATCTAGGTAGATGAGGTTAGGAGGCTGCAATCCTAAAGTCACTTTCCTGGGAGTAAGACCCATTGAACACAATGGGTCTTACTTCTGGGTAGACATGGTTAGGAGGCTGCAATCCAATACACTTTCCAAGAGTCTCCCCACTCTCTCCTTCTCTCCATCCTGAGCCTCTCTCTCCCCTGCTCCCTTCTGGCTAGCCCTGAGCTGCTTCCCTCTTCTCCACTGCTCTTCTCTCCCTCTGCCCAGCGGACTCCCAGCCACAGGAGGAACAGCGCGGAAGTATTGCTTTTGCTATGGACAGGCATGCTAGGCAGTCCTGATGCTTTTTAAAAGGGCTGCCGGCCAGCGCATCTGCCCCAACTGCCAACGAATGTGTTCTTTATGTGAAACACAGTTTGTTACATGAAGCAGAATCCTCGAGAAATTTTTGTTTGTTATGTGAACATATTTTACGTGAGGCATTCTTTACGTGAGGCATCACTGTATTACCAATACGGTCATGCAACAACCAAACTACCGGTATGAAAGATCATTCTCTGATGCGAGTGTCTATCTGGTGGTTCAAAAATATTTCCATTTTTCTCCCCATAGATAAAATGATTTCTTGTTCTTTCCTTTTTTTCTCTTCTCATTTTTCATTATAATAATTTCCAACATATATACCAAGCAAATCCGATAATGATTGCAACATGGCCATCACCTAATTCTACATAACTGGCAAACCACCAAGAGCAACACAGACCACCAGCCATCTATGCTGTCCTGCCTGGTGCTTAATGACTATCCTATTTCTTTATTAGCAAGAAGTTTATTTAGCCCTTCATAGACTGTCATATATTGCTGGTGAGTCCTGTCTGGTTTGGTGTTTCACAAACTGTGCAGAATTAGCCTTGCCAGATGGACCCACTGATGGTTGTATACTATATAAAAGTTCAGAATATAGAGAACTTGCAGTGGAGCCTCACCAGACCCAAGTCAAAAAACAAAGTACTTATGCCTTTCTATAATACAATACTTGTTTCTTCTCCAGCATAGTCAGTGAATTAACCAGCACACATTAAAATACTGTGGCTGCAATTCCTAACCTCCAGTTAGACTGGCATAAGTCTTGGCACAAGTCCTGAGCAGGCCTAGGGGTATTGCAAAAAGGCCCTAAGACACTTCTGTTCCATTCCTGGAGGAGGGGGTTAGGCACATGGACATGCACCAGCCTCTCCACACCACCATCGAAATTGGGAATGGGTGAGTTGTGCTGTCCTCAGTTGGTTAGGATTTCAGCCACAGTTAAGCAGCTAGCAGCCAGTTTCACTGCAACCATGACTGATGTCCAATGAGAAAGAGGCAGGGTGCCTGCAGGGTTCCATTCACTAGGGAGGCAGCAGGCAGAACTGCCTCAGTTCTGTTCTTAAGACCATATGAACAACAGGGAGCCTGTATTATGTGTTTGAGCTTTCTGCAGCCAAGGATGGTAGCAATTAAGCTATTTCTGGGGGCATGTTCCTTTCTTTCTAGCTCTGACTGAGGGAAGAGGCAAGGTCTTTTTTAGAAAAAATATTTCTGGAGGGTGCGGAGAGAGTTTCAAGAATGTTAAAATCCACTGAGAGTGAGCTTAAGGGGGGACGAGAGAGGCAGATCTGTGCCTCCCCAGACCTGTATCTTACTGCACATCAATACAGCCAAGATTATTTCAAGTTTGTGTTTTAAGTGGTGTTTTTCCAGTGTATATGCACACGAGCGTGAAGCTTCAGGCCTTCCAAATGCAGTGCCTGAGAAAGATCTTGAGTGTCTCTCTTTGTGACCACCACCACCATGAGACCATACGGAAAAGGTGTGACTATCAACCCTCAGTCGAAAAAGTAATCCAAAAACACAGAATGAAATGGTTTGGCCACATCTGCAGAATGAACACCAATTGGCTGCCACCTAAGCTCCTCTGATGAGAGCAACTTACCCAGTGGAGAGTTCAACAAGCAGCGCAGAAAAAGACGTGGCTCAAACTAGTTGAGGAAGACCTAAAGAACTTAAAGAACCTTGAAGAAGACCTAAAGTGATTGAGCACTGATGAGGCTAAAAACATCAATCACAAAGAAATGGAAGTGTATAGTGAAAAAAGCAGGCCTCCGTCAGTCTTGAAAGACTATGGTATCATGCTTAGCACTGCATACGCTGCATGCAAAGCATGAAAGCCTGGGTTAGATTGTTATGGAGGATATGCTGTTACCCAGGCAGCAAATCTCTCCTCTCCATGCCACTGAATTATTCCAATGGAAAGACAGAGCCAATATGATTCGATCCAGCTGGCGTTGCAGAGCTGGGCTAAGGACAGGAGCTCACCCTGTCTTGTGGGGCCAAACCAAGTCTCGAACCCTGGCCTGCTGGTTAACAGGCATAGTGACTTAACCACTTGTGCCACCCACAGCCCTTAGGGTATAGTGCATGATGCATGGAATCCAGCAGCACCTACAGCAGTGTATGGCTTGAGAGGTCGACCCTCTCCCCAATCGCCAGCTAAGGACTAAAGAAAAATGTGTAAGCAGCAAGGAGTTCCAGCCATGAGACAGAAGAGGGTTAATGTGTACTTTCGTAGCCAAAGGAGGTTAGAGAAAGCTCTTTGGCTGGATTGTGACTGAAAGTAAGGAACAGATGATCATTAGACAAAGAATCAGTTTTATTTTTTTCCTTGATTGAGGGAGGGAAAGAGAAAGAGCCCAAGAGGTTTCTTGCCTTATGGTTGAAAAGCCCAAGGAGAGGAAGAGGAAGGGGAAGGCAGCTCTTAGCAATCATGCTTTTCACTATGTGGCCAGTGGGAGGAGGAGGCCTGACTGAAGGCTGCAGTGGGACCTCTCTGAGCCGCCAAGATCGGAGCCTCCCAGTAAGCCTCCCAGCTGCCATGAGTGACCCTCCACCTCCTTCTTGCCAATTCCTTCTCTGCTCTTGCACAGCCTCTTCTAACCTGTTTACAGATGGGCAGGGACAGCTGGGGATGTTTAAACTCTGACACACACAGAGCACAGCAGCACCCCATTTCTTTTTTCTGCAGCAGGCTGTTTTAAGGGAGTGGGGCGACTCAGCTTGAGTCCTATAGAGTTATAAAGAGGTGACTCATCAAGTGTCCCTGTTATGTCTCTCTTTTGACACGAGATGGGGGACAGTGATGCTATATTTGACTCAAATCAAGCACCGTGATGCTTTTCAGCAAGGGTTGGTTTCAGCACATGCCCACAAGAGGGCTAATTTAGCTAGTCAGATCTCTGAAACCCTCCAGAATAGTTCCAAAAGTGGCACAAGTTGTCTGAGAAATGTGTACCATCATTCAACTACAACCCCATCTGCAAATGTTTGTATCTCTCATGGGTGTCTGTATCATAAAGACTGATCAGTGAAAAGAAGGAGCTGTGGTCCAAGACTGTCTGTAAACCTGATGGGACAATGCAAGGCTTTGAACCTGGCACTGACAGTGCTGTTCATACATACTCTGAGCATTTTGCAGTAATCTAAATAATTCTAAAACAATCCTGTAAGGCAGACTTTGTTCATACTCCATGATGTCTCATTTGTGTGTCCTATTTGGTTTCAGTGTCAGATTTCCATGTCTGTCTGTCTTTCTGTCTAATGGTGACAATTTCTTGTTTAAATGCATGAAATTTTTACTGTCACATCAGTTTTGTTCTTGAGAAATAAAAATTTAGAGTTTCCTTAGATGTGCAGAACTCAAACTGCAATCCCAAACTCCAGTTAGGCTGGCATAAGCCCCGGCATAAGTCCTGTGCTGACCCTGGGGGTGTTACAAAACTGCCATAAAACATTTCTGCCCTACTCCTGGAGGGGCAGCTAGGCAGGTGCACAAGTATATGCTGACCTCCCCACTACACTATGGGAAGATATTTCAGCTGAGTTAGGTCAGCCTAAATTGGCTGGGATTGCACCATAAGTCACTCAGGTCTCTCAGGCTGCAGTCTGCCTCCCTTACATAGGGGTGAGTCCCACTGATTATAATAGAGCTTACTTTAAAGTAGACATGTAAGGCTAGGAGCACAATCCTAACCATGTCTACCCAAAAGAAAGCCCCACTGTGTTCAGTGGGCCTTACTCCCAGGAAAGTGTCCTTAAGTTTGCAGCATAGGTCTCACAGGCTCCTTTCCATTGGTCCTTTACACTTATTATAATAGAGCTTACTTCAGAGTAGGTATGCAAGGCTAGGTCCCTCTGAAGAGGCTGAGGAGGTGCTGGCAGAGCACCAAAACCAGCTGTATCCCAGCCTGGACTACTGTATTTTTTCACTTCTTTATCAAGACATTGGTTGTATATCAAGTCAAAATTTATTAGAAATGTTTGCTTTTCTTGCAAAAACTCTCAATCCAAGTTACTCCCAATCCAAGGTTTTACTGTACTTTATTCAATTGGGCTTACACAAGAAAACCCTCGCTCAATAGTTTTCCTAGGTTGGTTGTGGAATTAGTGGACAATGGGAGGATTTGGTAGTCTGCAAAGAGTTGTGTTTATTTATTCTCTTATTTATATCCAGCCATTATACCACATTACAAAAGGCAGCAAGAGTTATGTAGCACTTCACCAGATCTGGCCCAATATGCACTGTTCATAAACGTGCCGGCAGTATCTTGGACATGTCATTTCAAAATGCCTGCAGTGATCTCAAAGGGAAGACTTTCTCTGAGCTATTTGCTGGTCACTGGGACAGAAATGAAAAAGGATTCTGTCCATTAGTTTTTCAATACAGTGTTCGATAGTAGTAGGAAATTGATGGTGTAACTGTGGCATCACATCGGGGAAACTTATGATGCGGACAATAGCACTTCCAATAAAAAGGGCTTTTGATTTTCTGTGTGTCAAACTGTTTTAATATTAGGGCATTTCTAGGTCAATGAAGGGCTAATGTGGCATCATAAATCATATCTAAACAAGAGCCGTAAGCTGCATGTGCCTAAGTAGTAGTTGGCTAAGGTCAAAAAAGCATTAAAGAAATAAACACACATACAAATATATATGCTACCAAAGCAGGGCAGAAGCAGCATTCATTGCACTGCCCCCAAACCGACAGGCAAAGAAGAGTGAATAATAGGTGAATTAGAAATTAATGATTCCTCTGCTATGTAAATGGCAATTAAAGGACATGTCATGCTGCAGGCCCTGTCCTCAAACTCTTCCCATTTGTTTGGATGGGAATTCATAAGGCATGCTAATGTACCAAAGGGATCTGCATTATACCTTTATTGCAATCACAAAAATTGGTGTGC
Organism: Cryptoblepharus egeriae; assembly: GCA_030015325.1. Lineage (NCBI taxonomy): Eukaryota > Metazoa > Chordata > Lepidosauria > Squamata > Scincidae > Cryptoblepharus > Cryptoblepharus egeriae. Next base: position 58,309,813 of record JAREYC010000003.1, on the reverse strand, counting down.
CATAGAGTCAAGTACACTTCAGCACTGCATGGATTAATTCTCGTTTATAACCAAATTTTCTCCTACAAAATAATATGTTGTGAGCAGCTAATCCTTTTGGTATGAATTAATAATGACGGCACAACCCAACCACAATGAAATGCATTATACCGTCCAAATAGCAGTCACGAAACTCAATAATTTACATTGATTATTATCCTACACATCAGAGTGTTACTCTAACAAAGCTGCACATTTGCAGTTGTTAGATCCTTTCCCTTTTCCTGAAAAATTTGGGGAAGAACTATTTTCCTTTCCACTGTGTCAAACTGTTAAGTTTTGAAGTCATTAAAAGTAAAAAAGCATCCTTTTACCTCCATTACATGCAAATACTATTAAGAAAAGATGACAAATTCAGTAAGATTTAATGAGGCCAGGAAGGATTGCAGTCAAAGAAATCCTTTACCTTTTTTTGTGTTATTTTTGCTTTAAGTGATCACAAATACTATCCAAAGGGGGGGAATGAGGGGAGAATGGGAAAGGGGGTGCATATCCATGGGGGAGCAGAGAATCCTATAGAAACTCTTGTCAAATACGAAAGATCCAAAGCCAATTCTCATAAAATAGAGGCATTAAGCTCAGCAATATATAAGCAAGCCTGCAATCCCGATCTACAAAATGTGCATGTTATAGTCAGATGAGTGCTCGGAAAATTCTTTGAACAAAGTTAAGATAGACACATTTGTCATTTAAAATCTGCAAATTCCTGCAATATTCTGTGCTAGCATGTGAAACAAATGGGCTTCTGGGAGGGAAAGCTGCATTGACAAACCCAGCAAAGAGCAATTTTCTGTCATTTAATGAAGGATGGAGTGAGACCTTGATAAAGTACCCACTCATTACGAGTTTGGGTGTATGTGTGTGTGTGTAAGACAGAGAGAGAGAGAGAGAGAGAGAGAGAGAGAGAGAGAGAGAGAGAAGAGAGTTGATAAAAGGGTAATGTCACTAGTTCAATCTTCTCAACTTGCTTAAGGTTTTCATTATTTTATTTGCAAATTAATTCAGGTACGTTTGCACATATGCCACCTTAAGAAATAAACATAACAGGGCACTTCTTTCTTTCTTTCTTCCTTTCTTCCTTCCTTCCTTCCTTTCTTTTTGTCTGTCTGTCTGTCTTTTGTATACTCTTCACTGTTTACTTGGGGTCCTGTTGTTCCTTTTCCTAGAAGAACCATCACAAAATTTGAAGACTTGGTAACTACTCTGTCACTACTGAACACCACTGAATTTGTCAGTCTTCGCTACTGTCACCACTAAACCTTGCAAAGATTTTGACCCAGCCAATAGAGGCACCCATTAAAATGATGGTGGGCACAATGTTAATCAGTTTTACAGTTCTCGGGTAAGGATAATGCAAAGGATAATGGGGTAATGAGAACATACACTGCCTTACCTTGAGGAGGTCTCTGTGACTGTCCCCCTTCAAGTGTAGGATGCAGAACATGTCCCATAGGCACAGCTATGCAAGTTGGTTAGGATTGTGCCCTGTGTCAAGCCACCATTAACAGTGATATATGAAATTGCCTCAAGGCGCAATCCTATCCTCAAGATACACTAGTTAATCCCAACAGTGTTGACGCCTGCTTGCCCCTTGATCCACCCGGTTCAGGGGTTGCCAAATATGGCAACCCTAGGTAGGTAGGTTTGCTGTAACATCATTGCTGCTAGACGTGTGTGTGTGTGCGTTTGTGTGTGTGTAGTGTCCTAGCAGCCTCTTTCCCTGTTTGATATGGTGCCAATTGCTGTTATTCATTCCTAGTGCCTAGCATGTTTGATCACATATTGTAAATATGATCAGAAATTGATCAATATTTTAATCATCTAGTGAAGCCTGATTAGATATAAATGTGCATACTAATGTCAGATTTTGTAGATCTATGCTGAAGATAACTTGTAACTTTGTTACAAGTATCCCCCACTTTCTGATTGTTTTCTGATGATCCATTTTTTAAGACCTTTTAAGTGTACCCTGGAAATCATCATTCAGCATATGTTCTGCTCTTTCAACCTATCTCTGCTATTCTAATGGCTAAAATTGCCCTCCTCTATATTGATTTGCCAGGTGATTTGCCAGGTGATTCAGACTCTTGTGCCGTGTGTGTGATAGAGAGAATGCATGGCCGCTTTTGCTCCTGGTCTATTTCCATTCCAAAGGAGTTAATAAGAGTCAATTTGAAGATCTTTGTGGGCAGTGGTGGGCCTCTGGAAGTAGGCGGGGCCAGGGTGGGTCAGGGGGTGGGGATGGGGGTCAGGGGGCAGGGCCAGGGCTGGGGAGAATTTAAAGGGGAAATTTTTTTAATCTAAAAATAAAAAAATAATAATTTTTTAAAAAAATCTAAGTTTTTGTTAGTACCCCCAGCAACCCTAACCACACTTACCTGGGAGTAAGTCCCATTGACTGTCATGGGACTTACTTCAGAGTAGGCATGCATAGGATAGGATTCTCAGGCTGCAGTCCCAGCCACACCTGCCTGGGAGTAAGTCCCATTGACTGTCATGGGACTTACTTTTGAGTAGACATGGTTAGGATTGTAATCACCAGGCTAAGAAAAGAGGATCTATCCTGGAAAGGAGGCAGGAATCCTGAAGACAGTTCCCAAGGAGTAAGACCCATTGAGCACAATAGGGCTTACTTTTGAGTAGACATGGTTAGGATTGCAATCACCAGGCTAAGAAAACAGGATCTATTCTACTCCACTTCGGAGTAGTCATCATAGGATTGGGCTCTCAGGCTGCAGTCTCAGCCACACTTGCCTGGGAGTAAGCCCTGCTGGCTGCTGGAAAGCCAGTTAAAGGGTGCAGCTGGGAGCACTTTTAAATTTGCCTCCAAGCATAGAAAGGAAAGGACCTCCAGGGCTTGCGGTGTGCTTCACTGGGCTGCCTCTTAAAGCGCAAATTTAAAAGTGCTCCCAGCTGCACCTTTAACTGCCTCTCCAGCAGCTGAAGGAACCAGTTCCCAGTTATCGCCTCCTCCCCACAGCTACTGGATCGCCATCGCCAGGAAATTGGAACAACCGGTTCTATGGAGTGGGTGCGAACCTGCTGCAGCCCACCTGTGTTTGTGGGACAGCAGGAATCTGAAATATAAAAAGGGCAATTTTGCCTTTTTTTAGACTGCAATTTGCTGGCTATTAAGAATCAGAAGAGACATTTCTAAACTAAAAAAAGACTGGGTCCACTTTTCAACCATTTCCACTTTTCATCACAGCTCCAGTCCCTAAGCTGTCAAATAAGTGAGGACACCTATATTCAGTACTTTCTTCCTGGGCATTTGAGTTCAGAGATGTAAATAAGTGCCGTTGTTGGCTTCAGGTTAACTGAAATATTCAGTTACCTGAATGCATCAGATTTATGCATAGTGTACCAACAGCAAAGCTGTTACCCCAAAGACATCTCTTGTGGGTGCAGGAGAGATTTGTTTTCAGAAAAAAAATGATAAGAAATCAATGGATCATCTTCCAGCTTTGTGGTTGGTTCAAAGAATTAACATTTACAGATCATATAATTACAGAAAAGTCAGGAACATCTTTTCCATATCATATTCTGAATTCTCAGCATCTCTAAGTAGATCTCAGCACTATACACATTTTAAAACCTCAACTCCTTTTATAAAATGAGAAATCAAAAATCCAGGAGTTTAATGGAGAGGAAGTATAGAAATATGCACTATCCATCATAACTCTGCCTCTAAATAATGGTTGGAGCAGAATATAGTATAACACCAGCTGTCAAACATTCCTTTGAAAAGACCTCGCAGTGTTAAGGAGCCTTTAGCAAACTGTCACAGATGAGACCAATAAGCACATCCTGACTTAACACACATCAAGGGTTGCTAAGGATACACCATCGAGGGACGAGGGTCAGGAGTCAAACTGACCAATATTGAGTAAATTACATTGGTTCAAATGATTCCCCCTGAGCTAGTAATGATATGGCATGCACATAGTTTTGGTCTGAAGACTAATAAATACTGCCTTTCAAGGCTCAGGAGGACACAAAGCATATAAAATTATATGGTGCAGCTAAGCCTTTGGACTATACCATCATATATATGGTAGTAGATATATGAGTAAATGATGTACATTTAACGTAATCTCTATTTTTCACAGTACAGCAAAGACAGTAAAAAGGATTTTCCCCCCTTGCCTCTAATGACCTGAAATTGTGTACAGGAGGGATGGGAACGGCACAATGATTGGGTACTTACCAAAAGTCATTCATTTCCACAAGATAAAATATTTATAATTGTGGACACTGTTGTAAATGTTCATGGCACTCAACAATCGGATGTATATTCCCTGTTCTGGAAACTTATAGTCCAAGAAGGACCAGTATTTGTGTCAGAGATTATGTGAAAATGGCAATAAGGTATGCACATCAACATAAATTATTTCTTCCTACCCTCTTGAGTTCTCTGTAAATGCAGGTAGCTGCATAAGACTGCAATCCTATACACACCTACCTGGAAATATGTTCCATTAAACTCAGTAAGACCTACATCTGAGCAGATATGCACAGGTTTACACTGCTAAAGTTACATGCAGAGTAATGCATACCTACAAACCACCAACCACAAGCGAAAAAGAATAATGCTTGGATGAGATTGTGGGAGTAGCCTTATCAAGTCTCTAGTGAAATACAGTGCTGCTTGTAAGAAGAACATAATTTGTTCCGGAAGCATGTTTGTCTTACAAAGCGTTCTTTATAAAAAATGGCTTTTCCCATAGGAAATAATGAAAACTTAGACAATTGGTTCCACAACCCAAAAATATTAATATAAAAATTATGTAAAAATGATGACAAAACTCTGTAATCTAATTCAAAACTCTGTAATATAATACAGAACACAATTACTGCAATATTAATTTCAGTAAACATTGTAATATACAGTAAAACACTTCAATATACTGTACAGTAAAACAGAAAAGAAAAACCTTTATGGCCAAGGATGACTAATTTTCACTTTGAGTCACTGGTGTCTTTCACTAACACTTGCTTTGGTCTCCTTTTGAGGATTTCACAGAAATGTGACATTGCATTGTCATTAGACAGATTCATCGCTTGCATTGATACAACTTATTTCATATTGCTACAGTCTTATTTTGCTTTTAGACAAAATTTTGCACAATTTCCCAATGTTTACAAATGTCCTTAATCTCATGTGATGTGAGGGATTCCTCCTCCTTATTCTCCTTCTCCTCTGCATACGAAATCTCCTCCATAACCTCGAGCTGTTTCTCACAAAGCAGATCCATCAATTCTTTCATTTGACAAAATTTTGTTGTAAAACTGTTTGTCTTACAAGGCACTGTTTGTCTTACAAAGCAGAATTCCTTAGAAATTTTATTTGTCTTACAAGGTACCACTGTAAATGATTAATATGTGTTAGATTAAGGAGATGAATTGTACTTACAATGATGAAGAAAATATGTCCTAAGTTTAGGACAAAAAATTAAAAACTTAGGCCAGAATCCAAACAGCATCCTGGACTGGCGTGAGTCCTTTGCACCAGTTTGGCAATGCCGTAAAAGTGCCTTATGTTGCTTCTGTGATACAGGCCAGCACAAGGAGTTGCAGCCACCCCATACCATGTGGGTCCTGGAGACAGCAAGGTTATTCTGGAAGAGATAGGCCAGCACATGGGGCTTGGCGGGACATGGGGTGGGCAGGGAGGAGGTGAGGAGGAGGCATTAACATAAGAACACAAGAAGAGCTCCTGAATTCAGGAGCAAGACTGTGGGTGGAAAGTAAGATGGGGAGTGAAAGGCAGCGCCAGGACCCAGCACTTGTGCCCTATCCCAGCCATATTCCTAGGCAGCCTGCATTACTGATTTTGGTGGCACAGATCTGTTTAGCCCCATTGGAGCTGCTGCAGTATTATCTATGGTAAGGCAAACAGTTTTCCCTCGACATGCAAACTTGCTGTCCCAACAGTAACGTAATTTGTGCTGGATAGAGCACAGGCACACCAGCCTGTCCACACAAGTTAGGATTGTGCTGTCAATGTGAAAGTAACATAGAAGAGAAATTCCGAGTGTGGTAGTCAAATATAGAAGGGTGATTATAAATTTTGAGTGATTATATTAGGGTACCTTCAAGCTATGTTCAATAATGCCATTGTGTGAGTGTAATGCTTCACTTGTTTTATTTTTTTTTTTTAAAAACTTTCTTGACTATAAAGAAACCCATTTCAATATACATCCAAAATGAAAGCAAACCAAAGAAGATCAGAAAGCAAATACAGCCTATTTGAAAGGGGCAACAGCCATTAAACAAAACAGGATACAGGAAAATCCTAATAGTGTTCATTAACCCATCACCCACCATTTCCTGATATCCAAAAGCAAAATGAAAAATCCAAGTTGTTACATATCTTCCAAAGGATTGTGAGGTCCAACAGGCCTTTCAGTCTGCAATCCCAATCCCCAGTTAGGCTGGCACAAGTTCCATGCTGGCTTGGGGGTGTCACAAAAGTGCTGAAAAAGCATTTTTCTTACTGATGCTCACCACTGCCCTTGGAAAACAAAAAAACTATGCACATAGCCTAATATGAAGAGCAAACAGTATTAGTGATGCTAACTTAAGAGGCCAGCCTCCGTCACTATCATATAAGTGATTCTATATTTCTACACACCCCAGAAGAAATCACACATAGGTATTTATAGGTCTAAGAACATCCTTGGATCCTTTGTTGGTTGGTTGTAACAACCAACTAATCTTTGTTAATGACCTTTGATGAACTGTTAATGACAACAGTTGCTGCTGTTGTCTTTCATACATGACTGGAAGTCCATTAACTTTTTAATGTGCATCCTTGGTTGAACTGAGCCAGGAAATTGGTGAAAATTTTGAAATCACTCTTCTCATTGCTAAACCAGATCATTCTGGCTGCTAAGCTTGTTTTTCTGAATGATAGGCACCCTTAGAAGGTGCCTGTGGCCTGTAGTCTCAAGGGGAAATCTGCTGTTCCAGGAAAGTGCAGGAACTTCACCTGAATTTTGGACCATAGGGATGACCCAATTCATTAAAAATATAACTTTTTCTTGACCTGTGGTTCTTAATCCAAGAAATTAATGGTCTAGGTTGTGCACCTCTAGCACCACATTCACATAAGCACACGCTTGTGTCATTCCGGTCTGGAAACAAAGGGAAATAAAAGATTGACCATGTAACAGTAGTTGGTCCAAAACCTTTTGTGTTGGACTTGCTGTTAATTTCTTTGCATGAATAGAGCTGTGATTGATTGTTTTAAATGTATTTTATTTTCCACTGAACATTCACATTCTGTAGCAATTACATTGTAATTTAATTATTAGCATCAATGGAGGCCATGAGTTATGGGGAAGCTACTGGGTCTTGTTCCATAGAAAATAAAAGGGTAATAATAGAAATAAATCACAGGCATAGTTCTATTAAGAGATCACATTCTTTAGCACGGATACTACTTAAACCACAATTAGTTCATTCATGCTTTGACAACAGAGAGATTGTCTATAGAACTGCAGCGAGATATCTTTGTCCAAGATGACATCCCTAAAAATGCAACACATGCATTTGAGTTTGCAGTTTCATGAATTCATATATGCTACCCTCCCATCAAGGAGCTCATGGTTGTGTACATAGTTCCTTTTCTCCTACTGCCCTCACAACAACCCTCAATCTCTCCATTTCCCATGTGTATGGGGGGGAAAGTCTGGCCCTGTGACTAGCCAAATTGTAGACCAAGGTCCAAACATTTTTGTAGACTTAGGACACAATCCAGAGCAAATTCAGCCTGCTCTGACCTAACTGCACTCTCCTAACTATTCTGTATCCAGAGCAGAAAGTTATGCTGAATCCAGAGAGTCAGGAAGCCTGGGCTGCCCTAACTGCTCCAGAGCATGCTAAGTAACTGACACAAGGGGAAGACTTGCTCCTGAGGAGACACCCCTCAGATCACACTGAACAAGGAACAGCTGTGGTGCCTACAGTGGTGACATGACTCTGCACACCACCTGGTGCGGAAGTCTGTGCGTCATCCCTGGGATGCGCCCCCCCCCAACCTGGACTGCGCAGTCACCAAATTTCAGTAATTTGGTGCAGTACTTTTCTGAAGCTTTTTGGCTTCGGGGGAGACTGTGCAGGCGTCAGAGTTGGTGCCTGTGCAGTACTCTTTCTGAAGCCATTCGGCTGCCGCTCCGCCTCCTGAGTGAGGCCGAATGGCTGTGCAGAGGCGCGGACTTTCTCTGCTCTAAGGAAGTCTCCTCTGAAGCTGTTCGGCATGCTCAGTGTGTTTCTGCGCAGTGCATCTCAGATGGCCGTTGAGGCCAGCTCCTCAGACAAGTGTCAGCTTCTGGCTGCTGCTCTGCCTTGGAGCAGGCCTGAATGGGGGTGCTGATGCCCGGGGCCTGCCAAAGGACAGTCAAACTCCTCCGGCACATCACCCCATACGGAGCGCATCCCCAATGCAGCCCACACCAGCCGCACCAGTCTGGTGACGCCACTGGGTGCCTGCCTTATAAGGAGTCCCTGATGAGATGCCAGTACATTCTACAGTGAATACAAGGGGCTTCTTGGAGTGGCCTGCTGTATCCTGAGGTTTGTGGGCAGCCGTAGTTTGTTCCATATCCTGAGGTTGAGAGGCAGGGGTTGCAGCTAGGCTGGCCAAGAACTCAGATTTTTGGTCAACACCGCCATTCGTACTTGGGCCTTATCATGGACCCCTATGGGTCTACTCATTACTATACCTGCTCCTGAGGTGGTATAACTCTGAGGACTGGAAGAGGGCATTTCTGCCTTGGAAACAGGCTCTGGATTCAGAGTAACTGCTCTGCCCTAGGCAATGCTAAACATGCCCTCAACTTGCCTCTCCTGAGCTGCTTAGGCTGCCCCAGTTAGGGCAGAGCAGGTCCACCTCTCTTAGGGCACCCTATGTTGTCTTGCTCTGCCCTAAGCCTCTTCCAGAGTAACTGGGCTGGAGCATCTTGCAGTTGCTCCACCCTAGTGATAGATAGGGCACCCTAAGTCCTCTTATGTGCAAGGAATAGTTGCTCTGGATTGGGCTGTAAGGTCCAGTGGAGAACATCTTGTCTACTCATGACAGTGCCAGTTCTTACCCTTCCTCATTTACTCTATACTGGAACAGGTATCAACAATGGTTTGTCAATTATCTACTTTCTTGGAATAATACTTGGAGGAAGCTAGAAATCAAGACCAGTCACAGCTTCTTAGGCCTTTTTACACATTACACAGAGACAAATCTGGGTTTTCAATCACATGTGAACTCAATAAGAGGTTGCAGTTGAATGATCCCTGCTGCCAACCTACCTGCTCCTGAAGAGGTTCTGCAGCTCACTGCTGCCTGTCATGAATAGTTGCTCAAGCTTTACACTGGTGGATCTTGCAATCTGCCAAAATAAGGCCTGTGCAAGGAAAGTACACAATTGGGCTGTAACAGTGTAATCTTGTTGACTAATCGTGACTACTCAGAAGCAAGTCTACTCAGAAGTAAGTAAGTATTCAATCAGGCTTACTTCCAGGAAAGTGTGTATAGGATTGCAAGCTAAGGCTGCAGCCTGAAGTGCACTTTGGCTTGCCTAACTAGCACTGAGCTGGCCTACTTCCAAGATAGACCAACCTAGCTACACCAAAGAGACTTTGGCCAGTGTGGGTTCAGTAAGGCTGGCCAAAGTCAGATGAATATGGGCCAACCTAGCAGTGCTGGACTAGGCAGCTCAGCAGATGCACGTTGAGGGCAAGTTGACAAGGGTCTAGAACAGTGCAGTTAAGCCATATCCAGAGCCTGTTTCCAGGGCAGTCTTGCCCCACACAGCTTCTCTGATTTAGGCCACCTCAGAAGCAGGGGTAAATCTGAGTACACCCATAGGGGTCCATCATAAGCCACTTCCGTAAAATAGAAGTGATGGCAAAAAATTCTGAGTCCTAGGCCAACCTATGTGTAACCCCTTCCTCTCAACCTCAGGATACAGTACACCAGACCACCTCAGGATATGGCACAACTACACCAGCCCGGTGAGCATGCCACTCTTGTGCTGCTGCTGCCTCTTCAGCAACAGGCCAGCCTAGAGGCCTTCTAGCCCTGTGGATTTGGCATAAGTGTCAGCTCGGGATATGGCCTACCTTCAGCCAGCCTAGCTGGGCCATTCTCTCTGGCCTCTCTGGTCAGGATTGCATCCTAAGTCATATAGAGTGGTACCTCACGTAACAGAATTAATTCGTTCTGGAGGCAGTTCCTTTACATGAAACTTTCTTTACATGAAGCGGATTTTCCCATAGGAAGTAATGGAAACTCAGACAATTGGTTCCACAACCCCAAAAAATTTATATAAAAATATTAATTGGATGTAAAAATGATGACAAAACACTGTAATTGAATTCAAAACATGCATTCAATGGGCATGATCCTATGAAGTCTACTTAGGCTGCAATCCTAAAGACACTTTCCTGGGAGTAGGACCCATTTAACACAATGAGGTAGACTTCTGGGAAGACATGGGTAGGAGGCTGCAATCAAAGACACTTTCTTCTGTAATCCAAGACACTTTCCAAGCATCTCCCCACTTTCTCCTTCTCTTCATCCTGAGCCTCTATCTCTCTCTCTCTCTCTCTCTCTCTCTCTCTCTCTCTCTCTGCTCCCTTCTGGCTGGCCCTGAGCTGCTTCCCTCTTCTCCACTGCTCTCCTCTCCCTCCGGCCACAGGAGGAACAGCATGGAAGTGTTGCTTTCACTATGGGCAGGTGCACTAGGCAGCCCTGACACTTTTTAAACAGGTTGCTGGCCAGCGCGTCTGCCCTAACTGCCAACGAATGTTTTCTTTATGTGAAGCACTTTCTTTACGTGAAACAGAATCCTAGAGAAATTTGTTTTGTTACGTGAAACTTACTTTACATGAGGCGTTCTTTACGTGACGCGTCACTGTAATATGGTTTCATCTGCAGGCTTCATTTTTAGTGACTGTTTTTTGTTCCTAGAATATATGTGTCCCTTGTTATTCACTAGAGTTCTATTCTGGAAACTCTAGAGGATAAAAAATTCCATATATGAAAAAACAATGGAAAAAAATACGTTTAAAGTCCAGGTTTCTTGGTCATCTTTTGCACCTAATGGAATAAGGTAGTGCCTGCAGGAGTTTGATTCTGGCACCGAAAAATGGAATGACTGCTTGCATGACTGCCTCTCTAAAACAGTAGAAAAGCAGTTTTTTTAAAACTGTGATTTGCAGTTGAGTCAAATCCATGTATTAAAAAATCAGTGTATAACAAGGTTGGATCTGTACTACATGGAGTGTAGCTCTAATCCAAGGAGTGTCAAACATAATGCCTGCAAGCAATGCATTTGGGCTCAGATAACAGGGCTCCGCCAGCTTGATAATTTGGCTTTCATATCTTGAAATTATGAACAATATTAACAATTTTCTGTTCTGTCATTTGCAGCTAATGAGTTTCTATGTGAGAACAAAATGCTTATTTCTAGCCATCATATGTTTAATGATGCCACTTTCTGCTTAATGATGTCCCTTTCAATCCTCAGAGGTGCCCTGAATGCTAACTCAGTCTTCTGTCTGAAACAAGTTTGACACTACAGACTTAAAAAGTATAAAATCCAATCCCTTAGTGTCTCAAAGGTCCTCATAGAAGCATATTCTGTATTGCTCATCTACTTAAAGATATCACTTCATGCATAATGAGGCAACTCTTGGTCTTCAGCGTGCACCATGAATGCTATTAGGCCCACTATATGAAATGCATTTGACACCTATTGAGTATTAGGACATATTAGGCAATTGGTTAAAGTTCAACAAAGGGCTCAGTCCAGAGTAACTATGGGGAATCTTTGCTCCGGTGTAAGAACAATTTACTCTGGATTGCAATATGAATTTCCCATAGGTTTTCAGTAGGTGGTGCAGTAACTATGGGTATATGTAACGTCTCTTACGTGCTCCTGTAGTTACTCTGGATTATAGGGTTAGAATGCTTCAGAGATACAAACCATGCTTCTTGGTGTAATGATAAAAAAGGAAAGAGAAGTGCTATAATGTACTTTTCCATGATTGTGGGCCCCACATTTTCCAATCTAAATTCAATGAATTACTCACCATTGGTAGGTGGAGAGCATCAATACCACTACCACCCAATCCATCAGGCCTCTTATCACTCCCAATTTGCAACCTTGGCCATAAAAAAGTAATTCCTTGGAATTCCTGGATTTGGGTTGGCTAGTTGAGCCTTTCTTTGGGAATACAGTGAAACTCAGCGAGTAAGCAGCTAGTATTGACAACAATCTTTTTTTGAATTATAGAGGGAAAAAGTTGGATGTATTACAAAAATCTTTTCCTGGAATCAGATAGGTTGAGCCAATTTGGAGATAATGTTAGCTCATCAACTAGCTCAACCTAGTTAGGTAGATGCTAACTGCATTTACCTAACTAGGTTGAGCTAGTTGAGCTAGCCCAAGAAACCTGCCTTAGTAGGCCTGCAGTTTTTCCTCATTTATACTATTAAAAAATCTTTAAACTTCAGAAAAAAGTGGGCAGCATTTTTTTCTTCAATTAAAAGTACATTCATTCCAAACCACTTTGAACTGGACATAACTAAAGTTTGTGGAATGTTTTTTAAATAATTACTGTGAATGTCTGTTGACCCTTAACTACAGTAAAGCATTGCAAATGCAACATTAAAGTTATTACAAAAGTTAATGAGCCCTTAAATTGGGATATTTTATAAGATTCTAGTGTTTTCAGTTGTACAGTATACAGCAGTTAAATGTATCATCTTTGTACACAATGGCTGAATTCTTTAATTGGCCACTTAAAGAAAAAGCGTAGCCACCCAAAATAGTTTCAGTATCTTAGAACATCAGCTTGAGCATAATGCCTTTTAATTGCAGAAAAGATAATTTTATTTATTTATTTAAGGGATTTATAGCCTGCCTTTCTCCTGTCATAAATGCCAGTGTCACAAATGCCCAAAGCTTTTATCCTACGGTCCTCACACAACACTGTGAGGTAGGTAGTTGTTCAATGGGCAACTCGTAGATCTCTTCTTTTCCAGATGAAATCCTTCATGGTTTGGTCATCGCATTTGGCATCAAGGAATGTCTTCAAGCACGAGCAGTTTCACGTTGGTCAAATTGTAAACAGTGACTCTGCTTCTCATGACAGCTTTTTTTTTGAGGTCTCTCATCCAAAATTCAACCCAGTCTTTTCCTGCTTTCATTATGAATATGGTGAATGGCGAGTGTTCCATAAATTTCAATACAGTCAAGATTTTACCCTCAGTAACATGAGCTTGACATTGCCAAAGAAAGAAATAACAATCTTTCTCACATTCTTTGCAAAATTTATTAGGTTCAGCAGTGGAAGGACTAGACTCTTGCTAGACTCTCTATATTTCATTTTGGGAAATCAGTGTTATTTTAGATTATGTCCACACACATTCATGTAGTAACAGAGGATGCTTTGCACACAACAATGACATCACAATTTGGACATCACAGATAAAGTTTTCATATTCCCTTGTGTCAGCTCAAAAACAATATTAATAAAAAAATTCACTTAGCAGTGCTTTCTTCATCAGACCGCTTTAACCATTCTCATGTGAAACACTTGCAAAAACTGCAACAAACAGCCACTGGCTTTCATTGTCTTAAGTGACTTTCTTCAGTTGCAATACATGCACATGGTAACCATATACTGTATTTACTTGAATCTAATGTGTGCCATCAAATGTAATGCACACCCTATAGTTATAAACAAAATACAGTATTCACTCAGATCTAATTAACCATCAAATCTAATGCGCACCCTGAATCTGGAGAATGAATTCGGCTGAAAAGGTTGAGTGTTAGATTCGAGTAAATACAGTATATGTTTGATGTCTCATGCCAGTAAACTTTTTAAAAACTCATTTTTGTCTTTTAGGCTGAAAATGTGACTCTGCTCTACAATCCACCTGCAATCAGTAGAGCTATTAATATCTCAAGTAATACGGATATTATCGCTTCCTGTCATGGAGATGTCTCAGTGACCAGCAAACCAGTACTTGCCTTAAAATTCTCTTCCTTTTTTTCCAAAATGTGGATGTGCCTCCAATAATTTAAAAAATAGATGGTGATAAGTTGAAAATGTCAGGTAATTGGCAGACAGATAGAAAGTTAAACTGTGTCCTCAGTGAAGCAAATTAACCAGCAGCTGCCAGCGGAGGCCCCAAGGTCATCTGAATGTCAGAATCAAGTAAAGGCCAATCATTCAGAAGGGGTTCTCTGCTGATATTTGCCCTCCCTGGTCATTTTCTGATCTCCCAGGAACTGCCCTGAACTACTGCCAACATGTGTTCATTTCTAAAAATTACACAGATTGTGATTTATTACCCATCAAGCTACAAAAATCCATTGTGAATTAAATCAGCCCTTTGTTTAAATTGCTACTCTGGAATACGTATCATATCATCATAAATGACATTGAAGTTATAATCTACAGTAGTCTGCCTCAGACACTGATAAGGCTGCACCGAGGGACGATCAATACTTACTATTCATTTTTGAAATTATCTTCACATTGATCCCTGAACAAGCGCCAGCAACACAGAGGCACAGTGGCTTTAATACAATAATTATATAAAGGTTTACAGGCTCATCCTCCCAGCCAATAAAAGCTGTCAGCTGGCAGGGACAGTTACAATCCCATAATCCATCAAAATGCTGTTCTCTGACCTATGGGCTTCTGGGCTTTTGGTAAACCTCGATAAGCATGCTTATAGAGGAGAGCAACAAACAGAGGCAAAACAAAAGCACCAGATTCATGTAACTGATTACAAAACAATATCTTCAATAGCACTTTTTTATTTGGCCCAATAACAGTTGAAATGTGAGATTCTTTTCTCTTTTTTGCAACCTTTCTTGCAAAGAGTAAGACAGTGTGTAAATATTTCATATTTCATCTGATGTTTGTGTTCATTCTTTTTACTTTTTTGGGATTTGACTTATTTTATCATTTTTCTTAACATATAAATTTTAATGTGTTTATTATTTATGTTATGGTTTGTTTATTTTATAACTCATCATCATAATCAGTGGTGGGCACCAGCAGGTTCGCACCTACTCTATAGAACCGGTTCTTAACAAGAGATAGTACATATAAAGTTTAAAAATAGCCATTTAAAAGTGGCTGCCAGATGGACAGAGAACCGGTTCTTAATTTCTTTGAAGCCCATCACTGATCATAATTCATTAATTCATTCACTTACCATAGCCACCATAAATGGCATTTTCCTGTAATTCACCTAAGGACAAATAGCCAAAGGAGGGACACGTATACAACGAAAAATCAAAATCATATACCAAGAGTTTTGTTGCCTTTTTCTTTCTCAGCAGTTTCCACTACAGATGAGCCAAGCCAAATTCAGTTTAAATGTGGACTGTCTCTTCAGTAGGATTGCATTGAAAACTGACAGCAAAGCTCCAGCAGAACATATGTCTCTTTCCACTATTCCCAGATCACTTCTTGATACCCTTATAGTCTTCCTTCTCTTTGTAAAATTCCAACTTTTCTTCCCCCTCCAGATTACCTAAAATCAAATCATCAACTATGATGCAGTTTGGAACAATTGACAAAAGCTTGTCAAAACAGTATACTACTCAAATCCAAAACAATAATATTGTCTGAATTAAAATATTGGAAACAAAATACTATTTTTCATGGTCCATTTTATTGAACGGCATTGAGGCAAGACACACAGTGCTTTTGAGTATTTACATTTTCATAAGCATGTTGTCAATCATATTTAGACAGAACTGACAAATGACACAGAGAAACATAGAAAGTGTTAGCATCAACTTTTTTTGTAGAACATGAATCAAAACTATTGAATGGCTCAAGGGCAAAACTACTACTGACATTTTAGAGACTGGGTTAAATGTTCCCTTCATAGCTATTGATACAAAAATAAAAATAAAATATGTCCAGTATTATGGGGGATTTTTAGAAAAAAAGATAGAAAAAAGATAGATAGAAAAGAAAGACAGTTTAAGAGCAGATATCCATTGCCCATATATAATATAATGCATGTTTACTTATGAGTAAGACTTACTAAACTTGATGGGGCTTAGTTTCAAGGAAGATTGTATGAGACTGCATCTCTAATGCAGTGGTTCTCAATCTTCCTAACACCGTAACCCCTTTATAAGTTCCTCATGTTGTGGGGACCCCCAACCATAAAATTATTTTTGTTGCTACTTTATAACTGTAATTTTGCTACTGTTATGAATCATAATGTAAATATCCGATATGCAGGATGTATTTTCATTGTTACAAATGAAATGTGTGTTCTATGCACACACTGAACACAATGGGATTTATTTCAGAGTAGGCATGCATAGGATTGGGCCCTGAGGCTGCAATCCTATCCACATTTGCATGGGAGTAAAGGCTCCCTGACTATAATGGGATTTATTTCAGAGTAGGCATGCATAGGATTGGGCCCTGAGGCTGTCAGTCAGCCCCAGTGCGCGTGCAGCTACAGCCGGAGGTTGGGCAAGCCTGACCTGGCCCCCTGCATCAGGGTCTTTAGGCGACCCCCAGGAAAGCTCTAGGCGAACCCCACTTTGAGAAACGCTGCTCTAATGGAAGATGAAAAGTTTTCAGAGCATTAAACAAGTGAACGTTCAATTTTTACTCTAAAACCACTTTTTGAATGAAGGAAACTCATTACTTTTAAGAAAGGTCAGCCCAACATTGAGATTTATTATTCCTTTCCATGGAGACATCATGGAAATTGCTCTAACCTGAAATAAGAAATGTGCTAGACAGACAAACATTGGATTGTATTCAAACCTGGGGTTCACTGGTGTTGCATGCTGGATACTTCTTCCTTGCATGGGTGGAGAATTGCATTCATGATGGAGAAGCTGTGAAGCTTCAGTTTTCTATGAAGCTAATGTCCCCCTCATTTGAACCTGGAAGTGACACACTGGTAATGTCACGATCCCAGCCGTGCTACCTCAAACTCTATCTCTGGTGAATGCCAGACACCCCAACCATTGTTGCTGCTGGCTAAACATTCATCTGGAACCCTTTCGTTTTTCATGTGTGTAGCATTGCCATATGGGTCTGGGCAGCCATTTCCCACTTAGTTACAACGTAACCCGCAAGAGGGGAGAAAAGGGTTATACCATTGATGTCACCAAAGCACTACCACATATGTGTTCAAGCAGCATTGCTCTCCACCACAAATTTACCCATCATTACAGAAATATATTTTGTGGGCTCTGGGCACTGCTGGACACCATGGGTATTAAAGGGTACCAAGCACTGGAGGGTACCAGGTAGCAGAGGTTACCAGCAGCAGGCATCAGCAGGTACCAGGTACCCCTGCCAGGCACACATACACCCAGGCACCCAGAGTGAGTGAGTCATCACTGGACACCACTATGCAGTGGATAGCAGGCACCAGTGGGCACCACTAGGCACTGGGGACCACCAGGCACAATCAGGCACCACTAGGCACTGGGGACCACCAGGCACAATCAGGCACCAGGAACCAATTTGGTTCCTAGTGGGTTTTCACATCACAGAAGGTATATGCTCCCCAAGAAGCTTCTACTTAAAAGTTATCATGTTTCTAGGTCCAGGGGTTGGGGCTAGGTGTTGATCAGTCTGTCTTCAACGTCAAGTATAGGGACAAAAACACATTGCACCTCTTTTGGGTTAAATTTTTAAAAAATCAGTTCTTAGGGGACGTTCATGTCATGGAAGGAATATGCTCCGCAAAGTTCAAGCTTCTAGGTAAAGGGTTTGGGCTGGTCATTGATGAGTCAGTGATTCTTCAATGTTAAATATAAGGACAAAACCAACTTGCACCCCTTTTGTCACTTTCTGGTTTGAATTTCTTAAAATCAGTTCTTAGTAGGTGCCTACATCACAGAAGGAATATCCTCCCAAATTTCATGCTTCTAGATCTGGCATTGATGAGTGAGTGAGTGAGTCGGCTGGTCAGCCGATGACTCTTCGATTTTATATATATAGATTGGGCTTTTATGATGGTCTCTCTTTCCAAGTTTTAGTGGCAGTGAAGACTTTTAATTTCACAGGTTTTTTGTTGACTTTCCTGTGACAGTCCAGTTTTTAGTTATGGAATTTTAGGACAAAATCTGAGAAGTATCATAAGGGGATGTTAGAACTAGATTGTACACGTTGCCCTCAGTATGGTCCTGCCATGCAGTGCTGGTCAAGACTCTATTCAGCCTTAGCTCAGAGTCTTTGTAGCAAAGGCAGCTGTCTTTTACACCCCAACTCCGTTGGTTTTGCAGAATTATTTTGTCTACATGGAGACTGATTTATCATCTCCTTAAATGAAATGCATGGATATTAATCTTCAATGAGAAGAAAGATGCTAATAGACATATGGATACACTGACAAAGTGATATCCTGCCTGAATTCCAAGGTGATACAGTCCTGTGGTCTATATATCCCTGTGAATATTAGAATTGGTTCCCAATTTAAGTTCTTGTCAGTTATAGTTTCCAGGGTACTTGTGATGTTCCTTTTCTCTCTTCACATTCTGAAAGCACATGAAGGGAAAGCAGCTAGAAAATTACCACCAATCTATGGATTTGTAATGTACCAGTGGTGAGACATAAACATGAAGCAAACATCTGTCAAAGTCCTCGGAAACTGCCCTGTGATTCAGATTTGCCAACAGCATGTGACCCGATTGTCTGAAAATCATTCTTTGCATGTATTTTCAAAAGCAGAGTAAGATAGAAAAAGAAAACCACTACAAGAGGTGACCCTCAAATAGATATATGAAGGAAACCTGAGCAAATGCTGTGAATTAACAAATTAATTTAAATTGTTGAAATTCTATTTATGGCCATCGCAACGGATTCCACCCCTTGCCAAAAAGTCCTACCCATTTCAGTTCCAATCCAGCAAATCATAGTCGGAAGGCAAGATCTGCTCATTCAATCATTCCATCTCCCTGCCAATTGCAGGAATGTTCCCTACAGTGACTGTAGGCAATAACATGCCTTAAAAAAGGACAAATTATTAAATCAGTCTTGGGATTTGTCATCTGGTTATGTTCAAAAGACTGGAGCAATTTGCCAACATAACGCTGGGATCACAGAGTACACTGTTGACAGCAAGCATTGTAATGATAATGAACCCATCTCTACAGGACTGACACAGACACATAAAGTGGTTTTCTGAATCTGATATAAACAACAGACACCCAAAATAAAATTGATATATTCTTCTAATACTGTTAAGGAATTCATATAGCTGGGCGTTTTAGGGGAAAAAAGAAATACTTAAAGTTCCAATTGATAAAGTATTTGAGAGAAGTTTAAAATGTATGGTGGTTTTGTTGTGTGTGTTTTTGGGTTTTGTTCTGTTTTGAAATCTTTTAAGAGGAAAATCAGTGCTCATATAGAAATAATAATAAGAACCACAATATATACTGAGTGGACAGCACAATGTTAAAACTATTCTGATATTTAGTCATTGCTTTGTTCTCTCCAACTTTACTTTTGTTTCCTATCATATTGAGAAATTTGTGAAATTCAAGTTTATGGTCACAATGGAAGTGTTAAAATGGAAGGGTGGAAAACTCCATATCGTATTTTAAGTGGGGGTATTGCACTTGTAGTTTCCCACTCACTTTCTGCCCACCTTGCACCCCATTCTACACCCTCCTGTCTGTCTCCCAACCTCGATGCTGCCTTACTTTGCTCTGGAGGTCATTTAGCATCCATTTGCAATTGCCCGGCTGTGCGCAATGGCACCATTGCATTTTCAGCAGCTTTAAAGCTGTTTATTCCAGCAGTGTACTCATTCACCAATGTAAATTACCAATAAGATTGTGCCATAATTCTTTGAAATTACAATGGTCTTTCACAGTTTTGTAATATAGGGAATCAACCACATGAAAACATTCTTGTTGGATATTTCCCTGAACCTAAATGATCACATGATGAGTGCCATCTACAGCTGTGTATGAAGGCTAAACTTGTGGGAAAAAATGTATCGGGCACACAGTGTAGAAATGTTTTCACAACTTTGAAAATTGAACTACCATTATGCACATGTGGGATTGGTTGTGGAAATCTGCTACTGTATATAAATATCTGCTGCTGGATTGGTACATATGAATAAAATTTAACATTCTCATTCCAGCAATATGATGTAGAATCTATATGTGCAATCCTAACCAAGTTTCTAGCACTGTTATAGATGTGCCAGTGAACCACATGTTGTTGCATCCTGCATTTGAGGGGTGGCAGTCATGGAGGCCTCCTCAAGATAAAGCAATGTTATCTCAGAGTTGCACTGCCCTTATATCACTGATGGAAAGTTGTTTTGGACTGTTCCCTACGGAAGTGTTCATGATTATTTGCTCATTTCTGCACAATATAATCCTATATTCTGCATCAAGGTGTATGCAAGGCAATGCTAGAATGTAACAAAATGAGGCCAGTGTGGAGGTACAAAAAAATTCTCCATTTTCATTGAAAATACTATTATTTCCATTATGTGGGTTTCCCAGAAACTCATTACATCAATTTCCATTCAAAAACTCTATAAAGATGTGCTGTCAGGATGCTTAACATAATTGTTAATAAAGCACTCAACTTCAATCTAATATACTTCACTATCAATTCCAGTGGTTTTAGAACTGTGTGTAGGAACCCACTTGGTGAGGCATGAACCAATTTCAAGTGTGTTCCCATTCATTTTAATGCATATTTATTTTTAATAAACTTGATGCTGTCGTGGTATGTGACCGCATTTGGGGAAATGTTGCAGATCTGTATTTTTAACAGGCTACTATCTATTTCCCTTTGTAAGATATGTGTATTAAGATCTGTAGACCTTACATCCGGGTAAGGATGGATAGGATTGTCATCTTTGGGATGCTTGAAATTTTTTTAAAAAACAGATCAGCAACTGCTTGGGAGAGATAGGAAGCTTCTTATTTATTTAAAATTCATTTAAAAACTTTTTGGAAACTTTTATTTCATGGGCAGTGCAACCCAGACTTGCGCAAGAACGGGCAGACTGGCATGCCTTCACTGCATCCAGTACAAATTGTAGAGGTTGCCACTGCTACCCTAGCAAGAGGAGGTCCCCTTTCCCTGTATAAAACTGTAGCCCCCTCTATGGGTCTACTCAGATTTAGGCCACCTCTGTAGATGTATAGAATAACAAGACCATTTCTGTGGCCAGAAACACCCACTCACGTATCTATAAAAACACACCTTGGCTTGCACAGCAAGGAAGGCACAGTTCCAGGGACTGCATTATTAAAAACCTGTCCAGATGGGCATCTTCTTCACTGGCTTTCTGCATCTCCCGCAAAGACATTCTCCGATGTGTGCATCAAGGTCTCATTATATTACATTAGATAATATCTCATATTAATGGTAAATGACAGCCACATAATGATGCATATGAAATACTAAAGATACCTGAGAAGCCTTATCGTGGATTTTTATTTAATTGCTTTCGACTTATAACAATAGGAGAGTACTGGGCTGTGGAGGAACAGCACAAGCCCAAACAACAGCCGATGTATCTATTATCTCACTTCCATGAAGGTCATCGACCTATGACAGTTGGAGTAGCAGAAACATTAGAAATCATGTGCAATTTAATCTTTACACAAATAAAGGAAAAGTATCACAATGCCTGAATAATGAAGAGTCTCTTGGAGAAAAAAGAAAAGTCTGTCCCTGAGGATATTCTTCATTTTCTTTCCTGAGCTGTTCACACTGTGAGATTCACTCACTCTGCTGACACACATATTAATAGTATTTTGGCTGGAAGAGTGTAGATGTTCGAAAGTGATTGCAAAGTGCAGCTGTGACTCAGTTCTCCTTTCATTCATTCATTACTTCACCATGTCAACTCTAGGAGTGTATTGTTCACAGAAAAACTGTCATCGTGATTGAAATTAACTGGGTTTTTTCCCTTCTCCCATTCCTATTTCAAGCAAGACTGTTTCTGTGTGTGTTCCCTATTTTTCCCCTGAACATTTTGGATTAATCTCTGAAACGTGTCAGTGATGCCAAATGCTAGGCCTCAAAAAAGGAAAGTGAATGTAAGGATATGGTTAAAAATATGGTTACCTGAACACTCTGCTGAGAAAAACAGTTCTGTGCATCTGAAATGATTGCAAAAAGAAGAAACACTATGAAAGAAATACTATGGTTAAACCTAAACTCATCCCCAAACACACTAGTCAGTCTTAGGTTGAAACCTGCTTTGCCAACTGAAACAAATAGGGTGAAGAAAGAACTTAAACCCAAGTGATCTAACAAATCATTAGGGCTACAATCCTAAAGACACTTTCCTGGGAATGAGACCCATTGAACCAGTGGGGCTTACTTTTGAGAAGACGTGGTTAGGATTGTGGTCCAGGATAAGTTAGCTATTGAATAACTGTCTACCTACCAAGCCTATAGCAACAGGCTTGCTGGCCATATATGAAGATTCACTGGTGACTCTTGGCATAATCCTTGTTTGTCTACTCAGAATTAAGTCTAATTATTTTCAGTGGAGCTTACTCGTAGGAACATGTGCATAGGATTTCAGCCTCACCCTCAAAACTTTTGTGGGAAAGACAGAACAAGCAGCTAACAGGCCACAATGTGTGACAATATGAGCCATTTTAGAAAAGTGATTCCCAAATATTGAGACAGTGGATCCATGCAAAAGTTTTAGCCCAACTATGATTAGCCTGGCCCTCTAGCTAATATAAAAGTGCTAGAGCGCATCCAATCTAAATTCCTGAGGGCGATTTTAGGTGTTCCTAAAGACGTCTCCAATGCTAAGATTTGGCTGGAGATGGGGCAGATCAGAGCTGAAGATCTGGATGAATATACTTTTTTGGCTCAGGCTATTATTCAATTCAGAAGGTATTGTTACTCTAATTTTAAGGGATGGTGCGCATCATGACAGGTTAAAGAATATACAAAATAACTAACACAGTTGGGGCTCTCAATGTGAGATTTGCCCCTTTTGGGTCTCGAATGGGCTAGATCA
Source organism: Cryptoblepharus egeriae (assembly GCA_030015325.1). Taxonomy (NCBI): domain Eukaryota; kingdom Metazoa; phylum Chordata; class Lepidosauria; order Squamata; family Scincidae; genus Cryptoblepharus; species Cryptoblepharus egeriae. The sequence goes on along the minus strand of JAREYC010000003.1, from coordinate 58,286,736 downwards.
GTCATTAAACAACGCATAAGAGATATTGAATGGCAGAATGACCTGGCAAGTGTAGCAGATCCTTTTGTTAAAGCCAAGGTTAGACCACAGGTGCTATACCTGACCCACCTAGAAATATATAGTTATAGGAGGGCCTTCACTCTAGCTTGCTTCAACGCCCTACCCTCTGCAGTCATAGAGGGACGATATAAGAAAATCCCTTATGACAAGCGGATTTGCCCTTGTGGACAGGATGAGGTTGAAACTACAGAGCACGTTCTTTTACGTTGCACTTTTTATAAAGATCTGCACACTCTGCTTATTTATCCATTGTTGTCTAATCTGCCCGGGAGATCTAGCTGTCAATTTTTGCACATGCTTTTGACTGACGGAAATCCAACCTCTGTATATGCTGTTGCAAAATTTCTTGCTGCTGCCATGAGAATTAGGATCGCAGCTATGAATGTTTCAGTATACTGCCAATTGCCAAGTGACTGCCAATTTTTATCGTTTTCTGGACATTATTAGGCTACTATTTTACCCCAGACAGACGCAAATAAAGAGCCGGACAAAAGTGCTGGATTGAGGGCCACTTTTATTAACTATTTAACATATTAAAATTAAACAGGGACTGCTCTAGAATAGCCGTGCGGTCTAAGGGGATGCGGCTCTCCGTATAGTTCCCCATGCAAATGTTAAAGTTGGTTCAGGGCATTCCCAGCCTGGCTCAGGGCATTCCTTAAACAGAGTTCAAGGATGCAAGTCTTTGCCAACCCGAAGGTCAAGGTAGCTGGACGCGCAGCAGCCGGCTGTACGGCCAGACACTGCGCCTAGGTTTCCCATCCAGGTAAGGGGGTTCGTCAGACTTACCCCCGGAGCTGGAAGAGCATTTCAGGGAGCTTCCTCACCCCCAAACCCTTGCTACCTAAGGCTGCACACCAAGGCCTATCCTGCCTACTACTGCACGACTCCTGCCACCCAGTGGGCCAGCCTGGCGCTTGGCACCACCGCCCCACTACAAAAACTGGAGCAGTCCCCGTTGCAAGTTAAACAAGAAAACAGCAGCAGCGATTGGAGACAAATGCACTCCATCAGCTCTGTATAACTCTGGCCGCCTCCATTAAATTTGGGGGTGCCGGATAACACTAAGGAGGAAACGAGCCACGTAAGCATTAATTTGCTTACGCGACATGCCCACCCTCCGGATGCTTCTAGCGCCCAGCCATGCACGTCTGGGCAGCATCTCAGACCAGACAATGCACACTCCTAGGAAACAGACCCTGACTAGGGAGAACTCCTCAGTGATCAGCACTCTCAAGGACACAGAGGCCCTCTGAGTGAGATCATTTTCTCCAAATGAACCAGGAGTACCTGTGGAGGCGGGTTCCATCCAAGGAACTCTAACAAGGTGGGCAAAAATTACCCCCAACGCATCTCCTTCTTGGCAACCCAAGAAATAGAGGCCCCAGATCCCAGCCCGAGCTGGGTGCCAAATCCGCTGCATTCAGCCCTCTTCCTGGCCCAGAAGAGGATAGACTGGCCGATGAGCAGGATCCGAGTCCAGGTTCCTCCTAAGAGGGAAAGAAAAAACATAGCCCAATTAGAATGCAACATACAGCACCATAGGCTAATCAACAATGAACCATACGGGCAATACCCGTGCTCAACCAATCCCTAGCGGTTGGTCAATGGACTCGGAGGCGCCGAACCGAGCCCCTAGCCCTAACATAGGCCATAGCCCAGCTAGCCCCACAGGTGCTAGCAACCACATTCGGGTATGCCCAATAAGTGCCACCCTATAAGGATCATGGCACTAGCAGACCCAAGCCGACGCCTGCCGGGCCGCTCACAACACAATTTGGGCACAAGCCCATAGAACAACAAGCCAAGCTAATGCCAGCAAGGCAGGGGCATTCACCCCAACATGCCAAACCCCATGGGTAAAGGCAAAATGCAACACAAAGTTGGGCACGCCCCCAAACATATGCCAACCCGGTTGAGAAAGGCCCAATGGTAAAGCCTTGTGCAGGCAATACCAATCTCTCTGGGATAACAGGCCACAGAAATTTCTATCTGAGGCAACAGGCCCAGGAAACTTGGGCACGCGCCCAAACATAGGCCAACCCGGCTGGGAAAGGCGCAGTGGTAAAGCCTCATGTAGGCAATACCAATCACTCTGGGATAACACCCTGGAACCTGGGCACGTGCCCAATCATAGGCCGACCCGTGTGGGAACAGCCCAGTGGCAAAGCCTTGTGCAGGCAATACCAATCTCTCTGGGATAACAGGCCCTGGAACCTGGGCACACGCCCAAACATAGGCCGACCCATGTGGGAACAGCCCAGTGGCAAAGCCTCGTGCAGGCAATACCAATCTCTCTGGGATAACAGGCCCTGGAACTTCTCTCTGGGACAAGAGGCACCGGAACTTGGGCAAGCGCCCAAATATAGGCCGACCCGTGTGGGAACAGCCCAGTGGCAAAGCCTCGTACAGGCAATACCAATCTCTCTGAGACAACAGGCACCAAAACTTGGGCACGCGCCCAAACATAGGCCGACCCGCGTGGGAACAGCCCAGTGATAAAGCCCTGTGCAGGCAATACCAAGCTCTCTGGGATGAAGGCCCTGGCAAACGTCTATCTGGGACAACAGGCTCTGGAACTAGGCAAAGCCAACCACTGACAGTACCTTCAGCTATCTGAGATAACACTCCCGACAAATAACAGGGAGCACTGACCCCCATAAACCCATAAAGGAACAAAATACCATGAAGGTATAAAACCAAGGAAACTACCACTTTCCTTACTGATGGCATCAGCGGGCCTACCCATTAGACTAGCCCAAAGTTGCTGCCCCCAACACGAAGTGAATATAACCATAACAGCAGCAGGGTATCCTAAGCTGTGCAGGGCAGCCTGGAAGCAACCCTAAATTGGTAAACAGTAAGGGGAAACCCCTCCCAAGTGCTACAGTAAGGGACGCCCCCCCAGTCCCAGCTGCAGGACTTCAATTGGTCTAACCATGCAAAGCACATTACCAAGGAATCCCGTGGGAAAGGCCCACTGGGAAAGCCGACTGCTGGCACTACCCACTTCTAACTGGGACAATAGTCCCTTGACAAACAATGATAAAGCCCACCCTGGCAATACCTGCATCTACCTGAGAGAACAGGCCCAGGGATAGCTGTTAAAGCCAACTGCTGGCGATACCTCTAGCTGCGCCAACAGGCCCTGGATTTATAAATACCCCGAAGGTAAAACTAACTGGAGCCTAAACTCAAACATCTGGTCCTCCTAACCCAGGTTAGAGGCATCAAACTTCCTCATGTCCCATCCTAAAATAACAGTGACCTGCATGCCCATCACACTGTCAGAGTCACTGCACTGATGCAAAGGGAACGCAGGCTGTAAACTGCTGCTTGTAGCCTGTAGTTGCATAGCAAGCCTCCCGACTCTTTGGCCAGTCTTAGCCTTATGTAATCTCATAACAAACCTGGGTGCCCTTAAGGGTCCAGCAGACCACAATACCCCTGTGGGCTGCCCCTTAGCGTTCCCCGGGGTGAAAGGCCACAAAGTCATCGCTTTAAAAGTCTCACCTGGTGGCCAGAAGTCAATGAAACTCCAAATAGCCAAAAACCACCCATCTTATACTGACAAATGCAAATAGGCAAAGTTGCCTGCAAAAGCAGGTAAGGCAGCAAAGCCACCGATGAGCTTTATCCTCATTATGCCATCTGCAACCCCCACCCCGGTTGATAACTTAATACTGATGTTAATGCAATATACAAAGGTGCCATGACAGCCAGACACCGAAGGGAGCAGGGCCACCATGGAGCTAACTGTTCTGCTTACTGCTAAACCTCCATCGTGGGCAATAACCACACATCCAATAATTGCTAATGTGCCTAAAAAGAACTGAAAGTGCCTGACAAAGGCAGCTACGGCAGCTGAACTATAATTGAGTGTATTGCTCTCCGGAAGCTAAACCCCCACTGTGGGCCATAACCACACTTCTGACACTCGTCAATGTGAAATATGCAGAACTAAAGCTGCCTGAGAAAGGAATCGAAGGTAGCAGAGCCACCACTGAGCTTCTATACACAGGAGTATAAATCCTACCTTTCAAGTGCAACTACCTCTACCCCAAATTCTATTGCGCATCCTTCGGCTAATCCCTACTGAGTCGATAGCCACTCATTCCTCACCTACAATTGCGAATAAACATCAAAGAAAAGTATCTGCTAACCTGGCACAAAAGGACCAGGCCCGAATGGAGTTCAACACTCCTTAAGTTAAGCTCCCCCTCTAAGTGATATAGGTGTGGGACACAATTAATAATGCACCAACTAATCAAGTTAGCCCCGCTACCAGATATATATATATATATATATATATATATATATATATATATATATATATATATACCTGCAAAGAGCTCTTTATACCAGCACATAAAGCGCCGGAGCCCACCTAAACGTAATGGTGCAGCCACAGACAAAGACCCCAACTATGGGTAATACCAGAAAATATAAGAATGCCTAAGCATAAGAGTTGCCTGCTAAACATACACCTAAAATAACTGAGCAACCCCAGCTTATTGCTCATCATGAAGCTAGGCCTCACTGTGCAGTAGCTTTACCCTCTCTGGGTATAGATGTGAAACAAATGAGTAGCAAAGCACCAATCACATAATGCGTAACTCGCAGTGAATATATAATCAGTTTCAAGCACTATGTAGCTAAATAGCTCAGTATATATAATCAGTGAATACATTTAAGTAATAGCCAAAGTAGCAGAGCCACAACTGAGCTTATTGGTACTCATAAGGCCATACGGGGTAAAAGTGGATGTGAATCTGCATAAGTATACCAGTTGCCTATCAATCAGGGTCCACATGTTGCAGAGCCATCTGCAGACTAAGCCCCCCATCTGTGGACAGGAAGTGCACATCCCTTGGTTATACACCACTTATAGGCCACATGTGGAAGTGGAAGCGAATGTGCCTAAGTAGAAAAGTTGCCTGCTAACCAGGCCCCAAAAGTAGCTAGTCCACCCTAGGGCCTATTGCTCACAAACAGGCCAGATCCACCAGGACCATAGCCACCTCTTCATCCCCAAGTGCATGGAATATGCAGAACTATCAACACGCAATATCAAATTACCAAATCTTAAATCTTCAAGCTGACGTGTGCATACAGCACCTCAGAAGGCTAAGCCACTCTAAGGGCCATAGCCACCCATGCTGTCCATACTACAGATGGGAACATATTTAACCAAAAAACACTGCCCCAGTAAACTACTACTACATTAAAGCCAAGGAGTTGTCCCTGATGCATAGAGCCTACTAAATGTTAAGGCAGTCAGGGAAATTGAGATGTAGCTAACTGACACACCTACAGCATGGATGAAGTTAGAAAATATATAGGCTGCTGAAAGCAGCAAGAACCAATAACAGTGACCAAGGTCCTCACACCAACAACAAGGCTTGGGAGGACACCTAACCTGCAGCCGAAGACCCAAAAAGTGGGGGGCAAGACTAAGCCCAGAAGCCCACAAGTAGTCAAAAGACCTGGTTGCCACACAATTAAACAAGAACCAGGCCCCAACTTCATCCTCCTCCAATTCATTATCTAATTTGACCTCTACACTGACCATGGAGGAGGGGGACGCCAAGGCCCCTTTCCCCCTATTTCCAGGCCCTTGTACCCATAACACAATGTAGAGACACCCACCGGGCAATCCACCCCACACCCTGTGTGTACTCTTGTTTTCACCAAAGGATACCACACAGCAGGCAGACGTCCAAATGCAGAAGTGGAGGGGGGCGCACAAAATTTCAATCCTAAACTGTAACTGCCTAAAAACAAGTACCCCTAATGGGTAATTCTATATCTAGCAGGCCCATAGGCCACCCCTCACCCCAATACACGGGGGGAGGAGGGCCAGCCAAAGACCTGCTCTCCAGGAATTGGAGGGGGGAGTGACCTCCAGCCCCCAAGTTAAATGCAGCCCGCACCTCCACAGACCAGTCTCAACCCCAAGGGTGAAAAGCACCCCCAGCAACCCCCTCCGCCTGCTCTAAGCTGGATGGAGGGGGGGTCATGTCGGGCTAATATTCTAAGCACTAAAAGGCAAGTGGCAGGGAGGAAAATGAAGAGACTCCCTCCCTGACGCTTACTGGAGCCCGACTGATCTTCCCCGGGCAGAACAAGCCCGGTAAGAGCCGGGCTCCACCCCCCAGGCCTTTCCAATGATATATAACATATATATAAGAGAAAAGTCACTGACTGACTGACTGACTGACTCACTCACTCACTCACTCACTCACTCATCACTGCCCTGCCAAAACTGCCGGCCCTAGAAGCTTGAAATTTGGGGAGGGTGTTCCTTCTGTGACGGAGGGGTGCACTAAGAACCGGTTTTTGGAAATTTCAACCGGAAGGGGGTGAAAAGGGGCGCAATGAGTCTTCCTCCCTATACTTTGCATTGGAGAATTGCTGACTCATCAACATTCCGCCCCAACTGCTGGGCCTGAAGCATGGAATTCTGGGAGTTCCTTCTGTCACCTGAACACCCACCAAGAACCATCTGGAGAAATTTAACCCTTCAGGGGCTGAAAAGGGGTCAACATGTTTTTGTCCTATACTTAACATGGGAGACTGACCAACATCCAGCCAGTTTGGTGCTCTGTGCCTGGTGCACTGGGGGGACATTGTTCAGAGGAAGAGGTTGCACTGGTGAGGATGCTGTGCATGGGGGGAAGTTGCACATGGGGGAAGGTTGCACATGGGGAAGGTTACGCATGGGGAAGGTTACGAATGGGGAAGGTTGTGCATGGGGGCTGAATCGTATGGGGGGCTGATGCGCATGGGGAAGTTGCGTATGGGGTTTATGCGGACGGGGGTTTATGCGCATGGGGGGAAGTTGCACGTAGGGGAAATTGCACATGGAAGAAAGTTGTGCATGGGGAAAAGTTGCACATGGGGAAGTTGCGCATGGGGGAAGTTGCGCATGAAGGGAAGTTGCGCATGGGGGAAGTTGCACATGTGGGGTTGATGCACATGGGGGAAGTTGCACATGTGGGGAAGTTACGCATGGGAGAAGTTGTGCATGGGGAAAAGTTGTGCATGGGCAGATGCGCATGGAGGAAATTGCACATGGGGAAGTTGTGCATGGGCGGATGATGCGCATGGGGGAAAGTTGTGCATGGGGGAAGTTGTGCATGGTCGGATGATGCGCATGGGGGAAAGTTGCACATGTGGGGATGATGCGCAAGAGGGATGATGTGCCTAGGGAAGTTGCGCATGGGGGAAGTTGCACATGGGGGAGGTTGTGCATGGGCGGATTATGTGCATGGGGAAAGTTGCACATGAGGGAAAGTTGCACATGTGGGGATGATGTGCATGGGGTTGATGCACATGGGGGTTGATGCGCATGGGGAAGTTGCACATGGGGGAAGTTGCGCATGGGGGAAGTTGCACATGGGGTTGATGCACATGGGGGTTGATGCACGTGGGGGAAGTGGTGCATGGGGGGGAAGTGGTGCATGGGGTGTTTATGCGCATGGGGTGTTTATGCACCGTGGGGGATGGCGTATGGGGGAAGTTGCGCTGGGGGAAGTTGCGCATAGGGGTTGATGCACATGAAGGGAAGTTGAGCATGGGGGGAAGTTGATGGGTTGATGCACATGGGGGAAGTTGCACATGTGGGGTTAATGCACATGGGGGAAGTTGCACATGTGGGGAAGTTGCGCATGGGGGAAGTTGCGCATGGGGAAGTTGCGCATGGGTGGTTGATGTGCATGGGGGAAGTTGCACATGTGGGGAAGTTGCGCATGGGGGAAGTTGCGCATTGGGGGTTGATTCGCATGGGGGGAAGTTGCACATGTGGGGAAGTTGAGCATGTGGGGAACTTGCACATGGGGGATTGATGCGCATTGTGGAAGTTGTACATGGGGGGTTGATGCATATGGGAGGATGGCATATGGGGGAATTTTACTCCCCCAACGCGGGTACACTTTTCGCTAGTCATTCATATTTACCCTGTTTTTCATAATTTTAATCACTTGGGTCAAACTCAGCTTGTAGTCCCCCGAAAGCTTGTAGCCCAGTGCAACTGCACCTCCTAGGCATGCCACTGCATTGAGATGTCCCTGGCCTATTCTTATCAGCTCTTTTGGGCTCTGCCATCTTAAGTCTCACAAGATTTCACACAATTCAAGATGTAGGCACCTGAGAAAGCTGATCACATGATCACTGCTAGATTAAAGATGAGGGACAGAACCTGAAAATGGCAGACAGTACATTTCTGGCATTAGACTGAGGATGCAATCTTAATACCCAGTCAGGCCAAAATAAGTCCCAGCACAAGTCCTGTGCTAACCTGGGGGTATCACAAAAGTGTCATAAGGCACTTCTTTGTCACTACTGGGGGTATTAGGCCAGTGCACAGATATGCACAACTTCCCCACACCACCACGGGAATGGGGAAATAGGTGAGTTATACCATCCTAAATTGTTTAGGATTGTGCCATCAGCCTTATTTCTCCACAATTTGACAAAGCTGATTTGTTTTGTTCCATAGGTTTTCTTCAGAGTTCACCACATTCTTCTACTAAGCTAGTAGAGCCTCAGGCCATACGCCTTCAGCTTGTTTTAGTTGTAAAAGACCAGGTTCTTAACCAGTATAAACTTGATGACTCCATTATCAAGAGTCCAACTCTTGGATGTGGAGGCCTTTCACATTTGGCGTGCAAAACTTAAAATTCTAATGAATTTAAAACAGCTTGCAGATGTCCATCATACTTATCTGCCGATATTGCTCCCCTCCAAACTGTGCATGAAGATCCACCCATCAATAATTACACTGCAATTCCACAATTCTTGGTTAACTCGTATTTCTGAGTCAACTTTTCGTGTTAGAGACTTTTGCTTATTCCTTCCTGCTTTTTTACATTTGGTACACTGATTTATCAGTAATGTTAAAGACATTTGGCTATGGGGAAAATTAGCCTGCCCACAAGTTATGAAGGACAGCAGTAGCTGCCTGTAAACCTCACTGATACATTTCAGCCTTCACGTATATAGCCTTTAACGGTTTGATATACTGCCCCTTCAGGCTACAATCCTATACCCCACTTAGGTCATCACAAGTCCCAGCACAAGTCCTGTACTGGCCTGGGGGGTGTCATAAAAGTGCTGTAAGGCACTTCTGCGTCATTCCTGGGTGGGTTACGCCAGTGCACAGTTATGCGCCAGCCTCCCCACATCACCACAGGGAAAGGGGCACAGGGGAGTTGTGCCTAAATTGGTTAAGTTTGCATCCTCAGAGATTACTTCACACCTCTTATTTTACATATTTTAAACCTTGATTTAAAATTTTGATTGTATGGCAGGCTTGATTGTATGGCAGGATTGAGAAATGATAAACACCTGAGATGCACCCATTCCCCAACATTATCCTCTACCTCTTCTCATTTCCTGAAAATTCTTGAAATAATGGGTGGTGTGCCCACATAGGAGGGAGGTTCAGGATCTAGTTACCCCAAAACTGTATGGGGTAGCTGGAAGTAAGAACATGTGGATAAGATGGATCCCATTCATGAAGTAGTGTTATTGGGGAACAGTACCCAGGGACATGATGATGTGATGAGACTCCCCCTTATTGTATCATCACCTGCTGAGTAACCCAACCCCAGGATAACCATATCCTTTTGGGTTTCCATAACCCAAAAAAAGAAGACAAAGTCTCCAAAAATGTAGGACATCGTAGAAAAGTGTAGGTCATGACAAAATAAAACCTAAAAACACAAATGTATTGTGCTTCCATGTGGTTAATTTAAATACTATTTCACTTATTAAATTTAAAACTATTACATATAATTTATTACATATTCGGCACAATTCAGAACTGCACTTGGGTGACCCTTTCTATCACTGGGCTGACCCAACTGCAAGATGCTCCACCCTATTTACTCTGGAAAAGGTTTGGGGCAGCCTAAGGCAACATAGATTGCCCCAAGACAGGTGGACCTGGGCTGCCCTAGCTGGGGAAGCCAAGACAGATCAGGAGAGGCACATTGAGGGCAGTGATGGGCAGGCCTGGCCCTAACAACCGGTTCTCCGGAAGTGGGCGGGGCCAGGCCAGGCCAGGGGCGGGGCTGAGGTCAGGGGGCGGGGCCAGGGGCGGGGCCAGCAAAAAATTTTAATTAATTTTTTTTAAAAAATTAAATTTTTTTTAAAAAAATTACTTACCTCTGAGTAGACCTGCATAGGATGGTGCTCTGAGGCTGCTGTCCTTTCCACACTGTCCTGGGAGTAAGCCCCATTGACTTGCATGAGGCTTACTTCTGTGTAGTCAGGTTTGGATCCAGGTTGCAGAGCCAGTCACTTTCCTGGGAGTAAGTCCCATTGCCTGTCATGGGACTTACTTCTGAGTAGTCAGGATTGGGCTCTATTGTGGGGGTTGGAGGGTGACTTGGGGGAAGTTGTGGGCAGGGGGGACTGATTACATACGGTTCCGGGGGGGGGTGGAGGGGTCACACGAGGCTTCTTTGGGAAGTAGCGCCAGCCGCGGCTGAGCGCTACTGAAAAATGGTTTAAAAATCAGTGCGCATGCGCGCCCAGCTTATTAGGCAGCGGGGAGACTTCCTAGAGAGGACCTTCGTAGGCGGGTCCTCAATTGAACTCTTCCGGCTAGTGAAAGTGCGGAAGAGTTCAGTTGAGGACCCGCCTACGCAGGTCCTCTCTAGGAAGTCTCCCCGCTGCCTAATAAGCTGGGTGCGCATGCGCACTGATTTTTAAACCATTTTTCAGTAGCGCTCAGCCGCGGCTGGCGCTACTTCACAAAGAAGCCTCGTGTGACCCCCCCACCCCCCCCGGAACCGTATGTAATCAGCCCCCCTGCCCACAACTGCCCCCAAGTCACCCTCCAACCCCCCAGAACTGCGCCCCAGAAAACCTCACGAAGGGGGGCGAACCGGATCGGTAGCCCCCCTAACGCCCCCCTAAGTACCGGTTCGCGACCGACGGGCTCCTGGTAGCTACCGAACGCCTGATCCGGTCCAAACCGGTGTTAGCACACCACTGATTGAGGCCATGTTTAGCATTGCCTAGGGCAAAGCAGTTACTCTATATCCAGAGCCTATTTCCAGGGCAGAAATGCCCTCTTCTAGCTCCTCGGAGTTATACCACCTCAGGAGCAGATATAGTAACAAGTAGACCCATAGAGGTCCATGATAAGGCAGAGTATGAATGGCAGTGTTGACCAAAAATCTGAGATCTTGGCCAGCCTAGCTGCAACCCCTGCCTCTCAACTTCAGGATATGGCACAACTACAGCAGCCCACTAACCTGGGGATACAGAACGCCACCCCAAGAAGCCCCTTGAATTCACTGTAGACTATCCTGGCAGTTTCGACAGGGCCTCCTTATAAGGCAGGCAGCACAGCTGTTCCTGGTTCAGTGTGATCTGAGGTCTCCTTGGGAGCAAGCCTTCCCTAGCTGTGTCTGACATGGTGCCTACTGAGCATGCTCTGGAGCAGGTAGGGCAGCCCAGGCTTCCTGACTCTCTGGATGCAGCATAACCTTCTTCTCTGGATTCTGAATAGTTGGGACAGCCCAGCTGGGGCACTCCTCACTGCCTAACTCTGGATTGTGCCCATACTTTATTATCTACGAAAAGGCTACATGTTGCCTCCTCACAAGAAAATGGAGGACAATGAATATTTTTCCAGGACACAAGGCTGAAATCCAGGACATTTCTTGGGGAAGAATAGGACATATGTTCACCCTGCCCAACTCCTGCATATACATGGCCCTGGACAAAAAAATGGCCACATTTTGAGCCATATGTAGCAGAGGGCTGGCAGGAGGCTTCCATGCACTAGAAGGTGGGCACTGTCATTCCTCCTTGCTTAGCAGAGAACTGCAGAAAACTATTACTCCGCTATGTGTGGAAATGGCTCTCCTGGCCCCAGCATAGCTACGCTACTTGGTCTCCTTTGATCAAAGTGTATTTCATGGTCATAAAGGATCTAAACAATTCTCTTTAAAATACTTATAAAAGTTTTTTTGGGGGGGGAATTATGTGGAGAAAATAAATCTGTTCATTCTCCATCCGTATGCTGGTTTGCTTATGTATAAGCAGAAGAACACTGATTTAATTCCCTCCAAAGCTTTTAAGTGCTAAACTAATCAGTTAAACTTTAAATAATAAAATATAATACAATAGTCCAGGAGCTGACCTATTTTGGCTCTTGGCATGCATAGATATTAAGAATTGCTATGAAGTTAATGGGACTCTAATGCAAAGGAAGATTGCAGCAAAGAAAGATTTAACCCAACCTGCTTTTCCTGATCTTCTCTGTATTCTAAATCTTATATAAGAATGACATTAATCATAAAATATGATGAGTAAATAATACTTTAATGCCTTTCAATCCTATCAGACACATGTTCCCTGGCTCATTAGGTACAGTTAAGTAGGTTTCATTCTGTGTCAGAATATTACTGTATTATTTTTATTATTAATAAGAATATATACCACTTTTGAGAGAAGTTTACAGAGTGGTTTACAAACAAGAGAGAGAAGAGGCTGGAGAGCATGCACTGCCCACACTCTGTAGGAAGCCTGGCTTAAAAGCCAGTTGAGTGGCAGCCGCTACTCACAGCTGCCTATATCTTCCCCAGTGTCCCCAAACATCCTTCCATGCCCCAGAAGGCCCTCAGTCCCCCCAAGCACCCTCCCACCCCACCCCCAAGGGACAGACCTGCCCTTGCCTGACCCATTCATTCAGGTAACAAGCGCAGGCTGGCAGCTCTTTAAACTTTAAAGAGCTGCCAGCCAGCGTTTGCTACCTGAATTAAGCCTCGCTACCTGAGGCAGAGGCCCCAGGTAACAGTATGTTCTTTACCTGGAATGTACGTTACCCAGGGCATTCATTAGGCGAGGTACCACTGTACCCTCTTTACTCAAATCTAATTAACTATAAAATCTAATGTGCAACCGGATTTTGGAGACTGAATTTGGCTGGAAAAGGTGAGCATGAGATTTGAGTAAATACAGTTTCTAGTACCTAGTGAGGCAATGCAATCTTGGCAATGGGATTGTCACTGAGCACATCCCTTTCCTGGGCCCAGTCTGATCCTCCCTATCCTCTGACACTGCTTTTATACTGCATGAATTGGTGGATATAATCCTTGACAGAACCCAGTTATGACACTGTGCAATCCTAACTTATGCCAGAGAGAATGGCCTACTATGGCAGCCTAAAGTAGGCCATATCCAGAGCTGACACTTAAGCCAAATTCACACGGGAAGGAGACCTTTAGGCTCACCTAACTGCTACTGAGGAGGCAGCAGCACAAATCTGCTATTCCAGGCATGCAAATAGGGGACCAAGTAAGTGGTACCTGCTGAGGGCTTGCTCCTGAGGAGAAATGCCTCAGTTCACACTGAACAAGGAATAGGTGTGGTCCCTGCACCCTGCCTCCCACATGAGGAAGCCCAGAAGTCCATCGCAACTAGTCACAGCTGCAGCATGATGGAAAGGACATGGCTGTCTGGAGGACTGGATACCAAAACTGCCAAAAGAAGGAAGCAACACCCCCATAATGTAGGGCACCCAAGATATATGGGGGACAGGACCAAAGAAAAGCTGGGAGCACCCACATCTGTTGTTGTCATGGGGTTGATGGCTGCTAGAGGGGACTGTTGTGCCATATCCTGAGTTCAAAAAGCAGGGGTTGCACTTAGGCCGGCCTAAGACTTAGAATTTTTGCCATCACTTCCATTTTTACCTTAGCTTTACACAGGCCCCAATAGGTCTACTCTAACTTGTGCCGATCCTGAGATGGCACAAGTTGCAACAGCTGTGAGGGGGACATGTATGCCCTGGGAATGGCATCTGGATATGACCTAAGTGCACTGTTCTACGCCATACCCCAACATGACCCCAGCACACGCCTCTTGCGCTGCCTAGGCTAGCACTGCTCTCTCCCTGTCCTCCTGTAAACCCTCCACAACACACCCCATCTATGCCCACTACACACCCCTGCCATCTAACCACTGGCACCAACAAATGCTGGAGCTGCTGTGTAATGCACCACTCTGCTGCCCATTTGCAACAGTAGTCTGGAAATGTGCAGTGGAGTCTTGGCTTTCATGCTGCTTTAAAGGACCTTAAATTGTGGGTACAGTACTTCCCACAGAGTAAGTCCTGAATAGGATTGGAGCCTGTGTCTAACATCAACATTTCCTCTAGCAGGAAGTTACACAAGTAAACACTTCTTTAACATGTTCATTTCAAACTCCGATCCTGCTACCTATTTAGGATATCTATCCTATTTTTAGGATATCTATCCTATTTTTCCAAAGTTCCTTCTTTACCCTAAGATTATAGAAAGCAATTACATTTTAAAAACTGCCCCTAGTGTACCTCTAAACTAGCAAAAGCCAGATCTGGAAAAGACTGTGGGCATTTGGCTTTTATTACAATAGTTCAGCTTTTTTTCTTAAAGAACCCAAACTTTAACATACTTAAACTGTGGAGTTGGCATTCCTAAAATAATATCCTATATAGTTGAGATGGGAAGCTTAAATATGTCTTATAAAAAAGTAATATGCACGGCTTAAAAAATCAGTATCACATGCTTCTTAGAGAAAGATAAAGAAGGGTTTATGGGAAAAAATAGTAGATGTAATTTCTTTTTTTAAAAAAATCATAAGCAAAAGAACTGAATTTAATCTAATATCACTACTAAAGCTCAGAATAATCTTATGCAGCATTTGGGAAGTATCTAGGGCCACAGGGATGATCCTGAATTAGCATTGCATACAAATCAGCTTTTCAATTTTTATCAGATTATCTGCATTGCTGGATAACCCTGATGCATTCTGCAACATGTAACAAACACGTTGTGAAGCTTCATATCTCTACCATGTAAAACATCCTCAACGTGTGTCTTAATTATTTTAACAAGATAAAGTATGCTACTTCTGCATGAATAATATTATCAGAATTACATTAAATCTCTCCATTTATTATCTCTAATGCTACTTAAAGGAGAAGTTAATAGAGTAATTCATTCTTGTAGAGTGACCTTGGTCACTAGTACATGATGTTTCATATTCATTATGCTGAGCTAAGTGAGGTCTCTGTTATAATATCACTTAATTTATATTCCAAATAATGCTCTGGGGACAAGTTGCTCTTGTGCATTAGCGTTCTATCTAAATCACAATATTTGAAGACAAGTATAGAGCACAGCAGATAACTATTAAGCAGTGTGCTTACCAACACTAAGCATTGCCAGGATTCTAAGAATAAACCTTGGGAATACAAAGTGTAAGTAACAGAGCAGCTCTTGGGAAAAGACCTACACTATATGAGTATGCTCAGTTATCATGGGGATTCCACTGTTTACCACTTAGCAATTCCTTTCTAATGAACGTTATCCTTTCTAATGTTTTCTTTATTATAAAATAATATGTGCATGAAAAACTGATCAAAAAATTTAAGTCAATTTGTCTTTTTTAAAAAATCATGGTTAAAATTCAAATATATGTGCATTTCCCCTAAACTTTCAAAAATTCCCCCCATTCAAACTTTATGGAGTCTCTCTGATTAAAATTTATCAGTCAACGAATGTACTGAGTTGCTGTACATCTGCAGCACACCAGTAGGCCACAGCACAGACATAGAAAATCACTGGATCTCCTGCAGGATTCAGTGCGTGACAAGTTGATGTAGCTTCATGTCCACATGAGTATTAGTAGAATTGGGCCGCTCATCACCTTATGTCTTACACTGTAGAGGTGGTAGATTCTGTGAGGCACTTTCAAATGAGTGGTTTTTCATGTGAAAAATGAGATGATACAGTTTCTAGAAGACTTTCATCACTTTGGTTCAGAAATATGGAAATGAGCTCATGCTTTAACTGTGTTGTCCTTTGTTAATCCCAAAGCTGTTCCCTCTCATCCAATTCTGAACAATGAACATATGGATGGTTTATAGCGGAGTCTCTAAACTTTTTGGTAGGATGCCCACATCATCTTTCTGATACTGTGTTGGGGGCCATAAGAAAAAAAATGATTTACATTTTAAATTTGAATAAATTTATATTAATTAACATATTAGTGATGGAACTTGTGATCAAATGAATGAATTCAAATCAGTTCATAAATACTTTCCAGCACGTAGAGAGAGGGTGATCTTCAAACCAGTTCATGAGCACTTTCTTATACAGAGAAAGGAGGAGTGCGCAGCCTCCTCAGTCCTGAAAAAACCCTTCTAAGGTGTTGAGAGCAGACTTTCCCTTACCTCTGGAGGATTACAGGGCTTGCTAGAGGGCCAGATGGAGGGGTCATGCTGAGATCCAGATGGAGGCTTGCCGAAAGCCACATCTGGTCCCAGGGCCAGGGTTTGAAGACCCCTGGTTTATAGTACAGAGGCAGGTCAGATCCTGTAGGAATTTCATTGAATAGCATTGACCAATTTCATTGAATAGCATTCTATTTCAATAGAATAGCATTGACCAGCCCAGTCCCAGGGAATTCATCCAGATTCCACGTGCACAAAACATAGGTTTCATCCATCCATCCAAGTCCATCACACAACTGCTATCCTTTCTGTAATTGACCAGTAGAGTATTTCCTGATAAACACAGCACAAGTATCCTATGCAAAGTTTGAGGTTGATTTTAACCAAATGTAAGAACAGCACAATGAACAGAGATCACTTGTTCACAGTTAGCATTATAAGAAGACTGCTTTGATAAGTAGATGGAGACTAATAAGTCAAGGCTTCTCTAACTCCCCAACACAGCTGCTTGAAAACCCTGTTCTTACAACAGCATTCCTTCATGGCCATTGATAGTTGTGGCGAGTCTGTTAGCGCTACTTGAGTTGGGGAAGGGAAGAGAACTGGAGACCCCAATTGCTGATTCCTAATGCAAACACTGCCCCAGCTGCCCCATAAATGGACTGCAGAAGTGCCACAGGATTTTGGGGAAAGGTGATTTAGACTGCAATTCTAAACACACTTTCCTGGGAATAAGACCCATTGAACACAATGGGGTCAATGGGAATAAGACCCATTGAACACAATGGGGTCGATGAACACATTGAATCCTAATGGGGCTTGCTTATGAGTAGAGATGGGCAAGATTGCAGCCTTAATATTAGGAGAGCCATTGGTGGATGTCAGCCCCTGCTGGCAGTATAGTGTGCCTGTGCCTCATCAAAGACTAATGGGGTGCCGTGACAATTTTAGTACCTTATCAATGTGCCATAAGACAAAAAAAGGTTGAAAATCACTGGGATAGCTTGAGGACCAGCAGTAGCAACTATCTTTGAAGTGTAATGAATAATCCTGGCAGTTATGTATTAAAGATATCTGAACATAGGATTCGAATGTCTCTGACTGATACATTATGATATATTACAATGCTGCTGACATGTCAGAGGACGTGATTTAGTAGTTACTGCTTATTTCAATTTACTCTTTTTGCGTTTTTAATTAGTAAATGAGTCCCTCATGGTCAAATGATTAATTACACAATAATTCACTGCAGTACCTTCTTTTTTGTGTTGGAGTGGCGAATACAATATAGAGAAAACAATTGGAATATGGGCTGACATTATAAATTAGAGCCACATGTTCACACCATTCTTGTTAAGGTTGTGTTGTATTGTTTCCATTAAAAAAAATTCTGTTTTCAACATATTTAAAATGAGCCCACAAACATTCATTTCAATTTGGCAGCAAAGATCATGTTATTGGACAGAACCTCCTCCCTGTCCATGGGTGTTTATGCATACATGATGTGGTGTGTGTGTGTGTATTCTGTGCACATCCTCACACACACACAACCAACAATGGGGTAATTGATAAACCAAAATATCAGATTGCACCCTCCCTGTTTTGTACATTTATTTCTATTACAGATTCATTTCTTAACTGGCATTCTGTTAAAACAATACAGTGTGAGATAAACTTTTTAATCCAAAATAAGGCAAATTCAACTGATGGGAACAAGGAAAACATCTAACAGTGATACCAAATTTCTATTTCTAACTGTTCTCTATGTGACACTTAGCTACTCACCCACATATATTGCTTCATTTACCCATCAGTAAATTGAATACCAACTCCCGAGCACATTTTAAATTCATTTGACAGTAGGCAAAATGTATTTTAGCAGTATATGTTGAAGCCGGATACATGAGTTCACATGTCTGTTCCTCTGTCATTATTGTTTTGCACTAATGGAATACATACAAGTTTTTTTTTTCCTCTATTAATTTTCTCTGTAAAAAAACCTTAAGTAATTCCTTGTCATGTATCATATTATTACATGGAAACACTGTGTGTTTCCCACCAACTCTCGACAGTGACAGTGTGCCATGTGTTTTTAGAGAGATTAAGTGCCTTATTCTCCCCTCTCTCCACAATGCAAGGGAATGCAGAGATGA
This sequence comes from Cryptoblepharus egeriae, assembly GCA_030015325.1. Taxonomy (NCBI): domain Eukaryota; kingdom Metazoa; phylum Chordata; class Lepidosauria; order Squamata; family Scincidae; genus Cryptoblepharus; species Cryptoblepharus egeriae. The sequence goes on along the minus strand of JAREYC010000003.1, from coordinate 58,268,286 downwards.
ATTCCCAGAAGCAATCCTCATTTAATCCGTCATCTGAAGCTATGTGAGTGTGGTCCCGTATAGGCAGAGGTGGTGAGGGAGGAGGAGATACTCAAATAAGGAAAGGTTATATCAAGCTGTTCCTTTTTGCCTTCTACCTTCTCCACTCCTATTTTCCCCAGTGGCATTTCTGCATATCTCTCTCCCCCTTCTGTCCCTAGATGTATATTCATTCCATAATTAACTGACACACACCTCTTAACATCTTCATATGAGGCACAATTCTGTTGCCACAGACCCACAAGCCAGGTCATCCACAACAGTATTTGATGCCCTCGAAGTTCTGTTCCAAGTGATTTTAAAAGGTAAAGGGGTGCTCTACAGGATGCCCTGCTTGTCGAGACCAACTCTAAGGGTAGTGCTCATCCCCGTTACAAGGCTGAAGAACTAGTGTTATCCAGAAACATCTCTGTGGTCACGTGGCCAGTATGCCTAAATGCCAAAGGTGCATGGAACACTGTGACCTTCTCACCAAAATGGTACCTATTTACCTATTTGTCATTTACATGCTTTCAAACTGCAATGTTGATGAGAGCTTGGCAAGTAATGGGAGCTCACACCATTTTATGGTACTCGGGTCTCGAACTGCCAACTTTTAACAACTGACAACAGACCTAAGTGATTTTACACCCTCTCTCAAAAAAGGAGAGGAGCAGGAGGAGTTGGAGGAAGCTATTCCTATAGAAATCGCACATTACTGTGGAATGGACATACTGGCTTATATGTGACTTCCCCAGTGCAGGTGTATGTTAGAAGGTTTAGTTATGAATTATGGTTAATATTCTACTCCAGTTCATCATTAAACTACAAAAGATTGTGATAAGAGAAGAACGATAAGTGATCTACTATATAAGTGAAGGCTGCTTACAACTGTTTTGACCTTGCTGTTGAGCACACGGTGAGGCACAACAGTGACCGTAAGGGGTTTATGTATTCAGATTCATTACCTGATTTTTCTCCACAAATACCAGAAAAACCAGAAATGTTTGGAGAGAGCAAGTAAATGTTGAGGAAAGTTCCACACTGCAAGCTAGTATTGATCAGTGGCTGGCCCAGGGTTCTGGCGTTTCTGTCTGCAAACTAGCCTTCTTGTGGCAGTCACATCACAATGAGAAATGGTCCTAATGAACACTGCATTCCATTACAAATGCTTTTTGGAGTGTTTTTTGGAATACCTTCCATTTCACTAAGGCTGTGCCTCCTTCACAGTTTTAGGCTGCAATCCTAACTTTCAATTTCAGTGGCATACAATATGGCCCCAGCATAAGTTCTGTGGTGACCCTGGGGTTGTCACAAGACATGTCTGCTCCATTCTTTGGAGGGTTAGGCCAGTGCACAGGCATATTCTGACCTCCTTACACCACCACAGGTAGAAATGTCAGGTGAATTATGCTGGCTTAAATTGGTTAGGATTGTGCCCACAGTTGCCTTTTAGTTGCCTTCACTCCTTTTAGTTGCTGCGATTCACTCTTATCTATGGGAGCCAGGATGGTACTTAAGGAGTTGGATTGAGATCTGGAAGATCCAGATTCAAATCCATCTTAGACATGAAGCTGCCTGAGTAATCTTGGACCAGTCACACTACTGTGTAGTCAGTGATGGGCTTCAAAGAAATTAAGAACCGGTTCTCTGTCCATCTGGCAGCCACTTTTAAATGGCTATTTTTAAACTTTATATGTACTATCTCTTGTTAAGAACCGGTTCTATAGAGTAGGTGCGAACCTGCTGGTGCCCACCACTGTGTGTAGTGGATTTCAGTAGGCAAGAAGCAGACCAGCATAGCTACAGCAGCATTTATTGACTCATGGAACTGAGGAACAGCAGGCAAATGCCTGTAATTTATACTCCTAGGCGCACAGGGCCTTAACCACTCATAATACATGAAAAGCCTGCCAAAATATGAATGTTCTAAGTTTCCCTCCAAAATAGTTAGAGTTAACAGTTAGGGTCATCTAAAGGTTAGTTTCACTTTAGCATGGCTTAACACAACTATATGTATTCAATACATAACACCCTTGCCCCAAGGACAGTTCTTACCCTCAGTCCGTTCAATATTCATAGTCTTTGAGATAGGCTGGGCACCTGCAGATCCTGGTGGACCACCGCAATCTTACTGGATAGTCCTGTTTAAGTGGAGTATTTTCCATTTCCAATTGGACAGAGTCTTGATGGCCATCTTGGTCACCTGTGAGTGGTGATGGCTCTACTGCCCGTGGTGCCTCCATTTCTCCGGAGGCAGTCATGTGTGGTGTAGGCAAACTTGGAGGAAAACAGTTCCCTAGTGGGTCTGATAATGCTGGACTGGCTTGGCCTGTCCAAGTTCCCTAGTGGGTTCTGTTCCCTAGTGGGTCTGATAATGCTGGATCCTCACACTGGACTGGCTTGGCCTGCTGATGCTGTAAGTGATCAATGTGGTGTCTGACTGCATGGTCATTCCCCAGAATAACCTCGTATGACAAGGGGCCCATTATCTTAGTTACGCTAGCTGCCACCCAAGGTGCCCCACTCCTGTAGTTCCTGGCCCAGACCAATTCACCTGGCTGTATGTTCCTGAGGGGAGGTTTGTGTGAGCCATCTCCACCGCTACTCTGTCTGGGTGAAGTTGGCCAAGCTTCATAGAATCATAGAATCATAGAGTTGGAAGGGACCTAGTAGGTCATCTAGTCCAACCCCCTGTCTGCAACAGGAAATCCCCCTAGAGCATCCCTGACAGGTGCTCGTCGAGCCTCTGCTTGAAGATCCCCAGTGAGGGAGAGTCCACCACCTCCCTTGGCAATCTGTTCCACTGCCGAACCGCCCTCACCGTCAGGAATTTTTCTGGATATCCAACCGGAATCTCCTCTTTTGCAGTTTGTACCCATTGGTTCTAGCCCTGCTTTCAGAAGCAGCTATGAACAAAAGAGCCCCTTCACCCCTATGACAGCCCTTCAGGTATCTGAAGAGGGCAATCATGTCTCCTCCCAAGTTCCCCCAACCTTTCCTTGTAGGGTTTCCCTTCCATCCCACTGATCATTCTTGTCGCTCTCCTCTGGACTTGCTCCAGTTTGACTGCATCTTTCTTAAAGTGAGGTGCCCAGAACTGAACACAGTACTCAAGGTGAGGTCTCACCAATGCAGAATAAAGAGGAACTATAACTTCTCGTGACTTAGAAGCTACAGTCCTCTTAATGCAGCCAAAAATGGCATTTGCCTTCTTTGCAGACACATCACACCGCTGACTCATGTTCAGCTTGTGATCCACGGCGAC